>JABAKD010000021.1:13688917-14170434 GCA_012845835.1 Undaria pinnatifida | reverse complement strand
CCCCTCTCCCCCCCCCTCCCCCCGCCTCCTCACCCCCCAACCCAACCCAACCCCACCCCCTCGAACACTCCACCCTCTCTTTACTCACTGATTGTACGACTTACCCCAGGATATACATGATAAACTGATGCATTATTTTCAAAACCGTCACATTTACCCACTCGAAATAATGTATAGTTTCCACGCACATATTGAGCTGCCTACCCCGCCCCCCTCCCCCGCCCTCCCCCCCCCTCTAAACCCGCTCGCTTTTGATCGAAATCAGGCCCCTACGTCCTTCAAAACTTCCCCTCCCCCCCCTCGCCGGTTACTCGACTTACAAGATTCACATGATAAAAGAATACATTTCCCGTCACAACTGTCAAATTTTGTCCCCCTCAGAAACGGGTTTTATAGTTTCCGCGCACAGACTGACTAAAATCCCCCTGTTGACCCTGATAGCTACACTGTATCTGTAGGGGGAGTCGCCGCCCTATATCCTTAATGAGGACACACAACTCGTAATGCGCGCGATCGGAGTATCACACACATCTTGCAAAGATGAGTTTCGACGAAATCTTTAATCTCACAGCTGGTGCGTATTTTCATTTTTAATAATACAAGCAATACGTGCCTTTTTGAGCATGTGCTCTAGTGGCAGGCGATGGTCTTCTCTTTCTCGTGAAGACGCTCTTGTAGCGGACAGCGCCCTCTCCGCCGTCCATGCTCCTCCCCAGGCCACACGAAGAAGCCGAGCACTAATCAACCACCAATCCTCCGACTCTCTTGTCTTCAACCCTCCTGCGCCACCGTCTGATGCTTTCGCCCACGTTGCTCATACCCGGCTTGACGGTGCATACCGTCGACGGCGGACTGACACGAGAATGTCAGATGTGTACCCGATAAATCTTCCATCGGCGGCGACGATATCGGCTGTTCTACACCGGTATCATCATCTTCGTCAAGCCAGGCCGCCGGCTGTGATCCCTGCCGCTGCTTTTCCAACACCCTCAGCTCAGCTACCACCATGTTGTCCCACCATTTCTCGTCATCCACGTCTCCCAGCTCGTCCCAAAAACAAGTTCCCTCTTCCTCCTTTGCTCAGCTTTGTTCAAGCGAGAGGTGTTTCGCCTCCTTCGCCCCCGCCTCCTCTTCATCTAATTAACCGATAACAAAAGCAATACCTCTCGCCTCCAGAATGTCTCCCACTATTTCATCTAATACGCCGGCAGTCCAAAACGTTTGTCTTGTGAGCTTCTGCTCGTGCCACCATGCAGCAAGACCCCATAGAGCCACAGCCTCGTGATGAACTGGTTTCCAAAGCTACCCCGTTTTTACGTGCCACACTCGCCCTGTAACAGTAACAAGAATTTCGTCGAATAACAAAATAATGCCGTTTACCTGCACGATGATTTGAGCGTCAGCTAGTACCTTTTTGTGACTCCTCCGACGTTGATCGACCACAAAGAAATGGCGAATAATAATGTGAATTGCTACGCTCTTCACGTGCCGAATGACTGAAAGACTTCCTTCATCTATCTGCGGCAAACATACAGGTGAACATTCATTATCAAGGACTATTTAATATACCAGTGAAGAGAACTGAAATGAAGTACGGTCCAAAAAAACAGGAATGTCATGGATGAGATACAAGCACTCATATAGGAGCGACCATATCAAGTCAGGCAGGACGGGACGGAGGGGGCATACACTGCTGCTCTGCACTGCCTACATAAGGGAAACATCATGAATGTACTCGTAACATTACAACATGCTGATGATTCTCACTAGTCATGCTGACAACTCGTCGGCTCACAAGCAATGCTCACAACTCGTTGATTTTCCATGATGAGTAGTTAGTGTACTTCTAATTCATCGACTCTTCATATGGCCTGACTCAGTAACAGCGTACAAAAACCAGTAAAATTAACAGGTGTTGAAATTTATTCTCCATGCGGGGAAACAGTTTTTGCGGGATGACATGACTCAGTAATGGTATGATATGAAGATAAAATATTCACTGCGATCGGCTAATAGTATCATATAAAGAATAATATTTTGGTGCGATCGGCTACTGTTGTAAACAAAAATCGTTCGTGCTAGAATAATATCAAGATAATGAGAAAGCAGAAATAGGGTAATTTATGAAAACATATTGTGCCTTGACACGACGTATGAACTTTGCTTTCGAAGTTGTATTATATTCATGCGCAACCCCCCGCCCGGAGAGGGGGGTTGGAGATGGGAATACCCCGGGGCTGCCCCGCCGGCAACCCCACGCTAACATCCGTATACACGAGTCAACTCCCAACCCAATTGGCGACATCGAACTCTCGACGCCAGCCAACAACCAACCACGAGCAATCGTTGGCAACTCGAAGAAGACATACAAGGCAACCGCCTATAACGTGCAGCATATAAAAAAAAACGTACACACGCGTGTAATAAATATGCTATAAAATATGCACGCCTGCACACACCATGCACATTAAACGAATGCACTTACTTGCCAATATACGTATAATTCCGCTCTCCTACACTTTCAGATTGCGCGCTAAATCCGAGCCGATGCACTGCCACAACGTTCGATGTTAACTATCAACATAATATCTGCGTAAAACAGTCATATGTAACCCCACCGCACGGAGGGATACTCAGATATTACACATGCTGAAAAAAAGCACAACAACGAACACCCCTTGCACCACGCTATAACACTGATGCGGCTAGCACCCACCGCAAACCTGCGCAACCTACGAAACCCCGTCGCATCTTCAGCGAAAAAGGGTACGTTTGCCAAAACAGTAACAAACACGCGCAACGTTACTGCGACCGATTAACTCCCCCTCCACTGACTCCATCAAAAGCACGGGCGGGTGGGTGGGAACTTAAACTAGTCTGTATCACACCTTGGACCTGTAAGCTCTGACTCTGATCCCCTACGCGCTCCGCGTGCAGGTCGTCGCCTACACGGCTGGGCCAGGTGTGCCCAATGCTATCGTTCATACCAATATAAATTACCGCATTGATGTGATTGGTCAAATTTCTTACGTACGTACAAGACCCATATTTTCTCATACTTCGATAATATTCTGCTTTGCACGTTGCTTTCAAAGTTGTATTATATTTATGTGCATTCCCCCGCCCGGAGAGGGGAGTTGGAGATGGGAATACCCCGGGGCTGCCCCGCCGGCAACCCCACGCTAACATCCGTATACACGAGTTAACTCCCAACCCAACTGGCGACATTGAACTCGCGACGCCAGCCTCCAGCACAAACTGGTAGTTGACCCGTGTTACGAATGTAGTCCAACCCCCCCCCCGCCCCCCCCTACCCTCGAGTCGTAGAGTGTACACGGGATAACACACTTCTTTGTAATTCCGCGTTTGCCCAACTTGTCCGAGCCCATCGGCCCTCACGCTGCAACACCGCCGCTGTTGCACCCCCTGCCGACAAGTGCGTTGCGCCTCCAATCCTCAGCGAGTGCAAGGCGTACTCCTCCGCACGCACACCCGCCAACGCAACCACTTTCCGCAAAGCTACCGTCGCTTGATGTTGTGTCCACATGGACCATCTGCCATTACCAACGACACACGCAACCAAGGGGGCCGAAGAGGGAAGAAACAAGAAACAAGACATCAATTCGATCATTAGATCGACGTCGCCGCCACCTTCCACCACGCGCATCGACGGACATTTGCGCACATGCGTGACAACCGCCCCTTTCCGCGGTTGGTTACCCGGCGGCCCGCGAAATCGAACCTTGACATGATCCGCGGTTGACCACTGCGCAACAGTAAGCTGAATATTTCCGCAAAAGAATGCAACATCAGCACGCCGCAAACAAATATGTCTCGTGAACTCGTAACCGGGTTTCCGCGAACATTTCTGACGCGCGAGTCAAGCGACAGAACCAATCGCACACGGCCGGCCACAAAACACGACCCCCGGCACGCCACGTGGGGATCAGCTTCTCGCCCGCGAGCAGCATATCCCACGGACAGCACGCATATTAACGAGGACGGAAGCGCGATCCCAGCGTGAGATAATGTCCGCGGCAACGTTAAAATAACCCCCTTCGTGTTTCGCGTCGAAGTGCCAACCAGAGGACAATTTGAGCACACCAAGAAGGCGCATCAACGCGCCCGATCTCGGCTCCTTCCGGCCTCGACAACGCCGCACCCACTCTACGGCTGCTTCGTTGTCGCCAGGCCAAAACACGCAATCCCCCAACGCCGCCGGGCGCTCGGCGCATGGAGATACGACGACTCACAGGGAGACGACCATATCTAGCAGTTCGAGGACGTTAATCGACATATCGGTCTCGCCTGCAACTGACTTGCTCGACCCGCAAAATCGAGATCGTTCCCCGGCGTCAATACCGTATCTCCAGTACACCCCAGTTTCAAGGCAGAAACCCCCGACACCGGTTTTGGATGCACCTGAAAACGGAGTACGTTGGGAGGGGCGCTCAAGGAAATGATACATCGGAGCCGACAAGGTTCTTCCGCGCGCGTGCAATCCCTCCTCAATAAACCATCGATAAAACTCGATGTTCCCTTGAAACTCGGGTCCCAAGACGAGGCGCTGCCCGAGGTTGGCCGTACGACAACCAAATCAGATCCGGCAGATATGCGCGGCATACCCACCGAAGCCAACAAACGGTTCACGAAAAACCGCCCCGGACGCACAGCAAACGAGACATGTATAAGGAAGCCAACGAGCTGCGACACCTGCTTCGCTGAAGAAGATGTACGAGACGAGGGCCACTCCGCAAGGAGATTTGCAGCTTGAGGCGCTCATGAGACGGCAACGTAACCGTAAGCACCTCCGTGCCAATGATCCAACCTAACGCCTCCAATTGCGTGTCCCAGTCAGTGATTTTTTCTGGTGGACAGGAGGGGTGGATCAGAGACACCACGTTCGCCCAACAAGCGAAAATGGTCCAATGCCAGCGACTGGACAGCGCGTAAACAACGGCGACCGTCCGGCCACCATTGCAACTCGACGACAATGCCATCGTCTACGTAATACCTCACAAAGAAGTAGTTCCCGGCGCTGCCACCAGAGCCAGAAACAGGCCCACAATCACCCGGGATTGAGACAACTGGAACCCCCCGCAGCGGGGAAATTCCGACGTGCGCGACGGCAGCAGCCCCAATTTTTGGGAAACATCTGCGCCTTGAATACCGAAATCAGATCCGGCAGATTTGCGCGGCATACCCACCGAAGCTAACAGACGTTCATGAAAAACCGCCCCGGATGCACAGCAAAGGAGACATGTACAAGGAAGCCAACGAGCTGCGGCACCTGCCTCGCTGAAGAAGATGTACGAGACGAGGGCCATTCGGCAAGGAGATTTGCAGCTTGAGGCGCTTATGGGACGGCAACGTAACCGTAAGCACCTCCGTGCCAATGATCCAACCCAACGCCTCCAGTTGCGTGTCCCAGTCTGTGATTTTTTCTGGTGGACAGGAGGCGCGGATCAGAGACACCACGTCCGCCCAACAAGCGAAAATTGTCCGATGCCAGCGACTGGACAGCGCGTAAACAACGGCGACCGTCCGTCCACCATTGCAACTCGACAACAATGCCATCGTCTACTTAATACCTCACAAAGAAGTAGTTCCCGGCGCTGCCACCAGAGCCAGAAACAGGCCCACAATCACCCGGGATAGAGACAACTGGAACCCCCCGCAGCGGGGAAATTCCGACGTGCGCGACGGCAGCAGCCCCAATTTTTGGGAAACATCTGCGCCTTAAAAAACGGAATCAGATCCGGCAGATATGCGCGGCATACCCACCGAAGCCAACAGACGGTTCACAAAAAACCGCCCCGGATGCACAGCAAAGGAGACATGTATGAGGAAGATAACGAGCTGCGACACCTGCCTCGCTGAAGAAGATGTACGAGACGAGGGCCATTCGGCAAGGAGATTTGCAGCTTGAGGCGCTTATTGGACGGCAACGTAACCGTAAGCACCTCCGTGCCAATGATCCAACCCAACGCCTCCAGTTGCGTGTCCCAGTCTGTGATTTTTTCTGGTGGACAGGAGGCGCGGATCAGAGACACCACGTTCGCCCAACAAGCGAAAATTGTCCGATGCCAGCGACTGGACAGCGCGTAAACAACGGCGACCGTCCGTCCACTATTGCAACTCGACAACAATGCCATCGTCTACTTAATACCTCACAAAGAAGTAGTTCCCGGCGCTGCCACCAGAGCCAAAAACAGGCCCACAATCACCCGGGATTGAGACAACTGGAACCCCCCGCAGCGGGGAAATTCCGACGTGCGCGACGGCAGCAGCCACATTTTTTGGGAAACATCTGCGCCTTGAATACCGAAATTAGATCCGGCAGATATGCGCGGCATACCCACCGAAGCCAACAAACGGTTCACGAAAAACCGCCCCGGACGCACAACAAAGGATAAGGAAGCCAACGAGTTGCGGCACCTGCCTCGCTGAAGCAGATGTACCAGACAAGGGCGCTGACACTGTCTTAAGAGGGGGGAGTTCACCGAGGTGAGATGACCGAGGCTCGCGGAGCCTTGCTCGGCCATCGCCTGCATCACAACCGCCCGAGCATTTACCCAAGGGTGGACTGCAACGAATCGCAAGTCACCCGAACGTACGCCATCAAACGCCCCTTGTACACGCAGCAAGTCAGCCGGCAACTCACTCACACACACACACACAACAAACCGTACCTTTATCGCTGAAGGGGACCGAGCCCGGAACCACCGCCACGCGAGCACGCCCCACACCCCCATCGCCAGACGAAGCTACCAACGCGTGCCCACGCTGCCCCCCTCCTACACCTCGGGTGGCCGGCCGGGCACCCGCTCCCCCGCTGGCCCCCGGCGCCGTCACCGCTCTACCAACGGCAAGCTCAGCAGTCGCCCCCCCAGGTCTTGGCCCAACCGACAGGAAGGGACGTGTCCTCATGCAGAACCAGCGCCGCCACTACCACCCCCGGACCCACCGCAGGGCTCTGAGCGCAGCACGAACGCCCGCGACCCACCATCCGGCGCCGCCGAACTGCCACTGTCGCGAAGAGCATCAGGTGAGGTGGCGTCGGCCGGGGGAGACGAATGCAAGAATTTGCAGTTGGAGACGAAGATCGTAGTTTACCATCTTCTTCATGACAGCCCGCGCCGCGGAGCCAGAGAGCAGGATAATATTGCTGGTTGCTTGGTTTTGCTTGGGTGTGCCGGCGTTGGTCGGCAGACGCTGTTGTGAAGGCGGCATCGATCGTTGCCACCCTCTGCCGGCAATGGCGGTCGCCGTCGCTGTCGATGGAAAACCCACCAGACAGGACCGACACAAGAGCCTGGCGCAAGAAATCGAGGCGGTCAGCGACCATCAGCAGGTGTTCGACCATCCCTTCCGCGCGCGGCCTGTACGCACTAACGTCAAAGTCACTGATCGCGCGGAGCTGGGTGGCCACTGACGTCGCGACGTTGACGTCCTCGCCTACGAAGGACTGGATATCCGCTGCCGAGTCGACGATGTTGGGAGGTATGCGCCCGCGGAGCACCCAATGTTTTCTGGACGCTATATTTTTCCATAGCCCAGTGTCGGCAGTTAACTGCGACCTTTGGACGTGGCGCTCCCTCGCGTCCCCACTGTCCCGCGAGGCCGGCTGCTGATCGGCAAAGTTGTCTATGAACTGCTGGAGCATGGCCTCGACGTGCTCGGTTTAAGACGCGCCACCAGCCACCGCATCCTGCAGGGATTTAAAGGAGGCCAGCAGTTGATCCATCGTCGACTTGAGGTGGAACACATCTCCGTCCATCCGAGCAAACTCGCCAGACACCTGCCCTTGCCAGCGCAGCGCTTCAGCCTATATTACCCCCGCAGCCTCGGACACAGCGGGACTGGGGCTGAGCAAAGATGGTGCCGCGGTGGCAGACGCAGCAGTAGCAGCAGCCGAAGCGGGTGCGGCACGGCGACCTTCGGACTCAGCTTGCACAGCAGCCAGAGCTTCTGCACGGCGTTTGTCGACCCCAGCTTGCACAGCGTCGACAGCAGCTTGAGCCTCGACTCGAGCAGCAGCCGAGGCAGCCTGAATAGGACCGCGTACAGCAGCAGCCACGAGAGCGTCAGCCTCTGGTGACTTGCACTCCTCCATCGTCGGGGAGTGCACGAACTTAAACTAGCTTTAACCTAGAACTTAAACTAGTCTGTATCACACCTTGGACCTGTAAGCTCTGACTCTGCTCCCCTACGAATTCCGCGTGCAGGTCGTCGCCTACACAGCTGGGCCAGGTGTGCCCAATGCTATCGCTCATACGACTCTGAATTACCGCATTGATGTGATTAGTCAAACTTCTTACGTACGTACAAACCCATATTTTCTCATACTTCGATAATATTCTGCTTATGAAAACATATTGTGCCTTGACACGACGTATGAGATAGCCACAGCAGTTAAAATCATAGGGTGGTAAAGAACAATTTAGGACCGTGGGTTCGAAGCTAGCCGATTGCCTTTTTCTTTTTTTATTGGGTGGGACTGTTACATGAAATATGTGATGTAGTGGGACAGCGTGTTTTTTTATTTTTGGTTGTTTTGTTCGTTGGGTTTTGTTTTGTTTAGTTTAGTTTTGTAGTGTGGAATTTTAAAATGATATCATTAAATCACTACTACTGTCTTCATACTCCCGATGTGTAACCAAACCCGCCACGATAGTGCAAAAAACATAAATATATGAATAAAAAAAATGTTTCTGGTATAAATAAAAAAACGAAACTAAAATAGATTTAAATAATAAATCCAATATATTGACAATGAACATTAAATACACTAGTGAAAAACAATGAAATAAATATATCTATATAAAAAAAATAATAGAAAGAATAAATATATACATATATTTTCATTCAAAATATAGAAATAAAAAAGTAGGGAAACGAAAACATATTCATAGAAAAAAAAACGTGTTAAAATATTCTAGAAATAAAATTGTAACAAAATTGAAAAAATTATTGAGATAATATATGAAAAATGTATCAATATTTTTGAAATGAAAATATATTCCAGCTGTGAGATCGAATATTTTGTCGAAACTCATTTTTGCGCGCTGTGTGTGATATATATCCCGATCTCGCGTATTATGGGTTGTGTGTCCTCATTAAGAAAAAAGGTGGGCGACTCCCCTTGCAACTACACCAGTGTTGCTATCAGCGTCAACAGGGTGATGTTAGTCAGTCTGTGCGCGGAACTGTTAAGATACGGCCTCGAAAGGCCTGTAGGTATCCGAATTTGAGATCATTTGGATGGGTTTCGTATGATAAGGTTGGCGGCTTATATTCGGGGAAGTTAGGAATTAGATCGGAGGCACGCGCCTCCGATCTCAGAAGCTATCCCGGGCTCTGGTGGAAACGAATAAAGCTACATCTCTACGAAGGAACGAAAGTGAGTACTCTCCGAAGACCTGCTCAATTGGCAGACCTGCAGGGGGCACTCTGTGTCCCCCAACCATTAATTTCACATGTGGCGTCGTCGGCAGGACGCCATAGTACCTTTTCTGTGGTTGGTTTACCGTAGAGCCTTTCCTGCCCCCCCCCCGCGACACCGGCGGCATGCGGCAGGTTCTAGAGCCTTTTCTGCCCCCCCGCCACGCCGGCGGCATGCGGCAAGTTTTTGATGGGTGACTATTGCCTTGCTGTAGGGTCTGCTTTTCTTTCTACTGCTTTTCTTCGCGTGTTCCTGGCTCCATAGCCAGACGGTTAGAGGTGTGGGAGTGGGGTTTGAGGAGCCGCATCTTCGACTCATGGTCTAGTTCGTAGAACCGGAGTTGCCCCGAATCTCCCATATTTCTGCATATGCGACTCATCAGGGTGGGCTAGTGTTAAGATACGGCCTCGAAAGGCCTGTAGGTATCTGAATTTGAGATCATTTGGATGGGTTTCGTATGATAAGGTTGGCGGCTTATATTCGGGGAAGTTAGGAATTAGATCGGAGGCACGCGCCTCCGATCTCAGAAGCTATCCCGGGCTCTGGTGGAAACGAATAAAGCTACATCTCTACGAAGGAACGAAAGTGAGTACTCTCCGAAGACCTGCTCAATTGGCAGACCTGCAGGGGGCACTCTGTGTCCCCCAACCATTAATTTCACAGAACGATAAAACCCGTCTCTGAGGTGGTTAAAATCTGACAGCTGTGGAAGGAAATGCATCCGTTTATCAAGTGAATCCTGTACCTCAAATAACCGGTGAGGGAAGGGCGGAGGTTTAAGTACGTGGGGTCCTGGCTATTATCAAAATGGCGCGGGGTTGGGAGGAGGGGGGGGGGGGGGGGGGGGGGGGGGGGGAGGGGGTAGGGGGGGACGGGCGGGGCAGCTCAATTTATATATACTAATAAAAAAAAACCTTATAAAAAAAAAGGAATATATGAATAAATGAATAAATTAGTAACATAAAAAATCTCGTTGAAAAAAATCCTCAAATTCAAAGATTAAACAGTAGGTATGACATCATGGTTCGGTTTGTGGAACCGCATTGCATCTATCTGTAATAAAATGTATTTTCATTTTTTATAATTACAAAATGTAGGATCGGGTATAGCGCTGGGGTCAGTTCGCCGTCGTAAGAATGGTGTGGTAATTGGCACATCGGGTGGCGGTTTCATTGGGTTCATTGATGGAGGGAAGCACGAAAACGGCAGAAATGACGTACTGCCGTCTTTTCCCTTTAACGTTTGCCTTTCCCCTTTTTTTTCTTCCAGTTTTCCCCCCCTTCCCCACCGGCCTTATGCCGGTATCTTCTTCCGTGTCTTCGAGCTGTTTTTGTCCATAAAGAAGTTTTTGTCTTCTTCGTGTTGTTTTTTTCCACGCAAATAAAAGCAGATATATTTTTGTGTGTTGTTTTGTTCAGGCGACATGTACGTATTAATGTTGTTCCTCTTCACCACGTATGTATATGTTGCTCGTCTTGCAGTAGTTCCTTCCTGATCTTCTCTCATCACATTCTCCACAACAACGACAACAACAGCTGTCATCTGTCGTTTTTTTATTTTGTTATCTTCTTTTTTGTTGTGGTTTGGCTTGTTTTGTTTTTTACTTGTAGCCGGTACGCTTCTGCTGTATGTAGCATTCAACTTGCTGTACCTTGATGAATTGGTACTGCTCGGTTTACCCTGTTTCCAAGTTTGTGACCACACATTTTGTATCTCTCTATCTATGATGAAGAATCAGCACGGACTCTGGGGGTACGGCTACCCCTCTGTGCACGACGCACTTACTTGCAAATCATAACTTGCACGACTCGTATCGTCTGCAGAACCACAAAATATTGCAATCGCACCAGGCCACAAAGCACGCGCAACTGCAGGCAACAAAGCAGACCACTGGGTAGACACGCAGACCACACAGCAACAAACCAAGTCAGACCGAAATAATAAGGGAAATATATTTTAAAATGAGAGGAAACATCATAAAAGAAAAGAATAACAATCAAAACTACGCAAAACAAACGACATATAAATATATGTTCTGAAGAATGTGACGTAAAAATATATCGGAAAGGAAGGGAAGGATTCAAGAACCATTCGTCCCAATTTTAAAAATGAGAACAGGTACTGCACCTACACCTTGTGTTGGACGGACAAAAACAACACGAAGAACGATGGAGACTGGTATACGGCCTGTGGCAAGAGGAATGAGTGAGCAAATATAAATCCCTGAGTTAAAAAAATGTATATATATAATCTAGTCTAGAACGTGTTTATCGCTAAGCTTAAATCTACATGGTGTTTAAGTTGCAACGGCAGTGCTCTGACATTTGCCTAGTAGTAGTAGGTAGTGGAATGTTAATCGTTTTCCCCTATTTTCATGGTGGCCTCCGGATGACGTGTGACGTTCGTGTCCTATAATAAGCTGTTTCTGTCACTCTGTGTTCTCTTTCTTGCTGCCTTCAGGTTGATCTAGATTCCCTAGTCAACGAAATAATACTAACTTATACCGGTAGTGTCTATGTTCCGAGTTGGGGTGGTTTTATTTTTTTTGTGTGTCCTCGTAGACACTGCGTTATGTCACGAGATTGCGCGTGGAACGTTTGTGGGCGCATTTCGTGCAGGGCAGCACCTGCAATGAGGATTCAGAGTAAGCACCAAGGCTACGGTAGCACGGGGAGTTCATCCTTTTTGAATCAATCGTAGACTTGAGCCACTCAAACATAGTGACTCTGTACGTCACGGGCGCGGCAGCAAAGATTTGAGGCGATTTTCTCGCCACCTGGTAGCCAACTTTTTCACCCTTTAAACCATTCCATTTTGGGTTCATGCCGGAAGATGACACAACCTGGAACGCGGAATCTAAACACCGCGAAGAGAAAAGGTGTGCGGGGGGGCCACTAGCCCGAGATCACCAGGGACACTCTTACTGCAAACACAAAGTACATGTACGACCCCAAACGTCACCCCCTGAATCCTGGCGTTGATGTCATGACAAGGGTCGTTATTTGCGATACGCACGACGACAGCATTTCAGTTTAGGATACGTGGCATTTTGTCACTTTTCTGAATCAACGAGGAGGGTTGGGTTGTAACGAGTTATGAGCCTCACTCAGTTCGATCGCAGAACAACCGTCTACCCGACATGTAACCACCACCTCAGCAGCAACACGCGCGGACGTCACCCACGTGGTTGTCACAATGGAGTCGGATTGACTCCTATCCAAGTGAAGTAAATCCACCACCATGTCTCCCCGTTACAACGCCCAAAGTGACAAAAGTCTCAGATACTACTGCTGTTGAATGAACTCGTTCGGTCGACCGCCTCTGTGCGGTCACGTTGCTAGCTCGACAACGAAATCATAAAATCCTATTGCGCCTATTACAATCAGCCATGACCTGGCAGTGACCTTAGAAAAGGCCCTGCTCAATCTCGTGCGCTAGCGAGCGCTGCCACAGAATGGGCGGTGCGGCTCTCCGATCCTCTACACCGCCGTGTACCTAAATGTTCAAAGTACCTTCCCCAAAAAGACTGAAAACTCGAGACCCAGTTTTTTCGGGATCAAAGTTTAAGGCCAGAGTTGCAAAACATATTCTTGTGTGCATCATACGCAATTTTACTCACAATACCCGTCTCATTCTCTTATCTTGCAAAAACCACAGAAGCAAGAACAGAGAGCACCTGCACCGGCACAAAACCGCATGGATGTTAGCGCGCAAGTCAACCCTGGGGAATCTTCGATATGTTGAAATCAAATGATTCGCCCCTTTATTTGTCACAACAGTTAATAAAGATGCAAACCGCATCTACTTGACTCTGCTGTCTCACATGCTATATTAAACAGTTGTTATACAACTGCTGTGTACACAACGCTGTCATCACCGCCATGAACGACTTATCATGATGGTTCGTTCCAGTGTCTGTAAATTGCGCCTTGCAAGGGCATCGTCCAAAAGAAACAGCCTCTTCACGCGAACGATGTCCAGCCCCTTTGTTAGTTCAACTCCTTGTTTCCTTTGCGACGAAGACTTCCGCGTCAACAAGAGCTCTAGGCGTGCCACTGAAGGTTGCTGCGGACAGGACTCTTGATCCTGTTTAGGACCAAGAAGTCCAACTCGCACTCGATAGTCTGCTACATTCGAATCACTGATGTAGACTATACCTCGACATACTCCTGCGATATCACAGCCGGGAATGATGTAGACTATACCTCAACATTCTCCTGCGATAGCTCGGCCGGGAATCATTCCAACCATTGAAGGCCCGTATACTTTTGTATTTGCGAACCTTCGAAGCCTTGTTTATTCATGTTCCCGACAGAGAAAACCGTCTCAAGTTTGAACTCAAGTTTATTCGAAAAAGAAAGCCACGAAAAAAATCAGGATGCAATCGTACGAAATGTCACAGAAAATGAAATGGTTCCTTACGGTCATCCGTCCTCGTGCACGGTGAGGCATTTTCAAATTGAAAATCCTACGGTGCGGTTCAGTGTTGTTATATAAAAACTATTGAAACTTACGGTGCTGCTCGGTAGAGAGAACCTCCTACGGTGCGGTTCGGTGCGATTTTCAAAATGCTTGAATGCTATGGTGATGTTCGGTGTATTCATGTATCTTACGTTGCGGTGCGGCCACGGTGCAGTTCGGTGCGGTGCCCAGAAATCAGCAATCGTACCATGCGTTTCTGTGCTGTGATAAATCCCACGGTGCGGTGCGGTGCGGTGCGGTGCGGTGCGGTTTTTGTTGAGCTATTTTGCGACGGTGTGGGGGCAATTCCCTTTAAAAAAAAGTAAAAAACCGTGTGATCCCTACGATTGACCGCATGAATGCACCGTACAAAACCGCGGTTTCGCAGGGTTCGCTCGTATTCTTGATTTTCACCGATATTATTATAATTGAAATACAATCCAGCTTTGAGATCGAATATTCCGTCGAACCTTACCCTTGCAAGCTGTGTGCGATAATCCGATCGCGCGTGTTGCGGGTTGTGTGTCTTCCTTGACGATATAGGTCGGCGACTCCCCTTGCAACTGCAGTGCTCTCTATTGCATTTATATTGGTAATATTTTCAAGGGGGTTATGTGAATAATTCTTCATAATCTATAAATCAGTTCATAAAAAATCCAGTAAAAAATATTGATATATATACTAGATATATAATATATATATATGTATCATCCCAACCCCACCCCCTCGAACACTCCACCCTCTCTTTACTCACTGACTGTACGACTTACCCCAGGATATACATGATAAACTGATGTATTACTTCCAAAACCGTCACATTTATCCCCTCAAAATAATGTATAGTTTCAAAGCACATATTGAGCTGCCCCCCCCGCCCCCCCCCCCCCCCCCCCCCCCCCGCCCCCAATAATATACTGATGCCAAAACCGTCAGATTTATCCCCTGGAAAGGATTTATAGCTTACATGCACAAATTGCCCCCTTTCCCCCCCCCCCCCCTCCTCCAAACCCGCTCGCTTTTGATCAAAACCAGGCCCCCACGTCCTTCAAAACTCCGCCCCACCCCCTCACCGGTTATTTGACTTACAAGATTCACTTGATCAAAGGTTACATTTCCCTTCACAGCTGTCAGATTTTGTCCCCCTCAGAAACGGGTTTTATAGTTTCCGCGCACAGACTGACTAAAATCATCCTGTTGACCCTGATAGCTACACTGTAGTTGTAAGGGGAGTCGCCGACCTATATCCTTAATGAGGACACACAACTCGTAATACGCGCGATCGGAGTATCACACACAGCTTGCAAAGATGAGTTTCGACGAAATCTTCGATCTCACAGCAGCTGGAGTGTATTTTCATTTTTCATAATATATAAAAATACATTCCAGCCTCGAGATCGAGTATTTTGTCGAAAGTCATCTTTGCAAGCTGTGTGTGATACTCCGATCGCGCGTATTACTGGTTGTGTGTCCTCATTGTTGATATAGGTCGGCGACTCCCCTTTCAACTACAGTGTAGCTATCAGGGTCAACAGGGTGATGTTAGGCAGTCTGTGCGCGGGAATTTTATAGCCCGTTTTCATAGGGGGACCAAATCTGACAGACAGCTGTGGAAGGAAATGCATCAGTTTATCAAGTGAATTCTGTAAGTCGAATGACCGGTGAGGGGAGGGCGGAGATTTAAAGGACGTAGGGGCCCATATTTGATCAAGAGAGAGCCACAGAGGAAGGGGGGGAAGGGGTGGCGGTGAAGGGGGGGCGGGGGGGGGGGCGGGCGGGGCTATGCGTGGAACCTATAAATTCTTCGAGGGCACAAATCTTACGGGTTTGGAAATAAATCACCAGTTCAAGATGGGCGGGTGCGGAAGGACCCGCGTGTTCAAAAACGCACGCATCCGCATTATTTTGTGGTGCGCTAAGCCGATTTCATGAGGAAAATGGTGCAACTGCACCTTACCTCACCACTTATCTCTACCGCCGGCCATACTACCCCCTACTCTCGGGGCCGACCTTTTTTTTTATATATATCCACACACTTTTTTTTTTTGTGTGACTGTTCCGCTATCAGGGCAATCCACGTATGTACACATATATCACCTCCCTCGTATCGTAGGTAATAGTACAAAAAATGAAAATACACTCCAGCTGTGAGATCGAAGATTTCGTCGAGACTCATCTTTGCAAGCTGTGTATGATACTCCGATCGCGCGTATTACGAGTTGTGTGTCCTCATTAAGGATATAGGTCGGCGACTCCCCTTACAACTTCAGTGTAGCTATCAGGGTCAACAGAGTGATGTTAGGCAGTCTGTGCGCGGAAACTATAAAACCTGTTTCTGAGGGGGACAAAATCTGAATACGTATATATTATCCAATTGATTTCACGTCAATGTCTTTCTAGACATCTATGACGTAGCTTGCACTGAGACCCCCCCCCCTCCAACGCCCCCTCATTCCCCACCACCGGCACGATCACCTAGACCTAGTACCACGTTAACAATACTAATGCCCTACATTTCTGATTTATACGCACGATCAGAGTATCACCCACAATCTTGGAAATATGAGTTTTTACCAAATCATTTACCTCACAGCTGGAGTCTACTGTTGTGTTCATAAAATATGTACGAGAATATTTTAATACCCATACATATTAAAATATCAACTAACAACAGCCACAGCCTATCAGCGGTCTCGCGTCGCTATCTTAAGAATATTTTTTCCGGCATGCGTAATTGCAAAAAAAAAAAAAAGGCAGCCTGATCTAAGCCCTTGTGTGATCGGTTTAGAGGCTGCAGAAGTTCAAAATGAACGCCACTACTCTTAACGAGTGAAGCATATTACCATAAACAAAAAAAAAAAAGTCCAGTTGTGAGATCAAAGATTTTGTCGAAACTCATCTAGGCAAGCTGTGTGCGATGCTCCGATCGCGCGTTTTACGGGCGAAGTGTCCCCATGAAGGATATAGGTCGGCGACTCCCCTTGCAACTACAGTGTAGCTTGTGCTAGAGTGAACAGGGTGATGTTGATCGGTTCGTGCGTGGCAGCTACAATAACCAGTTTTTGAGGGGAACAAAGAATGACAAACTAACCTTAGAACGAAATGCATCAGTTTGCCAAGAGCGTGTTGTAAGTCGTATACCCGGCGAGGGGAGGACGGAGTTATTACGGGCGTGGGGACCTAGGTCTAAACAAGAGAGAGCGCGGCACCAAGGTAAGGAGGTTTGGGGGGAGGGGGGTCCCCAACAGCTTTAGATCGCAAAGTTGTTCGTGCTTGCTACACGGGTAGCTTTTGGTCTAGACGATGGTGCAGGTGGGTTGAAAGGCGGGAGCGTTGAGGAAAGGGAGAGAGGATATGAATTGGAGCTATATGGGGAAATACGCCGTAAAAGATATTGCGTGAATCATGAAAGGAATCATTAACAACTGTATTGCAGTCTGTGACATGATATGTTGTTGTTGTTGCTGTTGTTGCTGTTGTTGTTGTTGTTGACGTTGTTGTTGTTGCTGACGTTGTTCTCACATTAACTTGCATAATCAAGTCCGTGGTCACAGGACAGGCTCCAGTCACTATTGAGCTGAGGAATACCCCAGGAAAAAACACAAACCACGCAAGGTGGTACACTCATATATCAGAGCTGACGCAATCCATGCCTCCACCAGAAACATATATAAGTGAAATCAAGAATAAGCCTAGGTCCATGCCGGTGCATAGGTCTCATTACTCACGCTGAGAGACGGACTATTTCGATTGCCATACAAGGAAGACTACGACGTATATATTACACGCAGAATCTATCACTACGCATACGCACGCGACAGGCGTGCGGCAATTGAGGAATAGAAACAAAGAAAAGGAAGATAAAAGGAAAGAAAGAAAAGAAACGAAGGCGAAATATAACGAAAAAGAAAAATAAAAAAAAAGACAAGAAAAGACAAGAAAAGACAAGACAAGAAGAGCAAGCAAGGCGACGAAAAAAGGCGAAGAGAAAAATGAAAAAGGAAAAAAAAAAGAAGAGAAATGAAAAGGTCATTCTAGCAGACCATAGGAACTGTTTAAGGATGGCATTGGGCTCATAGAGGGTATCGCGTCAATCATCAATGGCACCGGGGAGAGAACGCAACATGGCGAAGAAGTCAGGGCGGTTTTATGCTAAATGGGGACGGCCATTAGACAGCCTACAAATTTCAATGCGATGATGGCCGAACCCAGACTTCAGTCTCTTGGGCAAGACGCCCCCCCTCTCCCCCCGCCCCCTTTCCCCCCGTTACCCCTCCCCGCTCTCCCGTCCCCCCCCCCCCGCGCCCCTCCCCCCTTCCTCCTCCCCTCGGCCGGTTAGGGATGCCAACGGTGGATGGCGCTGGCGCAGCTTTTGCGCGTGGCTCTGCAGCTTTTGGTTTTCTCCGTTTCATGCCAATTCTGCATGATCAACTCCGCTCCCTCCTCTACTCTTCGGAACCAACTGCCAGCATTCTGGGCAGCCTTTCGCCATCCTTCGAATTTCATGCCAAAAACCCGACATATCCTCCTTCAGATAACCCTTCCAGTCTTTCTCTTGCCCCCCTGACTAGCCCTTACCCCCAACAAACTCCCTAAACGTCCCCTTCAGTGGCAGACCCTCCTCACCCATACTTGCTACGTATCCCACAAACAGTATCCCTCGTCTGCGCACTATCGCCTCAACGTTATCGGAATCTGTCTTGGCAAGCGCGTCGGCGTACGATAGGGTGTGGTCGCCGCGCTTCCGTTTCCGCTATCGAAGGCATCGGAGTAGCATGGAGCAGGAACCCGTCGTAGCCTGTCACAGCCAGGCTGCTTCGGGCTCCACGTCATGCAACCGTACAGCAGTGTCTCGACCACCTCAGCTTTCAGTAACCGCACCTTCAACCGTAAGCGCACACCCGGGCGATCGAAGATTTCCATCTTGTACCGCTGGAACCACGCCCAGGTCCTCTGAACACGAAGTGTAACTTCAATTCTTAGGTCTCTGTCTGCGGTGATAGCCCGGCCTAAGTAAACAAACTCGATTGCTTGTTTGTATAATTGGCAGGCTGCATTGATTGTGAAGGGCACCTCCCCCCCGTCTTTTGTTTCCAGGCCCCTTGTCTCTGTTTTTTTCTTCGATACTGTAAGCCCCAACGACGAGCACGCAGTCATGATTACCGTCATCATCCCCTCCAGCCCTTCTGATGATCGCGATACGATGCCCGCATCGTTCGCGTACAGCATACCCCACAATCTCTGCACCCCCTCCCCCCCCTCCCCCCTCCGTCCGTCGACTTTGGCTGTGCGTGAAGTGCCCTTGTTCTCGCCTTCCTTCTTTTCGCTGTAGCTGCACCATGTTGTCCGTGATGGCTGCATCAGCGAGGAAGCGTTTCTCGGCCACACGCAGTACCGCCGTGAAAAACATGCTAAGCAGCAGTGGCGCGAGCACGCATCCTTGTCTGAGACCTTGCCCCACGTCGAACATATCCGAGCACTCTCCATCATCCAGCCGCACGCATGCTTGCATACCGTCGTGGAATTGGCGGATGACGGCGAGCATTGTCGGTGGCACGCCAAAACGAGAAAGGACATCCAACAGAAAGGTTCGGTCGACGGAGTCGTATGCTTTGGTAAGGTCGATAAAGCAACAGTATAATGGGGTGTCCTTCTTCCGCGCCAGTCCTGCAGTCGTCGTAGTACGAACATCATGTCAAACTCTCGAGCGTTCGGGTCTGAACCCACACTGTTCATTCGGCAGAATGTTCTCGCGTTCGCAATAGTCACGAAGGCGACCCGCGATGACTTTGAGGAGTACTTTGCCGGCTTGAGCCACGAGGGAGATGCCACGATAATTGCCACACTCAGTCCGATCTTTCTCCTTGTGAAGCACTTTTAAATTTAATCGTTGCATATTTCCATTGTTGCCGTACGACACTCCCTCCACACAGCGAGGATGATATAGTGGAACTTTCCGAGGGTGTTCGATTCTCCTTCGTCGGCCAAACCCTTCAAGAGTTCA
The DNA here is from genome assembly GCA_012845835.1 of Undaria pinnatifida. Taxonomy (NCBI): domain Eukaryota; class Phaeophyceae; order Laminariales; family Alariaceae; genus Undaria; species Undaria pinnatifida. The sequence continues at coordinate 14,150,527 of JABAKD010000021.1, read as the reverse complement.
TCCGGGAGACCACCGGGCCTTACCGCCTTTCGGTCCGCCAACGCACGGATCGCCTCCTCTACTTCGTACCTAGACGAGGCATCGTCCAGTGTCGGCACGGGGGCCACTGCTAAAGTTCGTCCACAATGCTCGAATCAAGGGTCGGCGACTTGATATTGAGCTGTCCGTGAAACCACCTCACCCACCCCTCGCGGATGAGGGCATTTTGCCGCAGCAATCGACCTTGCTCGTCCTTCGGGTACTGCGAGTCAAACGTCCTCTTCCCTTTCACATCCATCCTCTTGAGGTGTTTGTAGAGGCCAAATTGATCACCTTCTCGGATACGCCCTTCGAGTTGGAAAACGTAATCTTTGAAGATGCTCTGAACATCTTCCGCCCGCGTGCGTCTCAGCTGTTTGGGGGTCGCCTTCATGGCTTGCATTAGGCCACGATTGTTTGAAGCAGAACGGACCCGTTTTCCCGCGTCTTCTCTATCCTACCATTGTACATTCAACTCTGCTCTCGTCTCCTCTGTCGCACACCAGCCCCTCGGCACTTGTTTGCGCCGAATAGGGGGCCCTATATCGACCGCATTCGACATTCAGCGTCTCAGTCAGTACTAAAGCCATGTCATCAACGCTTCCGCCATTGGTACCGAGTGTCGGAGAGGCAAGGCTGGCTGCTATCGTATTTTGCAACCGTAGATGCAGATCCGCCATTAATCTTGGTAGATCGACAGCTGGCCGGTTTTTGATAACTATCTATGGACAATTTGGTGCGATGCGTCCTAAGAGGCAAATATTTGCGATCACGAGGTTGCGGTCCGACTCGGCTTTCTCCCTGGGTGGAATCCGCATAGTAAAGTTACGTACCAATCGTCTATCCACTTTCCGTTTCAGTATGTAGTCAAGTCTGTACTGGGGGCCTTTCCTCGGTGAGGGCTCTGAAACGTATACGATATACCACGAGCAGGTGTAGCATATTACGTGTTGAGTAGGGGGAGTTTGTTATCAGTTGCGTGAGTCAATAGTCGCTTTCTGTTGTCGTTCAGCTCGTCACGGTCGTATGCACACAATACCTTGCTGTCGGTCCACTCGATCCCTCTCATGCCTGCACGAGCATTTGCGTCAATCAGGACAAGGAGGTGGTCCCTACTGGGTACCTCCTTGACCACCTCGTCATGTGAATTCCAAACGTAATCCTTTTCGTTCGTGCTCTTGTCGAGAGTAGGAGCATACAACGAAAGACACACCGTTAGATTTCCCTTTGAGTTGGATGCGAACCTTCATAAAGCTAGCACTGATGCACTCACCGCAACGTTGCCCTTATCCATCCCTGCCACGATAGACTCTCTAACAGCTAAGCCTACCCCGTGATTCCCCTTTTTTTCGTACTTTCTTCCGTCTGCTCCTGAGCAAAACACAGCATAGCCCGCCGCCGTGAAAGCTCTTCGTCCATTGTGGCTCTCACCTCCTGCAATCCTAAGATATCACAACCTTCATCCATGCAAGTCTTCCGTATCACCTCGGCGTCGTCTATGCTGTTCGTGCCCTTGAAAGCAAGCGTTCGAACGTCGTACGTACCCATGACGAGCTCCCCTGATCTTGACCTCTAGCCCTTGCATCTGTGCGAATCTTGTGAGCAGCCCTTCGAGTCCTCCTGCGTCTCCTTGTCGTCTTCCGAGCCTCCGACTTCCTCCATTCTACTCTCGGTTTTTCCCAGACGGATCGCTTCCTCCTCTTCGTCTCCCTTCGCCCAGCCCGGTTCTTGCCTAAGTGCCATTGAGAAGGGGGCAGCAGTCCCGACACGCCACGTCCATCTAAATCCTGAATATGGTGCTTACTCACATTGTTTCGATCCTCTCTTCTCTGTTCGATACGCGCCCCACGCATACCGCGGCGGTGATGCTACACTGCGTCCGCATTATGTTAACAGCCAGTCGCCACGGTGGCGTATCAGGTTATTCTCGAGCCTGGTATAGATAGGTCAGTTTCGTGTGTTCGAGCCCTACCGAGTGCATACTCGAATACATTTGTTGGGACTTGTTTTTTGCACAAATTGACATGCGGAAAGCGCGAGAGCGTAGGTTAGCAACTCTCGATGAAACATCGACGAGCAGTGGGATTGCTGAAACCTATGCGCGATAAATACTGGAGGCAAGAACCGGGGGTGAGAGTGGACGACACCTGCGATAACGGCTTGTCCAGATGCTGGGAAGAAGTGTGAAGAAGAAATATTAAAAAACAAAATGCAAGAATGCCGGAACATCCTATGAAGTTTGGCGAAAAAGAATGCAAAAGTCGGAATAAACCGGGTTCTAAAGAGGGGGTGGTTGGGAAACCAGGGGAAATAATTGATGGGAAAATAGGAGGAGAGCTTCAGCAGCATCAGCATGGTACAGCAGCAGGACATTAGCAGCGAGTATCGGGCACGAAAACCATATAGTCTAGAGGTAGAAGGTAGAATTGCCTACACAGCAGAGACAGGGGTAGCACTAGTATCAGTAGGGTGAAGATGGACGGCATGAACATAATGGGTAGAGAGGCCGCAAAGGGGGGACACCAACCGTGATCTACATACTGGGCAGGCGTGCGAGAGATAGTTGCAGCAGCCCAGCAGTGAAAACAGCAGCAGCAACACAGGAGCGTCAGCAGAGTAGAGGGAGAGTTGTACGACAGGAACATAGAAGAACAGGGACACAACACGTACAACAGCAGTTTCATTGACCGCAATTCAATGAAGAACAGCACACAACGTTGTGTGAGCGTGTCGAGGCAACATGGGCAGTGGATGGGTAGAGAGGAGATGATAGGCATAGGAAATATTAGTCCTGTCGTATAGAGATGCCAAACGAGCAGTTTAACGCAGAGATACACGAGTAATGACATGACATATTTATTCGACACCAAGACGAATACCGAGAACAAGCAGTTAAGTGTGTCCCGAGAGTATGGGTAGCACAGCGATTTGTTACCTGAAGCAACGAAAAACACCTCAAGAACCACGAGAAAAACCCCAAAAACGTAGAGGGAAACCCAAACGTCTTTTTTGAAGGAGTTCGTATGAGACAGAGGCCAAGGGGGGGGGACCCGGGGCAACTTGATATTCTCTCTACTTGCCTGCCTGTTCGAGGGGCTGCTGCTATAAACCTGCATAATGTTATAAACACTAAAATACACTCCAGCTGTGAGATCGAATATTTTGTCGAACCTCATCTTTGCAAGCTGTGAGTGATACTCCGATCGCGCGTATTTCGGGTTGTGTGTCCTCAATAAAGATATAAGTCGGCGACATCCCTTGCAACTACAGTGTGGCTATCACGGTCAACAGGGTGATGATAGTAAGTCTGTGCGGTGCAACTATAAAACCCGGTTCTGAGGCGGACAAAATCTGACATCTGCAAAAGGAATGCATCAGTTTATTATCGAGTGAATCCTGTAAGTCGAAAAACCGGTGAAGGGAGGGCGGAGTTTGTAAGGACCTGGGGGGCTGATTTTGATCATCAAAGAAGAGGCGCAGGGGGGGAGGGGATGGGGGGGGAGATATGGGCGGGGTAGCTCAATCTTTGCGTGCAAAGTATACATCCTTTGAACACAAGGATAAATATGACGGTTTTGGAAAGAATGCACCAGTTTATCATGTATATCCTGTGAATTGTACAACCGCTGATGAGTAGAGGGCGGAGTGTTCGAGTGGGTGGGGGTGGGGTGGGGATGTGGGGAGGTGGCGGGTGGGGGAGGGTGGGGGAGCGGGTTAGACCGCATAGATGTAGCGGTTTGCGTTACACGAGGTGCCAAGTCTAGGCGACGGTGCGGGTGGTGGAGACGGAGGGGGTGTTGGGGGCGGGGGGGGGAGGGGGGGTTGGGAATTGCAGCAGCGGCATGGATGGCTCTTCAACGAAAAAGAGGTGATATACAGGGCGCGGAAGTGTTTATTACTTCCGCTGGATTTCGATATTAGGTGGGGCGTTTGAGTAAGAGCGAAAAAGAAGAGGGGGGGGGGGGGGGTTATGGGTTTCCAAAGGTTTGGGTCACATAAAATATTTAAATGCAGTCCAGCTGTTAGATCAAGGGTTTGGTCGAAACTCATCATTGCAACATTGTGTGTGATACTCCGATCGCGCGTGTTAACCATAAAGTTAGCGGCTTGAGGTACGCGCGGTGCTAGGTCTAGGCGATCGTACGGGTGGTGGCGAAAGAGGGGGCGTCGGGGGGGGGGGGGGGGGGGGGGAGGGGGGAGGTGCGGAGGGGATGAATAAAAGTTACGCCATGGACGGCTAGAAAGGTAATGACGTGAAAGATGATATCACCTAGCTGGTAGTGCTTACTACTGTGCCAGATTTTTGATGTTAGGTGAGGCGTTAGAACAAGAGGGATCGGGGGCGGCGGGGAGGCTGACGGGTCATTTCAATATGTGCGCGAAAACAAAAAAACGCTAAAGGGGGTGAATCTGACGGTTGTAGCAAAAAGAAGGCATTCCTTTATATCACTTGCCTGGCAATGTTCATTATTCCGGAAGGTTTGATGTTGGATGTAGTATGAAACTCAGTTTGTAGGTGTAACACGGTTTGATGTTAGATGTAGTTTAAAATCCAGTTTTTAGGTGTAGTGAACAAAGTGTTGAATATTCAAATTGTGTTTTTGTACATGGATCGAAAGATTAAATATTTCAATCGATAGGTACAATCGTGTAGTTACCATTATTTTCTGATATCGCTACTTTTGAAGAAGATATACATATATATATTGCCTAATTCAACAGGCGAGGTGATGTGGTCATGCATTATCACAGCTATTGAGCACGAAATTGAGAAATGCGAATCGTCAGTGATTTGAAAGGAACGCCTAGTGTACACTCGTTCAATTACAAAACTTTGCTAGCCATACTTAGTTTGGCATAGATTTGGCAGTCGATCATGCAGACGGTATGTACGGATTACCCTACGTAATTAGTGGGTAGTGTGGTTTATCGCAATGTTAACGACAGATAGATATAATATTTCAATCGATAGGTACAATCGTGCAGTTGCTATTATTTCCGGGTATCGCTAATTATAGGAAAGAGATGCATATATTGCCAAATACAACAGGCGAGGACACGTTTGCCATAGGTTGGGGGGCGATCATGCAGACGGTAGGCACGGGATACCCGACGTAAAAAACGGGTAGTGTGGTTTACCGCAATTTCAACACAGCTGCCTGTACAGGCGAGGTGATGTGGTCATTCGATGTCACCGTCATTGAGTACGAAAGGGAGTAATGCGAATCGTCAGTGTTTTTTAAGGAACGCTTATTGTACACTCGCTCGATCACGTTACTTCGATCGAATAGTAGGTACGAAATACCTTACGTAATAGGTTGGTAGTGTGGTTTACCGCAATTTAAACATATATATGTGCCTGTCTGTACCTCTCCTTTTTTTCACAATATTTTTATTATCATTGCACTATTAAATATACACCCAGGTATACCATACATACCAATTGCGTGCGGAGGGGTTACCCCAGTGTCAATACTACTATGGTCTACTGCTATATCTACTACTACTACGGCTAATGCTGCTATACTGCACCACTACCACCACTACTATTGATATTTCTTTGAGATATCAATAACACTTCCAATACTATGAATGATCCAGGCTACGGTAGGGGGGTCCCTTTTATGGCCTTGAATTTTCTAACCTCATACAGCCACTCCCAATCAGGCTGCAGTATCTACTTCTAGGGGGTGTTCACTCGCCACGGCGCCACTCGTGCGAGTGAAACACAGAGACTTGGGCGTGTATTAAACTTCAATATTTGAGCGTTTCCGGACTAACCGCTCGTGCGAGTAACACTTTAACTCTCAAGCTTCCAGACAAGCCACTCGTGCGAGAAACACCAACACTTTCAATCTTTCGGACATGCCGCTATAGCTAAGCCACTCGGACAAACAACTTGTGCCAGTAGCACTTCATCTTTCAAGCTTCACTTTAACTTTCAAGTTTCCGTACAAGCCACTCGTACGAGTAACTCTTCTATTTCCGAGCTTTCGGACAAGCCACTCTCGCGAATAACATCTCTCCTTTCAAGCTTCCGCACAAGCCACCCGTGCGAGTAACTCTTCGATTTTCAAGCTTCCGCACAAGCCACCCGTGCGAGAAAACATTTATACGTTCCATCTTCCGGAGAAGCCACTAGGTTCGAGGAACAAGCCACTGGTGCCAGTAACACTTCTAATTTTCCGCGCGTCCGACAAGCCACTCCGTGCGAGTAATCACCTCTACTGACAACCATTCAGGCATGACACTGGTACGAGTAACGTTTCCACTTTCAATGTTCGGGACAAGTCACTTCCACTCGGACAAGCCACTCGCGTATATATCACACTTGACTTTTAAGATTTTTGACAAGCTACTCGTGCGAGTGACACTTGTACTTTCAAGCTTCCGGGGACAAGTCCCACGTGCGAGTAACGCGAGTAACATTGCTACGTTTAATCTTCCGGACAAGCCCCTCGTGCGAGTAGCACTTCGACTTTCATACCGCCGGACAAGCCACTCGTGCGTTCCACAAGACACTCGGACAAGCCCTCGCGTATATCACACTTAACTTTCAAGCTTGTTGACAAGCCAATCGTGCGAGTAAGACTTCTACTTTCAATCTTCCTGACAAGCCACTCGTGCGAGCAATCGTCCTGACACCAAGCCACTCGTGCGAACAACACTTCTACCTTCCATCTTCCGGACAAGCAACTCGTGCTCGAGCAACACTTGTACCTCCGATCTCCCGGAAAAGCCACACGTGCGAGTAACAAGCCACTCGTCGTGCTAGTAGCCCGGAAACGTTCAAGCTTTCGGACAAGTCAATCGTGGCAGTAACGCTCATACTTTTCATCCTCCGGAAAAGCAACTCGTGCGAGTAACATTCCTACTTTCAAGCTTGTTGACAAGCCACTCGTGCGAGTAACACTTCTACTTCTAGTCTAATGTTCACGAAAAGCCCCTCGTGCGAGTAACACTTCTACCTTCCATTTTCCGGACAAGCAACTCGTGCGAGTATCATTCCTACTTGTTCAAGCTTCCGGAAACGCCAACCGTGCAAGTAACAAGCCACTCGCGGACAAGCCACTCTTGCGAGTAACACCTGTACTAACAATCTTCCGCACAAGCCACTCGTGCAAGAGCGAGCGACAGCTTCTAGGCATGCCACTCTTGCGGGTAGCAGTTCTACTTTCAAGCTTCCTGACAAGCCACATGTATGTGGGAGTATAACTCATACTTTTTTTTTTTTCGGAAGCCACTCGAGTGCGAGTACAGCTTTATGACAAGCCACTCGTGCGAGTAACACTCGCACTTTATTTCTTCCGGAAAAGCCAGTCGCGCGAGTAACAGCTTTCGGACAAGCCACACGTGCGAGTAACACTCAGTGCTTTCTGTGCTCCGAAAAAGTCACTCGTGCGAGTAGCAACTTCTGGACAAGCCACTCGTGCGAGTAACACTTAGACTATACTTTTAGGCTCTCGGACAAGCCACTTGAATGAGTAACTTCTTCTTAACAAGCCACCTGTGGGAGTAACATCTACTTTCAAGACGCTCGGGCGAGGCACTCGTGCAAGTAACAAGGCACATGTGCGAGAAACCCTTCTACCTTCAAAATTCCGAAATGGCCATTCCTCCGTGTAACGCTTCTACCTTAAGCTTCATCGGCCAGGCATTGGAAAAGGCCTTCGTCCCATCCCTCCGTTCTCGCTACAAGTATCAATTTTGAAATCTGCGTAGACCCAAAAAGAAATAAAAATGTACGACGGTTTTGGCTATCAACATTCATCGCGCACACGGTTTAGCAATGACACTCTTTCCAAACTTCACCCTGAGACCGCAAGACCGTGAAGTTATCAATGCTCGATGGAAAATGCCGCTAGTTAATTTGTGCACATAAAAACGTCTACGAATTTGTACGAGTATGCCTTCGGGGTGCTCGAACTTGCGAGAGGGAATTCTACAAGGCTGGAGGATAACCTGATACGTAAAACCGGGTAGTATCCCCAACAGCGCGGTCACTCTGGCGACTGGCTTTATTATGTGTCGCAAAAAACGCAAAAGCCAAATATCTTAATCAAGCATGTGATGTGCTTATTTCTAACCGCGAAACCCCCAGCTTGACAATACCAATCGCGGCCTCGTAGCATCGAATCCCAAGCCCAAGGAACGCTGCCATGCGTATACAGCATAGTAGGCCACGCGTGCGAGTAACCCTGTAAAACGAAAAGCAAACAAACTATGTGTCATATCTCAACAAAGTACTCAATGTGCCTAGACATTAACGGCGCTGGGGCGAGCCCCAACCCTCCCGAAAAGCTAAAAACTTCTCTTGGCACGACTTCGTTATGTATCAATTATTTTCCACACTCCTTCTTTGGAGGGGACCGTCGTCCCGTGAAACCCCTTGACGACGTCCAAGAGTGACCCTGGCCCATCAGCGACACAGTACACATACTGGGTCAACCTGGCAACTTTGAGGTCCCTGGCAGACACCTTCCATTTTCCAAAATAGTGTCCGGTCTTCGGCATGGTGACGTCGACCGTCGACATGCCGCCGGTGCGTTCCTTCACTTGTTTGCCCAGATACAGGCTACGGTAAGATTTTCCGAGTCTGTCCCTGAAAAATCTCGCGCACGCGCCTCCGGAGTTCAAGTTCAAGTCCCGGTCTTCTCTGACAACGGCCTCCATCACCTCACTGTTTGTATGGGATGCAAACATAGGAAGAAGTTGTTTGAGCCACTACTGGCGGGTGTGCAACACACTTCGAGGATATGGAAGTGCGTACGATGTTCTATCATGTGTACGCGAGCGGGTCAGGTTATTTTGTCCGAGAAAATGTACGTCGTCCAAGACCATATTTTTTATACCAGCAAGCTGCAGTGGAAGGCTGTTGAACCTATCGTGGGGTGTACAGACACCAACACACAGAACAGCAGAGTACTCCTTTGGTCAACGCCCACAGTACTTCGTCGTCTGTGTTTACCAGACGTAAAATCGCACGTATACTTAACGAGAAGTTAAAATCACATGTCCACGCACATGTCGCGAGGGCTCTCCTCCTCGATATTTACGGCGGGTTTCCCCGTAGACGGCTTAAGTCAGGATCCCGCGACATCAACGTCTTCCCTGATCCGATCACACGTCGGCTTGAGGTAGTTCTCCTCGAGTAAGGACGAACTGCTGAAACAAAGAATGGCATGCGTAAAGCGAACGGAGCAAGTCATGACGACGAAGGGATCAACGAACGCTCAAGTACGGACGGTGGGCACCATATTTTTCCAATCTTTACTTTTTGCGCCATCCACACGAGCGACTTCGCGACTTAGGACGATTTTGTGGGGGTTTTAGCGTACCTTACCGTTCCATTGCGGCACTAAGTATCGCATAATTGTCAATGGGGGTCACCGGCACAGGGACCCCATGCCCAACAGCTCCAGACAATTTGCGAGCCAATTTCAACGTGCAATAGGTCGCAAAGCAATAAGTTTTGCACCAAGTGTGAAAGGTTCGGACGGCGAACACGCCCAATAACAGGCCATAGTAACCAGGTGTGGATACTTGTGTAGCGTGCAAAATAAACGCGTGAAGACTCCGATGACTATACTCCGAAGGGTGACATCGACGTGGGCTTAAGAGGTAGACTGGGGGAGGCCATGAGGACCGTTATCTAAGTGCATTAAGTGCCCGATGAAGTTAAAATCACTTGATCCAACCGACGTGGGGTTAGAGCTGGTGCCCGCGGCAGGACAAAACCACCGACACTGAAATGAACTGAATTGCCGATACAGCAAAAAAAAAAAAAAATCCACATCTGTTGAAATAAACTAGCCACTCGCGAGTGCATTTTTGGCCACTAGCGGGAGAGTTGAACGAACTCCGCCTAGTAGTTCTAAGCCAAAAATAGAGGGGGGGGGGGGATGTTACTCGGCACTAGTGACTAGACGTCGCCTCTCACTACACGAGTAGCGAAGATCGGACCGGTCCGTGCATGAAACACCTAAAAAAGTCGACAAAAGAATACATCTCACCTTAGTTCGATGAGAGGATCGACGCTCGTCATTGTCACCGTAGGCGTCGGACCCACCGGAAATAAAGCCTTCACTATCGCCATCCTTTCCGCCGACATCACCGCCGTCACTTCCGTCATGATCACCGCCATAGTCGCCTCGGGAAGACGAAACACCGGCGTCACCACCGCCATCGTCATAGGCCGCACTACCAGCGTCACTCGCATCATCGTAACCTCACGCACCGCCGGAGTCAGCACTGTCATCGTTGCGTCCCCCACGGGTGTCACTGACGTCATCGTCTGCGGCCGCACAACCACGGTCACCGCCAGCATATTCTGCACCCGCACCACCGTGGTCATGGTCGGCGGCCGCACAACTGGCGTCACCGATGTCATCGTAGGCGGTCGCACCGCCAGCGTCATCGCCAATGCCTGCGTCACCGCGGGTCGTTGATTTATTTTCCTTAGTTTTTCTGCCAGGCTATCACACCTTGAACCTGTCTCGCTGACGATTCTTCTCTCTTCTCTGCGGCATTTTCTTGATAATAGTCAAACAGGCAGACTGATGTAAGGTTCCCTTCGCTTTACCAGGAACACCCGCGTTGATCTCATATCTTCAAGTACAAGTAACCACCCGCGTTGATGTCATTGGTCAACGTGCAATATCTTCAAGCTTCTCCTTTCCGCACACACAAAACCCCTATTTTCTCGTGCCTCGATAACAATCCTTTTGCTTTGCGCATATCGCAGATCACAAACAGCAGCAGACAGCGTGCGTAGAGCAAAACGTTAACAGCAAAACGCTACTAACGTGGTAGGACCATGTGCGCGTGCCGTATCCTCTCCTTACGGCGGTGAGTTTCTTTTGCTATAGTCTGTCACGTATTGTCCTCTTGCTCCCACGTACTCAATTTGTGCTATTTACGTCGAATTCTGCAGTAAAAGCCGCATTCCACGCAACACGTGGCCCTTGTTGCATCCTGGCGGTCCCTAACCTGGAGGACGAAGTATGACGCCGTTCTCGAAATCATGCATGTCGCGCTCGTATTGGAATGTCCCCCCCCCGGCTCTCGCCTCCCCCGCCCGATTCCTCTTGTTCAAACGCCCAAACTAAAATGAAGATCTCCACCAGAGTAGTAAACACTGCCAGCCAGCTGATATCATCTCATTTTATTTTTCTAGATATTCATGCCGTAGCTGCAACTAATTTCCGCCCTCTGCCCCCCTTCAATTTTTCTTTCCCCCCTGCCCAGTTTATTTAAACGCCTCACTTACAATCGAAATCGATCAGAGTAATCAACGCTTTGACGCGACTGTTAACATGTCATTATCGTTCCAGCCGTCCATGACGCAGCTTTCATTCATCCCTCCCCCCCCCCCCCCTCTCCAACGCCCCCTTCTTCCCCACCCCCCGCACGATTGCCTAGACCTAGCACCACGCGTATAGCAATCCCCAACATGTATGATAAGTATGCACGATTGGAGTATCACAAACAATTTTGCAAATATGAGTTCCGACAAATCTTTTGATCTCACAGCTGGAGTCCATTTTAATATTAAATGTGACGTAAACCTCTTGCAAACCCTTCCCCCCACCTTTTCCCCCCCTTGCTCAAACGCCCCACACAATACCGAAATCCGCCAGAGTAATAAACACTTTCACGCACTGCGTATCCCCTCAATATCTTTCTAGAGCCACCCACGCCGCTGCTGCACTATTCAGGTATAGTTGGTATACCCTCGACAGGTGGTCGCACAGGCGGTCACGGGCAGCAGTATGCTACCTTGCTGGTATTGGCTGGACGATGTTCCACAGATGATAAGACCCCCAGATGATTGCTGTTGTGTAGTGGGCCGCTTAGGTGGGCAAAGAAAAACTTGGAGAACAATAGACTTCGGAGTCTAGTGGTGGTGGTGAGAGAAGTGAGAAAGGGTGGGGCACGCCCGCGCTCTCTCTCTCGTAGATACGTACTCAGACCCCGCTCCTTCGTTTGCTACAGCAATAGTACTTGAAGGACCCCGTGTACTAAAACAAACAAACAACAACAACTTGTCGGGGTCCCCAAAAGAACTGGTCGTAGTTACGCCGCATTTTAGTCGAACCGTAACTTAACACACCGTGTTTTCCTATTGCTGCCTATAACATCACCGATGCTACTACTGTTGAGCTCGGCTACTGCAACACGCTATTAGCGACCCAGTGCTACCTACGTTGGCCGACGAATAGCGGTTAGCCGATCCCAGTTCTGGCCGGTCGTAGCTCGGGTAAACCTGCTGCTTGACTCGTCGCGATCCCGAAGCGATCGAGTGGTACTTCGTTACGTATCGTGACTGCTGCTCCCTGTTAACAGCAGTATTACAGTAGTGTTACGCACTGCTTCCCCCGGCTACCGGTACCTGCTCTCCTTTGCTATAGCAGTACTGGTGCCAACTACTGCTGCCCCAGGCAACAGCAGTGGCGATTAACATTAATCAGAGATGTAGGTGTCGTGTAATATCTTCAACACTCCCCCTTAATGTAAATCGCACTGCTGTGGGCACTGAAAGCACCACCTAATGTTAACCCTGTCGATTGTCGATACTCGGTTTAAGTGTCTACGAAGTCAAGTAAGCGAAAACACACTTCTAAACTACACTGGCTGTAGCTCCAACATATTCCCGATAATCAACTAAACGCCGTCGCAACTAGGGTTCTGCCCGATCATCAAACAATCATCGACGTCGTGAAACAGGGTCCAAACAAGCACACCGCACAGTAGAATGTATGTTTTCCAGACCGCTCATGGTCCTATAAATGTCAAACAAATGATGCCTACCGCCTTTGTCGCACCAGGAGCGATTCCGTGCTGCTTCCAGACTGTCCTTAGGCCTTGAAGTTGTTGATCGGCCCAATGAGGTATCGGTGGCGGTGTTTGCTGAGGAACTTTGTCCCGATGTTGGCTATGTTGAGCTCGCTTGGGACGTAGTGGATGCTGATTTTTTCCTCCTGTATGATCTCACGCACATAGAACAGCCTCAGTACCACGTGTTTCACACGCGAGCTGTAGGTCTTGTTTCCGGCCACGTGCAGAGCCGAAGTGTTCTCGATGTGGACCGGGATGCACTTGAATGCCTCCTCGAATCCTAGCTCCGGCACAGTATACTGCTTCCTTTCTCGCCAGTGCTGCTGCCACAAGCTCGGCTTCCGTCGTTGACTGGGCCGTCAGCCCTTGCATGGCGACTTTGAAGCTCACAGGCCCGTTGCACATCATCATGACGTACGATGAAGTTGACTTGCCGTTGTCCGGGTTGTTGCCCCAGTTGGCGTCTGAGAACGCTGTCAGCTTGAACCCTCCTGGCTTGTAGGTGATATTGAAGTCGATGCTGCCGGCGAGGTATCGAAGCAGATGCTTAGCTGCGCACATGTGCGCTTTCGATGGCTTCGACATTGCCCGCGCTAGCTGGTAGACGCCGTAGGAGATGTCGTAGCGGCTTACTTGAGCCAGGTACCCGACGCTGCCGACGATGGACTGGTACCGCTGCGTGTCTGCTTTGCTCAGAAGGTCCCATTCCCTCTGGTTGATCGATAGCTCCGGCCCGGCTCCGATCGTGTACACCGGTTTCAACTCCCCCATTGCCGTATGTCTCGAGTACCGACTTGGTATAGTGCGCTTGTGAGATAATGAATGTCCCCTTCTCGCGGTCGCGAGTTACTTGCATTCCGAGCACCATCAAGACGTCCCCCATGCACTTCGTGTCGAAGCGCCGCATCAGCTTCTCCTCCAGCTGCTTGAGCAGCACTTGGTTCTGCCCCACCAGTAGAAGATCATCGACGTAGATGGTGAGAATGACGGTGTCCTTGTTCCAGCTTGGAAGCATTGGCTCTCTCTTGGTTCCGGGGTTGTAGATTACATTCTTGTGCGTGTAGGTGTAGATGCAGAGGTCGGACTTGAGTGGCTTGAACTCTATGGTGACCACGAAGTCGTCGATGGTCCTTGCGGGATTACGTAGAGGCTCTTGCGAAGCCTCATGACTTGGTGGACTCCGTTGTTGTCTGTCTTCTCGCGTCCTGGCGCCATTTTCACGAATATCATTTCGTCGACAGCAGAGTTGAGAAATGCCGTGGGGACATCGTACTGTAACACCTCGAGGTTTTTCTCCGCCGCTAGACCCAATACCATGCGGATGCTTTGAAGACGACTCACAGGAGCAAACGTGGTCCCGCAGTGAACCCCTGCTACCATCCCCCTAACCGAGCACCACCACTCTAGCTTTGTGTGAGTCATCAGCCTTCACCTTGTAGACACACCGTGAGCCGATAATTTTGGATCCCGGAGGTACCGAGGTGAGGAGGACGAGGTCGTAGACCTGGTGCTTGATCAGGCTCGCTATCTCCTTGGCTTCGGCTGCCTTCCACAGAGCAGCCTCCGGCAGCTTCCCCGCCTTTGTAAATATGTTCGGAACTATTTTCGCTTTCGTCTCCCCCTCCGAACGCACTTGAAGTTGCGTGTTAGTGGTGGCATATGCGTACTCCGCGAAGGTGAACAGTTCCTGCTTATGAGCCATGTCCGGTAGATCTGCGCCGGTGTAAAGATTGAGCTGTTGTAGCTCGCGCAAAGTACACTCGGTCACCAAGGAACTGAGTCCCCCGGCAGCAGCCGCCGCTCGGTGCGTCACGGCAGGCGTAACCTCCAGTGTTCCACCAGCCTCTGGTTTCTCCTCGGGCGTCGCTCCTCCAGTCCCTGCGGCGGGCGCCCCTTCGGCGCCGCCTGCCTCCGGAAGCGGGCAGTTGTCGTCAGCAGACGACGGCGGAGGTGACTACTGTCCGCTCAGTGGTTGTTGTCCGCTCTGCGACTGCGGTCCACCGCGTAGCAGTTGTCCTCCTTGAAGGTCACTGTGGGTGAGTTGGCGAAACCTTGAAAGGATCTCGGCTAGTTCCGGGCTGATGGACTGCACGATCGGCGAGGTGTCGTCGTCTTGAAGAACGTTGAAGTCGAGGCGTTGTGTGAGGTCACGAACATCCCGCAGTAGATTGTCGTCCGTCATGGTCTTGTTGCTACCCCAGGTAGGATCTACGCACTCGAAGTAGTAGCTTCCCGGCGGTGGAACCCTCTGTGATGGTGTTTCCACAAAAATCACGTTCCTGCTTTCCACAACCTTGCGTGTTGCAGGGTTGTAGATGCGGTACGCCTTGCTGTCCTGACTGTGGCCGCACAGCCTCCCTCTCAAGCCTTTCCATCGAGATTTTTAGTACATGTCTCAATATGGACGAACGCTCCGGCGCCGATGGTTCCGAGACGCGACAAATCCGCCTCCTTGCCGAAACGTGCCTTTTACGGGGTTGCCATGTCAAGCACCGAGTGTGGTGTCAGGTTCGCACGGTAGGTGGCAGCCCACATCAGCTCTGCCCAGAGAAACTTCGGCAGCCCGCTGTCCACCAGCAGGCATCGAGTTATCGCCGCAAGTGTGCGGCCCTGACGCTCCGACGCGCCCACCTGTTCCGGCGTGTTGGTTGCAGCAAACTCCAACTTGATGGCGGTTTGAAGACAGTAACTCCGAAACTCTTCTCCGGTGTACTCGCTGCCCCTGTCCGCACGACATCGCTGGATGCGATATCCTAGCGGCGCCACCACCCCCTGTGTGAAAGGCCGCAGGGACTTGGCTGCCTCTGTGTTCGATTTGAGAAGAAGGGTTCCATTCCACTTGGTCTTCTCGTCGATGAACTCTTACGTACTGAAAGCCTCCTAGTGCAGTCTGTGTGACGGGTCCCAAGAGTTTCGTGTATGCCAGCTCAAAGGGTTGTTGGATGCCGGGTGTCACCGTCTTCGGGTGAGCTTGCCGAGTGCTCTTCCCGATGGCGCAGACATCGCAGGGCGACACTCCTCCTTTGAAGCTCACGTCGTTGTCGTCGGTTTTGTTCAGAAGCTCCAAACTCCTTCCTTTCATGTGTCCCATGCGGCGGTGCCCCGTATCCGCGTCCGCCTTGGCCGGTAGTGCCACGTTCGGCGCGTCCACCTCCAAGTTGAACGAGAAAAGGTTGCGGGTACCCGCGACTTGGCGACTTGTTGGGGCGGGAGGTTAAAGCGGCTGGTCTCGATGCGCGAATCATCCAGTGCGAAGACGGTGACTATGTCCTCTGATGCTGCTTCTGGGACCGAGAACAGATTTTTTCCCAGTCCGCTTACTTCCACGATTGATAGTCCTACGCTCTGCCTCTGCCCATGCGTGTCGAGAACGGTGCCACTGATGACTCCGGTGGCGTCCCCCATTAGCTTTTGGTTGCCTGCCGTGGTGATCTTGCGTGGTACGGATAAAGTCTTGTAGTTGGACAGCCGGCCCCGGAGTCCAGAGGTGATGCAGTCGTCGAAGTAGTGTTCGGATGCCCCGCTGTTCGCAAGGACCAAGATGCTACTAGCGGTGACCACCCCGCCATTGTTGTATGGTTCAACCACGGCCATCGATGCCGAGAAGTCGAGCGGTTCTCCGAAAATTCTCACCGTTGCTGCTGACGGCCCATCCAGCGGATGATCTCTCCCGAGCATAAAAAGCGGCTTGGTTCGCCGCGCGTCGTCGGATGTCTCGTCGGAAGATATGGTAGGCGCGGTGTCGTCCGCAGCAGCAGTAGTTGTCATGTATGGAAGACCTCCCTGGAACCGCCCTGCTGCCCCCGTCGGGCCTGGCGACGACGTAGGCTCGCGTTGTTGTTGGCCGCTGTTGTTGAATAGACAAGGGTTGAATAGACAAGGGTGGCTCACGTTGACGAAATTTTCGTGTTGACATTGCTGCGGAACGTTGATGACGTTGGTGTGCTGGCACGGTTGTTGTACGTTGGCGAGGG
Organism: Undaria pinnatifida; assembly: GCA_012845835.1. Lineage (NCBI taxonomy): Eukaryota > Phaeophyceae > Laminariales > Alariaceae > Undaria > Undaria pinnatifida. The sequence continues at coordinate 14,133,698 of JABAKD010000021.1, read as the reverse complement.
AGGCCTGCTGACACGGGTGCGGCATGCTGACGAAGTTCGCGTGCTGGCACTGGTGCTGGATGCTGGCGGCGTTGACACTACCGTTGTTAGCCTGCTGCTGCTGTACTTTGCTCTCGGCGTCGCTGTGAGTCACGGATCTGTGGAGGGAGCACCACTTAGTCCCGCCTGCGCCGCTGCCTTGTGTCTTCTTCACGAACTGCCTCCTGTTGTTGTTCTTCTTCTGGTAGTTAGGTTCGTACCTTGCGCAATCCATTTGGTAATGACCTTTTTCTTTACAGATGTGGTACGTGATCCCGCTCATGTCATCTTGCACATGCATGGCTACCCCGCGGCCCGCAACAGACGGTGTGCTCGAAGGACGGGAAAGGAGGTCAGCGTACATGTTTCTCAGTGTAAACATGATATCCTCAAGTGAAAATTCACGGTCTCGAAAGCTGATGTTCCGCACGAACTCGTACTCCGGAGGAAAGCGGTGATGATCATGTCGCTGAAGTAGCCGTCTGTGATTTTCTCCCCCATCTCGTATAGGCGGTTCTGGCCGGTCTCCATGCGGGACAGGAACTCGTCGGGGTTCTGCCCCCTTTGGAGCTTTGTGCTGTTCAAGCAGTCGTAAAGCTCCTCGGGGGCGAGTGCCGTTGCTGCTGGCGTTGTACATTTTCTCCAGTGCCTTCCAAGCCTTCTGTCCGTTTCCGAGTCCCTCCCTCGCTGTGCTGCCGGCGTAGCGCTCCACCACCATGGCGGCTCCCCCGATTGTAGCCAGAAAGAGCATGGAGTAGAGGTGGGTGTTGTTTCGCTTCCACTTGGTCAAAGTGTCGTCCTCGGTCGGGGTCGGCCTCTCCTCCCCCATCAAGATGTTGTAGATAGCAGGGGCTGACTTGTTGAGGATGGCCTTAAGCTTGTCCGCGAAGTCGATAAAGTCGTGCTTGTCCTTCCCGTCGAAACGTGGGAGGCTTTTGGCTACCATCGTTTCTTTGTTGGGGTCTTGCATACTCTTTTTTTTTTCCCCTTTTTTCCTTCACCACAACAGTAGGTTGCGGGTTTGGTTTCGAATTCACCTGCCGCCTTTATTTGCTTTGACCCTCTTCCTTTACCGCAACAACAGTATATTGCGGGTATATTTCCGAATTCGCCTTCACCTGTTATTAGCTTTGACTCTCTTCGTTTACCGCAACAGTATATTGCGGATGTGTTTTCAATTTCGCCTTCAACTGGTGATTAGCTTAGACTTCTCGAGGTTTTTTCCTTTGCTACAATTGGTGTTGCCGTTAGCCGCAATTGCGCCTTTTGCGGTCTGTCGCTACAGTTGTTAATAGCGGACGTTTGGATGTAGTGCAATTTCTCTCGCCCCGAGCCACCTGTTGTTACCAGATGATTTGATCACTCGACCCGATAGGATCGCAAATGCAACCACACACACGCCCCGACACAGAGTGAATCGACGCGTTATGTGTTGCTATTCTGACGAGCAGTACACTGATTTGCAGATGCCTTCCTCGTACTCGTACTCGTACTCGTACGCAGTCGTGCAGTATTGACGTAAACTCACTTTTTTGTTCGATTTCAACCCTTGTCCAGGCCAACTTTCAGTTAGGATCCGTCGTGAACGTCGTCTTGAGAACCCTTAGATGTGTGCACTTTGCTGTAGACCGAGGCTCATAACCTATTCAGGTATAATTGGTATACCCTCGACAGGTGGTCGCACAGGCGGTCACGGGCAGCAGTATGCTACCTTGCTGGTATTGGCTGGACGATGTTCCACAGAATATATAACCCCCACAAGATTGACGTTGTGTAGTGGGCCGCTTAGGTGGGCAAAAAAAAACTTAGAGAACAATAGACTTCGGAGTCTATTGGTGGTGGTGAGAGAAGTGAGAGAGGGTGGGGCACGCCCGCGCTCTCTCTCTCGTAGATACGTACTCAGACCCCGCTCCTTCGTTTGCTACAGCAATAGTACTTGAAGGACCCCGTGTACAAAAACAAACAAACAACAACAACTCGTCGGGGTCCCCAAAAGAACTGGTCGTAGTTACGCCGCATTTTAGTGGAACCGTAACTTAACACACCGTGTTTTTCTATAGCTGCCTAAACATCACCGATGCTACTACTGTTGAGCTCGGCTACTGCAACACGCTATTAGCAACCCAGTGCTACCTACGTTGGCCGACGAATGGCGGTTAGCCGATCCCAGTTCTGGCCGGTCGTAGCTCGAGTAAACCTGCTTCATGACTCGTCGCAATCCCAAAGCAATCGAGTGGTACTTCGTTACGTATCGTGACTGCGGCTCTTTGTTTACAGCAGTATTACAGTAGTGCTACGTACTGCTTCCCCCGGCTACAGCTACCTGCTCTCCTTTGCTATAGCAGTACTGGTGCTAACTACTGCTGCCCCAGGCAACAGCAGTGACGATTGACATTAATCAGAAATATAGGTGTTCACGCCATATTATCATCAACCTGCACTTCCCACCGCCCCCCGCCCCGACCTTCTCCACCACCCGCACCATCGCCCTGATCTAGCACCACGCGTATGGCAAACCCATACATCTATGCCCCCAAAAGCCTTTTCACCCCTCCCCCTCCTCACCCTCCCATCCCACCTCCCTCCCCACCCCCATCCTTATCATTACTCCGCCCTCTATTCGCTGGTTGTACGACTCACACGATACTCATGAAAAACTGGTGCATTCTTTCCAAAACGGCCAAATTTATTCCCTACAAGAATGTATAGTTTCCCGAACTGTGGGGTCCCCCATGATAAACTCGCGCCCCCCTTTTGATCAAAACTAGGCCCCCACGCCCTTGAAAACTATCGTAACCTCCCCTCACCGGTTATTCGACAATATGATTCACTTGATATACTGATGCATTCCCTTCCTAAGCTGTCAGATTTTCTTCCCCTCGGAAACGGGTTTTATAGTTTCCGCCCACAGACTAACTGAAATCACCCTGTTGACCCTAATAGCTACACTACTGTAGTTGCAAGGGGAGTCGCCGACCTATGTCCTAAATGAGGACACACAGCCCGTAGTACGCGCGATCGGAGCATCATACACAGCCTGCAAAGATAAGTTGCGAAAAAAAATCGTCGATCAATCAGCTGAAGTGTATGTTTATACTTTTACAATATCATACGTTGTAAATATTTGTTTGTGTGTTGTGTGTATTTTCTCAACAACAGATCAGTCGTGGGCACATATATCTCGCGAGTACCCCCTAAGTGCTAAAAGTACTGCTGCTATCGAGTACACCCAGTAAGTGCTGCGTGTAAAATGCGAATTCATTATGTTTCCGAGATTTTTTTTTCTTGTATGTACAAACAAATGGCCGTTGCGTCCGGTAGTGATAACAATCATGTGTTCTTGCGCCACTCCCCTAGGCACTTCCCGAGGGAGGGGGGCTTTTATATGTAGTGTTTTGTAGCAACTCGTGGGAGTTGGAAAAAGGGAGGAAGTGTTCAGATGAAGAGCCACTCTGCCGAGAGGATCTGAACCGCGTAAAATGTGGGCACCTCAAATGCGACGCGAACAATACGGTCACTTTTAACGGATATTTATCTGCGAATGTTACGTGCAATATGCCTTGGTATCCCGTCGCGATACTAGGACGTCATTTGGACGGGTGGGATATATCGCGGATTCGACGAGCAATCACGTCAAGACACGCAGATTTCGGAGCAGCGACCCGCTCATGTCAGTTCTAACCTCTGACATACCCGGAAACCTCCCTTGATCAGTGTGAAAATGTAAGTTAGTGTCTCTCACACATTCCATAAATGAGCGAAACATTACTTATTGAAAGGTTATACGAAGAAACCCCATTTCTACATGTAGGGTCTGTCGGAAACCATATTTTCCACGCAGTTCGCAAGTGAGTACGAGTACCTCCTCGGGTATCCCTGAAACCTATGATGTTCGCTGCCGCAACTTGGCCCAGAATACCAGTCTGCATGTCAAATGAGCTCGGCAAACACCTCGTTCCGTGTGCTGTCTTTCCGTCACGCTCTTGACGAGTAGGCTGTCGTTTTGAATGAAGGAACGGTGGACGAATACGTCAAGGAGTTTGGAGGGATACTTTGACGGTACAGGGGTAAACACCGGTGGCAGTACGACACGCTGCAGGCCGTCTTCAATGAGATGTTAATGACGCTTGAGCCAGGTCACGTCATCCTGGTCGCCGACTTCCTGGAGCGATTGTCTCTTCGCGAGCAAGACGAAGTGCAATCTCAGCACTGGAATCACGGGGAAACAACTATTTTCCCCTGCCCCATCTTCGCAAGGCGGGAAGAGTGTGTTTGGGCGTACTCGTTCCAGGTTCAGAGCGATGACATGTCTCAAGATAGCACTTGGGTTCGGTATGTGCTGTTCAAGCTGTTGCGCGATAATATTCCCGCGTTGCTGCGGGAGATAGGCGGGGGAACCATGACCCGTGCCACGATCTTCACGGACAACTGCGGTGAACAGTTCAAGTGCAAATTCTATTTTGGGTGGGTGGCGGGCAGCGGGGTGAAGATAGTAGACAATGATAGAGACGTTACCCGGCAGAACGTTCACCTCGAACATCACTACTTCGGAGCGTGCCTCGGAAAAAACAAGTCGGACAGTGAGGGTGTGGGGTGACCAAGACCCACGCAGCGGTAAACGTCACCAACATGTCGTGGAGAGTCGAAAGCTCGAGAGAATCCTGGGCGACAAGCTCGGCGAAGACCTCATCTTCATGTTGATGGAACCTACGCACGAAGAGCACGTTGCCTTCGACTCGGACCCAATACACGTCAGAGGGACAGGAACTCTACTGATGACCAAGGTGGGTGACTGACGCAAGTGGGTTCGATTTGGAATGTTTTTTTATGCAGGCATAAGGTTCCCTCGTGCCGTGGATGTCGTACGCAACACATGTGCGTGCATCTAACAACATCCTTCCCTCTACTTGTTACCAAAGGCATGCGTGTAGAGCGCGTACCTTGTCACACGAAACGGTCAGTCGGTGGAGCACACATTTAGAAGAATCACTAGAACGAGTGGAATTTGCATGGTCGAAAGTGATTTTTACCAAAATTTTGATAAAGCTGAATTTGATGCGTCACTCGCACGAGTGGCATACGCATCGTCAAACGAGTTTTGGTCGAACCGCTGATTTTAAGAGTCACTCCCACGCGTGGCGTTTGCATCGTCAAACGAGTTTTGATAGAAAAAGCTGATTAAAAAAAAACACTCGCACGAGTGGCACCTTGCATCGTCCAAAGGGTTTTTCGAAACAGTGTGTTGGTGGAAAAACTGATGATATAGAAGAGTCACTCGCACGAGTGACGTTTGCATGGTTCAAAGCGAGATTTGGAAGCAGTTGCTGTGGAGAAGCTGATTTCTACAAAATCACTCGCACGAGTGGCGTTTGCATAGTTTAAAGCGAGTTTTCGAAGCAGTTGCTGTGGGTGAGCTCATTTCTGCAAGCCACTCGCACGAGTGGCGTTGGCATGGTCCAAAGCGAGTTATTCAAAACAGCTTGATGGTGGAAAGACGTCTCAAAAGAGTCGCTGGCACGAGTGGCGTTTGCATCGTCCAAAGCGAGTTTTCGTAAAAAAACTGAGTAAGAAGAGTCACTCGCACGAGTGGCATTCGCATGGTCAAACGAATTTCGTTAGAAAAACCGAGTCAGAAGAGCCACTCACGTTTGCATGGTCAAAAGCGAGTTTTTCGAACTCAGCTACGGTAGAGAAACTGATTTAGAAAAGTCACTCTCAGTTCGCGTATTTGCCTTGTTAAAACCGAGTATGTCGAAAAAGGTTTTGAGTGGGAAACACTCATTTTCAATAATCACTCGCACGAGTGGCGTCTGCATGGTCAAAAACAAGTTTGACAATACAGTTTTAGTGGAAACACTTTTTATATAAAGAGTTGGCATATCCACATTCAAACTGAGTTTTTCGATTCTGTTGCGGTGAAAAGCTGATTAAGAAAAGTCACTCGCACGAGTGACATTTGCATTGTCCAAAGCGAGTTTGTAGCAACACAGCTTAGTGGAAGAACTGATTTATAGGAGTCACTCGCACGAGTGGCATTTGCATGGTCAAACGAGTTTTGTCGGAAACATTGTTTTAGAAGAACCACTCGCACGAGTGTCATTTTGCATTGTCCAAAGTGAGTTTTTCGAAGCGCCGTCACGTTAAATAAACTAATTTAGAAAGTTACTCGCACGAGTGGTGTTTCCATGGTAGATAGGGTGTTTGTTCAAACAGTTCTGGTGGAAAAACTGATTCAGAAGAGTCACTCGCACGAGTGGCGTTTGCATCGTCAAACGAGGCTTAGTGAAAAGACTGATTTGAATACTCACTCGCACAAGTCGCATTTGCATAGTCCTCAATAAACAAGTTTGTCGATACAGTTTTAGTGGAAATACCTTTTTTTAAAGGAGTCACTCACACGAGCGGCATTTGCATAGTCCTCGGCGAGTTTGTCAATATAATAACAGTTTTGGCGGAAAAACTGATGTAGAAGAGCAACTCGCACCTGTGGCGTGTGCATCATCTAACGAGTTCTAGTGAAAAGAGCGATTTGAATACTCACATGAACGAGTGGCATTTGCATAGTCATCGGCAACAAGTTTGTCAATACAGTTTTAGTGGAAAAACTTATTTAAAAGAGTCACTCACACGAGCGGCATTTGCATAGTCCTCGGCGAGTTTGACAAAACAGTTTTCGTGGAAAAACTGATGTAGACGAGCAACTCGCACCTGTGGCGTTTGCATTCATCATCAAACGAGTTTTAGTGAAAAGATCGATTAGAATACTCACACGAACGAGTGGCATTTGCATAGTCGTCGAAAACAAGTTTGTCAATATGTTTTAGTGGAAACACTTATTTAAAATAGTCTCTAATACGAGCGGCATTTAAATATTTAAATTAAGGTTTTCGATGCGGTTACGGTGAAAAAATACTTAAGAACAGTCACTCGCACGAGTGGCGTTTACATTGTCTAAAGCGAGTTTGTCTAAACAGTTTTGAAGGGAGAACTGATTTACAGGAGTCACTCGCACGAGTGGCATTTGCATGGTCAAACGAGTTTTTGTGAAAAGACCTATTAGAATAGTGACTCGCACGAGTGGCACTTGCATAGTCCTCGGCGAGTTTGTCTAAGCAGTTTTGGTGGTAGAAATGTCACTCGCACGAGTGGCGCTTGCGTGGTCCAAAGCGAGTTTTTCGAAACCGTTGGCCATTGACAATGATCTGTTTCACACTATTAACTACCGTTCGCTTTCGACCTTGTCTTAGAGACCCGACTGTTTTCCTATGCTTGGGTGCACCACAGGCATGGGGTGGCGGGCGACGGAGGACATTCCTCGTCACCAAGAAGCGAAACACTCTCCTTGGCAAAACGTATATATTTGTTGGCGCAACAACAATGTTACGGATGCCCTGTGAAGGAGTGCAAGATCGGCCGCGAAGGAGATTAGGGTCTCGCGCTGTCAGTCCATCAGCAGGACGGCAGCCTCTGGTACTCCTGGGGTCCTTGTCGCCTACACGCTGGCTTGTTGGTATGCGCGCCACAAGTTACACAAGACAATCTCGAGTCCGCTCAGTCTACCGTGGGGGGGGGGCTTTATTGTATTTTGTAAGTTCCTTTTTGGTCGGTGTTACGCGCGCAAGTGTCGCTTACGTTGCGGTCCGTGCAGTTATCATTCTCGATATAACTCTGCACTACGCCAAGGAAAAAAATATTAGGCATTCATGTCCATTGCGTAGTCACTTATGCGAGTGGCTCAAGTCGGCAGTGAAGACTCTTTTACCCCCCTGCCTTCCGCTCCCCCATCTCAATCCCCGTTGCAGTTGTGGCGCTTGTCTGCGCAATGAGCCGTAGATGTGCCCCCTCTTTAGAAAGGCTATATTCACAGCGCCGACGAAGTGGTCGAGGAAGAATACACGTGGCGTCGAAGACGGAAGCGACAGAGGAGTAGACATCCAAGATATGTTTTCAGACGTGTGCAGCTCCAGCTCCAGTTTGGCTCGACGGCTCTTCTGCTTTTAGACCCAGCCTCGTACGGTGGCGAAAATGTTGTCCCCGTGTTTGTCGGGGGAAAACACCTTGACCTTAGTCCAACCAATTCTCTCAGGAACGCATGTTCAACACCGGGGGCATAATTGTGTGAATTCATGACATCCGTCAAGTACGTGGGGGAGAAGAGGGTGCGGAGTATGAGGTTCCTGCTGAGCTGGATGAAGAAGAACAGCGAGCGGTCCCCCTTAAGTCTTTAGCGGGAGTAGGTAGAACGATGTCAGAGTACATGGAGCAGGTAGCGGTACACACTCGTTCTGAGTCGAGGACGCGGTATAGACTACGTTGCGGCGTGGTTGAGGACACCCGATCCATCCTGGTACTCATGTCGATGTGCCCTATAAAAGCTTTTCCGCCTACCCGGCCTGCTGTTCTTGATGGACAAGATTACAACCGGGCATACGTCAGGAAAAACAATTTTTGTTTCTGGGACCGTCATCTCCACAGGGTTTGGATTCCCTGATAGACAGTGGGAAGCACAGGACTGGCGTGGAATGAAACGAATTGAGGCTGAAGTAGTTGATATCCGTACGTATACAGCGTCGAGAAGACATATGTACCAGCTGGTGTGGGAGAGAGGTGCCACCACCCTGGCCGTGGCAAGAGTTCCGCGCGAGGTGGACGAGGGGTTCGTGGAACGGTATCGTTTTCGACAGAGACTTGATCACCGCCGGGAGCACTAATGCATTTTGGCTGTTGTTTGCCGTCTTGTTTGGGATCACTTTAAAAGCGAGCTTTACCTTGCTTTCGAGTTTGAAGCACTGACTGTAAGATGACAACACGCGATAATATCACTATCCACGATCAATCGCCGGAAAGAAACACCTATATAGTTTTCCTTCGGGTCGCTCACTAAGAAAAGGGCGTGAAATAAAAGGCTGAAAAGGGGTACCCCCTACCGTAGCCTGCCTCCGTCGGTACTTTGGGTTGATGTTGATGTTTAACAGGCCAAACGCAAGTACAAAGGCTCGCGAAGCGCGCCATATTTCCTGCGCTTAAGTTTGAAAATATATGTGCTTCCGATGAGTTATAAACATGCCAATTCACAGGTAGTGCGCATCGATCGGTAGCCTTTCGTGCTAGGCTCGTACGTGCGAAAGCGAAATATGTGTTTGCAACCCCGGTATGGATTATACATTTCAAACACAGTTGCAAGACCGGCGACAGTAAAAGACCAAACGCTCGAAATTCCCGGAGATTTCAGCCAAACTTTGCCTGGGCGGTCTTAGATGGGCCTGCTTTGTACATTTTCTAATTTTACAGTCCGCTTCTCCCGCAAAAAAAAATAGTATTTTCGACCATTTTGGCCAATATCTGTTTGAAGATTAAATCTTGGATAGAACGCGGCGTAATTTTGTGTTCTCCATAAAATACTTCGTTGCAAGAAGTCAACGCCGACTGATTCTTTAATTGCCCATGTGACAGTCGCCGACTGATTCTTTAATAGCTCGTCGGGGGGGTACCACCTCTTAACGGTGTACAGCACTCAGTCTATTACCGGTGTTTTGTGACGGGCCGCGATCGGGTTTATGATACGAACAAATTGTGTGGAAAATGAGGACGAACACTACATGGTCGCGCACGAGACGAGAACCTCAACTTAGAGAAGATGTGACGGAAGACGACATGGTCACCACAAGCAATCCATCACGATAGAAGGCATTGTATCGAGTAATCGGAATTCTATGTCACCCTGCGCTACACTTTGGTGACCTTGGGAGGAAGAAAGCGGGATGACGATGGGTTTCCTCCTTCTCGACATTGAATATCGATCATGTTTGGTGGACTACGTTCGTCAAGTTTTCATCACGAATAGACAGTTTGACTTGTTCGAACGCATGAACAAGAAAAGAGACGCAATTTTAGTTTGTTAAGCATTGGGGTGACCACAGCTACGGTACCCGAAATCTTTAGGCAAAATATCTCAAAAAAACGTTTGTCGACGTTTTGGCAAAACTGTCCGCTCTTCTTTGTCGTCGGTATAAGTCTTTCAAGCAGCATCATCTACAAACATCAGCATTTGGGGTTATATCGTGTGTGGTTGGCTAGGGGTACGTGTTTCACGCGATTAGGGTGTTTCGCTACTTTTGTCGGTGTTGTCGAAGAGTGAAAAAAAACAATAACGGCCATCGTCTCCGCTCTATTGGGGTAGTTGGAGTCCACCGGACATACTTGCAAATGCTCTCTTGCTTGATTGTTCGCCACCTTTTGCGACAGGTGTCCCAGTAGGTCCAAGTAAGCAGGCCTAATACAACTCGCGCATCGCATCATGTCCGCCGGAAGATCTCGCCTGCTTTCTATCGCGACAGTCACGCCATCATCCCGTGTCTAGTGCAGGGGGGAGAACTTCACGAAGAACAAGTCTACGAAAGCACCGCCAAGCATGCGCCGCATTTTCCCTAACCTAGAGTCCTATTCAGATGGCATAAGGTGGCAAGGTAGACGCCAGAGGGGTGCGCAAGGCAATTCCGGGCTTTGTCTGCAATTTGAAATAGTCCATGTCTCGCGTATATCGTTTAGGTACTATGCTCACTAATGAAAAGTAGCCATGTGGAGACGAAACGAAATATTATGTACCTGGGGAGTAAAACAATATTCATCCGACGCTTATCTTGATGTTTACAGGTGTGCACTAACCTGATTTTTCTTCGCCATACGCTTGCTAGCTATCTTCGGCATTGGGACTAGGGGGGCGACGTGTCGGCGCTGGAGCACCCGCTATGTCCATGCCGCTTCTACTGTTCTGACGCCCGACATGCCAACAAACGCAACAGGGGGTGTTGGTGTATGCCGACCGTTCCGAATGCACTCGAGGAGTTCACGCACTGCAAGAGGGTTTTGTTCTTGTCTAAAATCGGCAAGCAGTTCCGGAGGTAGCACGGCATGACTTGAAATGCTTATTCCGGCGGGTTATATTGACAACCGCATCTAATTGTTGAGCGGGTGTACGGCGAAGTTGGGTGCAATGTCGCACAGCAACCCAGTTCAACACCCCTTACCCCCCTCCCCACCTCAACCCCTCCCCCCCCATTTTTTCATGCCCCGAAAAATATTTGCCGTCTTGCTTCTTACTACGTTAGGATACATCAAAAGACATTGCGTTCGTGTGATTTGAAAATGTTTCTACGCGATGTTTCTCGGGTCATGACATATATATTTGTATATATTTATTTTTTTTCCCGTACAATACGAGCAGAACTACTCGTACGAAAGCTTTCTTCATATTTCAACGGTTTGCATCAGGTACCGTAACCTGCGATGCGTAATAACGGCGTCTAGTCGCAGACGCGTATACAAGGGTGTAACCTGTGGTACACGAAAATGTTGGGAACCCTACCTTCTTTGGGTGCTCGTAGAAAATTCCCGCTGCGGTTGGTAGGGACTGATCTATACCTCGACAAAATGCTCCTCTATATTTCCAGGAAAAACTCCTACGTCTATGATAGGCCTGCTGGTTCTTATCAGTTACGAGTGCCGACCCCATTACCCCTCGACATCTTCACGCTTCTTGGTGGGGGTAAAAGCGGGAGTTTTGGGGGCTAAGACCAAAGAAGATGGAACTAAAAGCTACAGGTAGGTTAATCAATCGTCTTTTAGTAAACCGGTACGAGAATGTATTAAACCGCAAAACAGAAAACATTCTGTATGTTGAATCTCTACTCCTCATCTTGTGCGAAGGTGGGCACGGTAGTAAAACCCTGGTTATATTTTTTTAGCTTTTGAATGTTCAGATGTCCTTCGAGCTGCTACGCCCATGGATGATTTGTTCGGCTTCCACATAGTTTAGTACCGGCACCGAAAAAGCAGAGCAGATTTTGTTACAGTCAGGCAGACGGTGGCACACCCTTCGGAGAAGGACTAAAGCTCACCAGTACGCCGGCCGTTTTTGGCTGTCAGAATAACAACGCAGTCCCAGCGTGGCCTCCGGTGGATATTGACCCACAGCGCCGGACCAGTTCTCTGGCAGTGGGTCGGGTTTCACTGCCACCGTTGCATTGGAAACACGAGCAGGAGTGACACCGTACCTGGATAACTTAATTGCTTTCGGATATTTTTCAGACATAACGTACAGCCGGTCTTGCTCTCGCTGGTGTAGTGGTTTCTCTCGAACGCTACTAGCGATGGTCATTGGTTACAATTCCCACCCTGGCGAGACCTTGAATGTGTTTGCGAAAATAAAACAAAAAAAATGACCAAATCTGTTGAGAGCGCCTAGCAGCAGTAGGACCACCCGCATTAGTCGACCGAGGGTCGACGAGGGAAGGAATTATGCTAATTTATTCTCCCTATTAAAATCAAGGCCGCAACCGTAGTGGGGGGCAAGGAGAAAGACCCGATATGCGACCCCGGGTCTGGGATACTATTGGGAAGGAGCGCGAGATAAGAGCGAGGATAATTAATGGGATGAAATTAAACGGCAAAACGGTGCGTGGCATCGCGTTGCGGACTGACATCGCGAAGTAGCACCCCCGGTACTACGTGCTCTGCGCACGGCCGCCGCCATGTGCTAGCTTCCCCCGTTACGTGCACCGTCCCACCGCGCGCTTCCCGGCTCGATCCCTTTGTTCTTGTTGCCTCTTTTCCGTACCCATCTACCTCCGTCAAGCGCTTTTCCCCCGCCTCCCTATGCGGGGCCCCGTTGACGAGTTTCCTTTTGCCAAGTACCCTGCAACCTCTTCCTCCTTCCCCCTCTGCGTCTTGACCTGAGTTCAACGGGCTGATAGACGCTTCCTACACCACCTCGCCCCCTCTGCCCCCATTTACCACACCTGAAGTTGGCCAGGACCCCTATAGCCCGCGGTATGCCCCTATCTACCGTTCCGGCCTACCCTTCTTAACTCGCTCCCTCTTTTTTTTTCTATGTGTTGGCTTGTTTATTTTTCCTGAACCTAACCCTATCGGACGCCCCTTATTTACAACACCGGAACCGGGCCCGACGTATTGATTGTGAACTCTATCCTGCTCGTCACGTCCGTCCTAGACACAATGACCTAAATCGGCACCATTTTCCTCCCCCACGCCCTTGATCCCTTGTTTTGAAAATGTATACGCATATATATATATAAATGCCTTTGTAGTGTCCCCTTGCCCCGCTCCGTCTCCCCCTTCCTCTCGCCCAGCGACCCTGCCCCGCCCGTTACAACCCGCCTCATCCATGCCGTAGCAGTCGCATTGTTCCCTATTATTAGAGTGATTCTACGATAGCCCCCCCCCAAAACCAGCGATTTTCTCTAACGAACGATTCATGGCTGCCAGACACTAGGAAGGATACAATTGAAAACAGAGCATCCGTATAGTTTCTTGTGTGCAAAGGCCTATCGGTCGATGACGTCGGGGTGTCGACGGGAACCGAGTTTCAGGGGATACGACCGGGAGCTGGTTTTGAAACCTGCGATTTCGTTGAAGAAAAGTTGGGGGGGCTACCATAGAACGACTCATTAATAGTGTTTCGACCAAGGCTGCGGTAGGGGGATCCCTCTCTTTTTTCGCTCTTCAGTGGTGTGTTTGAGCCAGTCGCACGAGTGACGCTGTACGTCACGGATGAGAACGGTTTTAAGCATTTGTTTCGGCGCAGCTAGTGTTGCATCCAAGTTCTCTGGGGTAAGCTAGTCTATATCGTCGGAGCATTTTTTGTTTTTTCCGGTCCAGGAAGCTGGGGGAGGGTGGTAACTCCCTCGAGCGGCACTTATTACGTCCCGCACGGCGGTATGGTTTTTCGCCCGAGTGGCCGTTGTTACTGTCGGAACATTGTTGGGTTACTTTTTACGAAGGTTACTCGTACCTGTGGCCTGTTTCCTTCGTTTAGTGCGGTTAATGTCAAGGGGCACATAAGGTGGTGTCAAAACCTCCAAACAAGCGGTGGTAGGGGGAAACGTGCTGTGGTGGGGGTGGCCTAGAAGGGGGCGTATGAGGATTGAGACACGAACTGGGGAAATGTTTTTAGTCATTTTTTCTGGCGCTTATTTCTTTTAAAGTTGAGGCTCCAAACATTTTTCCGGCTTCTATTCTGAGTTTCGAAAAATGGTTTTTGGAAAGAAAGTGGTTAACGTTCGGAGAAGTTGATAAGGTTGAGAGAGAAATAATCGCTCGACACACTTTTCCCCATTACTATTTAAAATCATACTGCGTAGCACTGTACGGGGCCGGAGACGGGACTCCGACGTTACATGCGGTCAAATAGCGACGTTAATCTGATAATAACTATAATTTCACGAGTTTCAGCATACACGCATTCATTGAGGACTAGAGTCTAGAGTGTGAGTAGCGGATACAACGGTGGTCGGTCGGTCGGTTTCAGAGCGATTTTTCCCGGGGTTTAACCCTAACTCATATATGTAACATAATATATATATATAAATATGGGTGTTGTGAACTTTCTTCCTTCCTCGCCTTCTCAGACGATCAGCGATCTTATTCTTCACGTCTTCTTCCCCCTTCTTTCTCCACGTCTACTCCGGAGGGGGTACCAGGGCTCGGGTAGCCACGAAATTTCAGCAGCCATTCCGTTCACCAATGTCCACCCTTGAAGTCCCCCCGCTGGCGATTGAGGTGTAAACCCGGATGTGGAAATCCTTCCTAGATGTCCTCGTACCAGTACGGTTTTTACTCTGGCTACAATCATGTGTAAGATCTACTTGCAACCCGGAAGCGAAACCCCTAAAATTGTGGTATAACTGGGGCGGTACCCCCTACCGTAGCCTGGCTCCGTGTGTCGATTCCCCTCAGCACCGACTTTGCCCTCGCAACCAAGAGACAGGGCAGCTCCACCTAATATTGATATTCACGGGGATATGTATCGACACAATCTACTCCATACTACCACGACTAAAACTATTTCAGCACTCCAGTGTGTTTTCTTCGTCGTGCTGTAGGTACAGACGATTTGTCGGTAGAGGAAGGGGGCGGTTGCATTGATGGCATAGATAAGAGAAAAAGCGTGTAGTCGTGAAAATTGAAGTGTTGAGAGGCAGGAGGTAGAGTGTCTGTTCGCATTCCACCTCAGATGGCCGATGACCCCCCGTCCACTCAATGCAGGATCACGCCTTGGGACTTCTGGCGTCGGGGCGCTTCGTACCATCGTCCTGTTCACCCACGTCACAGTAGTTTGTCGATGCAAAACAATATATTCTGTACGCACCAAATCTTCGATCTCACAGCTGGAGTGTATTATATAATATTATGTGACCTAAACCTCTTGAAATATCTCCCCCCACCTCCACCCCCTTTTGTTTTTCTTTTGCTCACATGCCCCACCTAATATCGAAATGTGCCAGAGTAATAGACATTTCCACGCACTGGATATCACCTAATTGTCCTTCTAAAGCCAAACATGCCGCTCCTGCAATTCCCACCTCCTCTCCGCCCCCAGCGCCTCTTACTTCCTTACCACCCGCACCATCGCCTAGACCTAGCTCCACGCGTATAGCAAACCGCTACATATATGCGACTTGAAACCCTTTCGCTCCCGCCCCCTTCACCCCCCCCCCCCCCTCTACCCCACCCCGTACGTCCTCACCCCCTCACCCTACCCCCACCCCCTTGAAAGCGCCGCCCTCTATTCACTGGTTGTACGACTTACAGGATATAAATGATATAATGGTGCATTCTTTCCAAAACAGTCCGTTTTTTCTCCTTGAAGAATTTGTAGTTTCCACGCACAGACTTGCTGCCTCCCGCCAAGATTTACTGGTGCATTATTTCCAAACCCTTAGATTTATCCCCTTACTTAGAGGATTTATAGTTTCCACGCACAAACTGAGCTTCCCCATCCGTCCCTCCCCTCCTCCCCGCCTCACCCCCGCTACCTATTTATCAGAACCAGGCCCCCACGCCCGTTAAAACTGCGCCCTTCCCTCACCGGTCATTCGACTTACAGGGTTCACATGATACATCGATGCATTTCCTTTCTAAGCTGTCAGATTTTGTCCCTCTCAGAAACGGGTTCCATAGCTTCCGCGCACACACTGACTAACAGAACCCTGTTTACCCTGATGGCTACACTGTAGCAGTTGCAAGAGGATTCACCGACCTAGATCCCTAATGAGGACACACAACCCGTAATACGCGAGACCGGAGTATCACACACAATACAACTCTGCAAAGATGAGTTACGACGAAATATTCGATCGCACAGCTGGATGGAGTGTATTTTTACTTTTTTTTAGTATTTTCTCTAGAGTTGGGATGGCTGGTAATTAAGCATCAATCACGCCTGCAATTGTTTGATGGTCACAATTTGCAATAGATCGCAGACACACATATAGTGATGCCACCGTCGCGTACCGTAATTTGAAGAACGGCCGGTGGCGGCTCCTACGTGACACGCCTTAAGCTTTGGGGGGCAGGATGAATGTTGACACGCAGTACAAAACACCCGAGGGGCGGATGTAGATAAATTTTGGATTATCTGACGCTGCAAAATAATATAATAATTAAACATATAGACTAGACTATAACGAATACATTAGACTATGGTTGGCGAATTCAATAGGACCTTCAGGATGCAGACGTGTCAACACAGTGCGAGCACGTTGGATTTTTTTTTTTTTTTTTATCCTCCGGCGGATGGGGAATGTCGGTAATGTAGGACGACCGAGTAATTGCGCTAGAAGGACCTATCTGCTGGTCTGAATAGATCTCTTTGCTTGCTGTTGTTGATTGGATACCACGCCATGACCTCTAATTACTCGTTTTGGCATGAATCTAGCAAATGATGTATGACAAAGAAGGCTTTCGCGTTATTAATAGCAAGAATGAATGACGAGCCTTGCATGTAATATAAAAAATGAAAATACACTCCAGCTGTGCACATATATGTGCGATACCTCTATTTGCGACGAGCAGAACATCCCACTCTCAACGATAGAGAACTTATTCGTGATCATGCAAATATCATTTACTCTTTAAAGCCGTACTTCTATTGGCATACCTCGAAGTTCTAGATAACTAGTAATACTCCTTATGCGGACTCCTCCCGCTGGTAAAGCGGAGAAAAAACAACATTAACCACCCACCACACATATGATAGAGCAGTAGTCTATAGTGGAAACTATAGATTTTATAAAATTATATTATAGACTAAATGTTGAATTTGGAAGAAAATTCCCCACCTAGAGTATAAAATACCAGAACACCAACCATTTTAGTGGATACAAACAAAACGTATGTCTATTGAAAAAAAATAATAACGAAAACAAAATACCTGGAGCCCTCCCCACCAACATATAATGCGGTGACATTGCATGACCATCACCTCGCCTGTTGTTTTTGGCAATATGCATCTCCTTATACTTAGCGATGTCAGAAAATAATGGTATCTCTACATGATGGTACCTATCGATTAAAATTTTCTGGCTTTCGATCCATGTACAATAACAAATGATGAAGTTTTTTACACCTAAGAACTGGGTTGCATACTACATGTTACATCAAACCTTTCAGAAAAATAAACATTACCAGTCGGGTGATATAAGGTGGTGTCTTCTTGCTGCAACCGTCAGATTCGTCCCTTTCAAGGGTTTATAGTTTCCGCGCACATATTAAAATGCTCGCCCCCCCGGCCCCCGCCGCCCCTGATCCCTCTTGTTTAAACGCACCACCTGAAATCAAAATCTGCCAGAGTAGTAAATACTACCAGGCAGGTGATATCATCTCATTATCCATCTAGCCATCCATGCCGTAGCTCCAACTCATCTCCCCCCCGCCCCCTTTGTTCCCGCCCCAGTTCGTTGAAACGCCCCACTTACAATCGAAATCGGCCAGAGTAATAAACATTTCTAAGCAATTGATATTACGTCATTATCTTTCTAGCAATCCATGCCGTAGCTTTCATTCAAATCCCCTCCTCCCCCTCCCCAACGCCCCCTCCTCCCCCACACCCCGCACGATCGCCTAGACCCAGCACCGTGCGTATAGTAGGCCCCTACATATATGATTAATACGCGCGACCGGAGGATCACACACAATGTTGCGAACATCAGTGTCGAGCAAATCCTTGATTTTTATTTTATATGTGACCTAAACCCCCCCCCCCCCGCCGCCTTTGTTTATTTTTTTTTCCCCTCGCTTCTTGTAACTTAAACGCCGCACCAACTATCGAAATCCGGCAAAGTAATAAACAATTCCACGCCCTGGATATTGCCTCGTTATCGCTTCAGAGCCGTCCATACTGCTGCCGCATTTCCCACCCACCCCCGTCCCCAACACCTCCTCCTTGACCCACCACCGGCACAATCGCCTAGACCTAGCACTACGCGTATAGCAAACCCCTACATCTATGCGACCTAAAGTCCTCCCCCCCCGCCCCCGGCCCCCCCCGCCACATTCCTCCCCCTCCCCACAAGAAATATTTTTAGTTTCCACGAACAAATAAACCTGCCCAACCCGTCCCCTCCCCCCCCTCTCCCCCTCCCGCCCCCCTTTTGATCAAAATCAGGCCTCCACGTCCTTCAAAACTCCGCCCTCCCCTCACCGAATATTCATTAGACTTGAAGAATTCACTTGATAAACTGATGGATTTCGTTCCACAGCTGTCAGATTTTGTCGCCCCCAGAAACGGGTTTTATAGTTTCCGCGCACAGACTGCCTAGCATCACCCTGTTGACCTTGATAGCTACACTGTAGTTGTAAGGGGAGTCGCCGACCTATATCCTCAATGAGGACACACAACCCGTAATGCGCGCGATCGGAGTATCACACACAGCTTGCAAAGATGAGTTTCGACAAAATATTCGATCTCACACCTGGAGTGTATTTTAATTTTTAGAATATTGTATCAAGGACGAACAACGCAGCTGCCGAAGATGAGCATTGACGCTGAATTCGTTAACTATCAAGGTAAACAGAGTGATGTTAGGCAGTCTGTGCGCGGAAACTATAAAACTTGTTATTGAGGGGGACAAAATCTGACGGCTGTAAAAAGGATTGCATCAGTTTATTATGAAGTAAAAACTTTCCAGTGGAGTAACCGGTGAGGGGAGGGCGGATTATATCAAGGACGTGGGGACCTGCCTTGAATCAAAAAGCAGCGGGGGTGGGGAGGGAAGCGGGGAAAAGGGGAGGGGGGAGGGGGGGGGAGGAGAGGTGAGGCACCTCGATTTGCTGGTATCAACTAGAAATTCTAATCTTGGGGAATGGGTGTGTGTTGGGGGGGGGGGGGGGGGGGTGAGGGGGAGGGGGGAGGGTTTTAGGTCGCATATATGTAGGCGTTTGCCATACGCGTGGTGCTAGGTCTACGCGATGGTGCGGATGGTGGGGAAGGAGGCGGCGTTAGGGACGGGGGTGGGAGCAGCGACATGGACGGCTGAAAAAAGGTAATGCGGTGATGTCCAGGGCGTGGAAGTGATTATTAGCATGGCGGGTTGCGATATTTGGTGCGGCATTTGAGCAAGAGAGAGCGAATATAAAGACAAGGGGGGGGGGGGTTGAAGACGTTTAGGCCACATAAAATATGGTGTATTTCAATTTGTATAAAAACAAAAAAAATCATTTTAGCTATGAGAGCAAGGGTTTAGAAGAAACTCATGTTGGCAACATTGTGTGTGATACTCCGATCGCGCGTTTCAATCATATATGTAAGGGCTTGCTATACGCGCGGTGCTGGGTCTAGGCGATCGTGGGGAGTGTGGGGGAAGGAGGGGACGTTGGAGGGGGGGAGGGGGATGAAAGAAAGCGACGTCATGAATGGCCAAAAAGATAATGAAGTTATATCAATTGTTTACAACTGTTTTTTACTCTAGCTGATTTCGATTGCAAGTGGGGCGTTTGAAAGAACTGAGCGGGGAACAACAAGTAGGAAGGGCGGGGGAGAAGAGGGCGGAGATGAGGTGGGGCTACGGCATGGATGGCTAGAAGGATAATGAGATGATATCAGCTGGCTGGTAGTGTTTACTGCTATGGTAAATTTATATTTTAGATGGGGAGTTTGAACAGGAGGGATCGGGCGGGGAAAGGCATTTCAATATGTGGGAGAAAACTGTAAGCCCTCAAAAGGGACGAATCTGACGGTTGTAGCAAGAAGACACCCCTGTATATTACCCGCCTGGTAATGTTTATATTGTAGAAGGTTTGATGTTACATGTAGTATGCAACCCAGCTTTATGATGTAGTAAACAACGTGTTCAAGCTTCATAATTTGTTATTGTTCATGAATCGAACGATAGAATATTTCAATTGATAGGAACCATTATGCAGTTAACATTTTTTTGTAGGCAACGCTGTGTCACGGAGCGGACCGCCCTCCAAGATTACTCCGTCTGACATTCAACGTGTGGTAGACAGGAGAAACTGCCCCTTAGACATGCCGGGCTTCACGCTCTTCTCGTGCTGAACTCCGACCGAAGAAACACTGCCCATAAAATCGGGAACACACACTTCGAGGAGAATCGGTACCATCCAAAACCAAGGCTGCGGTAACGGGAGGCATATCTGCGGCCTCTCCCTTTCATGGGTCTGGCCCACTCGCGCGAGGGATCCATCTTTTCATTTGTGGCGTTAATATTTTTGTTAGTTGTCTTCACGAAAACGACGATTCTGGCACATTATTTCAGGCAGTTCCATATGTTGGTAGGGGATTCATGTATAAGGCGTAAGGGGACACGCGGCGGGATGAGGTTGATTTTCCTATTTTTTTCCTTTCTCTGTGATTGGCTGTGACCCCTCACTCGTAGTTTAGGTCGAGCTGTTAACTCTTTATGAGGACGACTCAGGCTCGAATTCGGGACAACACAAGAGAGAGCTCTGTGTCGCCGTCTTGAGTCACCACCACTCCCTCCACGCCAGCTACGCGTAAAACGTTGAAGACCAATCAACACACTAGTGTGTGAGTTAGACTTTTGAGTTCCACTGGTGAGCGACGGCGGAGTGCAGCCCAAAGAGATGAGAAATTTAGGTCATGTCAGCTCAAAATGATGTTGGCATGCACAAGGCAAGCCTGAAATACAAGGTCGAAGAAGTAAAGTTAAGTCAAGATACAGGATACGTTGCAGATAGTGAATGAGAGGTCGGACTCGCTGAGGCAGGCCTGCGAGCTTCGTATGCAGAAGTGGTGTCGGCGATACATGCTACCACTGACTTCAAGGGGAAGTGATGGGTAAAGTGGATTAGAAAGTGGCTCTGTTCGCGAGCGAGGAGAGAGTGAGATGAGAGAGAGAATTGGTGAGTAGCACATGAGAGAAAGAGAGGAACGAGGCGATGCCGCCTTAATAATAATCGCAGCAGCAAGGTGCGCGTGGACCTTTTGAGCGAAGGCGCTGAGGGGAAGCAGAACCAACAGGCACAGCATCTCCATCGGTAACCAAAACAGCAGAGGTTCGGGGGTTGCTACACCCGGCCCAACGATGAAATGCAGCCACGTCGTCAGCATACCAGCAGCAGAGGCTGCAACCGCAGGGAAATTGTAAAGGCTTGTGGGATGGCGAAGTGCAGTGGCCCCAAATGCAACAGCAGGTTAACCTGAGGCATGGGGCCGGAGGTCTGCTTTGCGCTGGAAGCCGAGAATAAAACGAAAATGGTCCAGCAGCGGCTGCTAAGGGGAGCAAGAGAAAATGGAATAGTTGGCCGGCAAGCGCCGAGAAAGAAGTGGAGGAGAGAGCGATATATCATGCGTACGAGTACAGGAAGTAGATTGATGGAGCAATTATGGGCTCCGGTGTAGGGTTCTGCATCGGCAGGGCACGGGCGCAAGAAAGAGACGTCGATGGCAGAAACGAAATCCAGAAAAAGCCACAGGATCAACGGCCCATCGGCACTTTTACACCTGCGTCAGGCACGTATTACCTTTGATTTTCGGACTGCTGATGACTTCGGTTTTCGGTTTGATTTCATATTGATTTACATTGTGAGATTGATTGAGGTTGATTATATTTTGGATTGGAGAGAGTAGACGGTATGATCCACTGACGTAAAATATTCGCAGCTTCACTCAATTAATTGATCTTTAGCGGTACTGCCGGACACTGGCGTCTGATTACGTGTTATGGCTGCCTGGCTGAGCACCCAGGCAATGCACAACACGGCGGAGTTGAGGTTGATGTCATAGATAGGGGAAATGGAAAGTTAAACGATGATATCGTACGCGCTTTTTTTTTCTATGTACGTACTCATACTTCACAGCAGGCCTTTTTTTGTGGAGATGGAACTGCTCGCAAATTTGACAAAGTTGTCAACGAACCCCTTGACCAAGCAATGCTGTACGTATATGTGCGCCTCTTGAAGACTATGTATGCATGATGAACCTGTGCAGGAGATATGTAATATGCCTTGCTAGTGTTTCCTTTTGCGTTCGATTAGTGTGTGGCGTGTGGTTCTGCTGAGATGATGGTATGATGTACGAGCGAAACACACGTTGTTGGTGTATCGAACCGTCGGATATTCCCGTCAATGCTGTGATGCGTTTGCTGAATTTCGCGTCGATTTGGGGTTATTTCCCTACAATTCGTTTTTGTACTTGTGTAAGCAGTCTACGAGCAATTTTGTACCGTCAAGGTATATTTGGACTACTGCTGTAGTTTTATTATTGGTGATTATTCTTGACAACTGTCTGTCAAGGGGCATGAATACCATCAACTGATGTACCCGGTATGTATTGGACGTGTCGCGTGCCCCGCATGCTGCGTCGAAACCGCACGCAGTACAGCAAAACTCCTGCTTTCTGCTGTTAGATGTCGGTACAGCAAGGCTCGAGTACGAATGATTTACAAGCACCATCTACTGTACGTTGACTTGTTTACCAGAATACACATACATATATTATCCCCGCCCTGTTGTTCCAAACGCCCCACATACAATCAAAATCGGCCAGAGTAATAAACACTTCTACGCAATTGATATCACGTCATCATCTTTCGGGCCATCTACGACATTGTTTTCATTAACCCCCCCCCCCCGTCACCCCCGCCCTTTTCCAACGCCCCCTCCTTCCCTACCACCCGCACAATCGCCTTGACCCGGCGCCACGCGTATAGCAAGCCCCTAGATGTATTATTAATCCGCGCGATCTGTGTACCTCACACGCTCTTGCAAATATGAGCTTCGATCAAAACTTTGATCATGCAGCTGGAGTGTATCTTCAAATTATGAGTGACCTAAACCTCATAAACCCCCCCCCCTCCCCCCCCCTCCCCCCCCCTCCCCTTACTTTTTTCTTTCCGTTATCTCTGCTCAAACGTCCCCCCAATATCGAATTCTGACACAGTAATAAACATTTCCACGCGCTGTATATCACCTCATTATTCTTCAAGAGCCCTTCACGCCGCTGCTGCAATTCCTATCCCCCCTGTGGCCCCAACGCCCCCACCTTCCCCACCACCCGCACTATCGCCTAGACCTAGCACCACACGTAAAGCAAACAGCTACATCTTTGTGACTTAGTGTCCTTCCCCCCACCTACCCACCCCCCTCCCCCACCCCCCACGCCCTCGAACACTCCGCCCTCTACTAACTGGTTGTATCACTTACTAAATATATATGATTGATTTGTGCATTCTTCCCAAACCGTCACATTCCTTCCCTTGAAGGATGTATAGTTGCTACGCAGAGTTTGAGCTGACCCATCGCCCCACCCCCCTTCCCATGAAAAACTGGTGCATTGTTCGCAAGTCCGTCAGATTTATCCCCTTGAAGGATTTATAGTTTCCACGCACACATACATTGAGCTCCCCCCCCCCCCCCCCCCCCCCCCCCCCCCCCCCCCGCCCCCTGCAAACCGCCTCCCCCGCCTCCACCCTCGCTCCCTTTTGAGTGAAACCAGGACCCACGGCCTAAATATGTCCGCCCTCCCCTCACCGGTCATCCGACTTACAGTATTCACTGGATAAAGTGATGCATTTCCTTCCACAGCTGTCAGATTTTGTCCCCCTCAGAAACGGGTTCTACAATTTCCGCACACAGACTGACTAGCATCACCCTGTTGACCCTGATAGCTGCACTGTAGTTGCAGGAGAGTCGCCGACCTATATCCTTAATGAGGAATCACAACCCGTAATACGCGCGATCGGAGTATCACACACAGTTTGCAAAGATGAGTTTCGACAAAATATTCGATCTCACAGCTGGATTGAATTTTTATTTCACAATATGAAACGCCCAGATACCATCTACCTTGCATATCCTTGAAGAATATAGTACGTCATACCGTATAGTTGCGACTGCAGCAGTAAAAACGCATTTATAGGGGTTGGCGTGTATGGATACGATGCGATGTCAAGTTTCATTCCGTGGAATCAAATATTTAGGTCCACCGATAATCGATTGTTTAGAGGGAAATTGCTAATTAATTGAAATTATACGGTCAGTGGCGAAAGGAAGGTCGTCCGAGCTGAAGATGAATGCATGAATTGAGCAACACAGACAATGCCCCGACCGATGGCGTGACTATACCCTGCTTGTATAGGGTCAATTTTTCACCAAGTTTGAAGGACGGGTTTTATAAATTCCGCGCACTGATTGACTAACATCACGCTGTTGACCCTGATAGCTACACTGTAGTTGCAAGGGGAGTCGCCGACCTATATCCTTAATGAGAACACACAACCCGTAATACGCGCGATCGGAGTATCACACACAATTTGCAAAGATGAGTTTCGACAAACGATTCGATCTCACAGCTGCAGTGTATTTTTAACTTGATAATGTGATACGCTTAGATACGATCTACCTTGAAGATTTTTTTTCTTTTCTTTTCTCCGGCGGATGGGGAAAAATAAAGCTCAAGCTCACCACACTTCCACGTATTTTCATGCGCGTCGTGTGTGTGTCGATTGAACTCATTTGTTTCGCAGCCCGACGCTAGCTGGCGCACCCTTCGGACCCCACTGTAGAAGTAGCGTGAGCGGTCCCCATCAGTGGTCCTCGTTACAACCCCGGCAGCGCAAGCTGCCGTGGTATGCGGATGCGTGTGTATGTCGACCCGGCCTGTCCCAAGAGGGTCAGCTTCGGTGGAGATAGCCACCCGGAATGTCATCTTTCCGGGTAGTGTGGGACTTGCGTAAGCTCACCCACTAACAAAACCCCTGGCCATGGGAGATGGCCTTCCGCCGGACTTGGTCCTGTTACGTTCCATCCTACCCATTCGGGCGTTGGTCCTCGGTCAGATCCTTGCAGAATGTAGTACATCATACCGTATGATTGCGACTACAGCAGTAAGAACGCCTATAATATAAGGGTTGGCGTGTATGGATACGATGCGATGTCAAATATTTATGTCGACAGATAAAACCAAACTATAGTCTAGACTACGAGCAGTGGAAAACAGGAACGTCGTCCGAGCTGAGGATGAGTGCATGAATATAGCAACACAGACTCTGCCCCGACCTAATGGCTCGATGGCGTGGCCATACCCTGCTTGTATGAAGTCAATTTTGCGGCAAAGGCGGCTGTTTCACCAAGTTTGAAGAAAGTGATAAGCTGGAGGAGTTCCCGAGCTACGGCGGCGTCATGAGACCGGAAGGGGGCAGCCGCGGTAGAGGGACAACCAACAGCAGTAGTGTTTGGGGCATCGGGATCGGAATGGTATTGCACGAAATGTGTCTGAGGTTGGATAATCGGTTTTGTTGTTTTAATATTGAAATGTGAGCCTGTTTGAGATCGGCTTCATTGTTTTTTCGTTCTTGCTTTTGTTTCCGTGTGATGTTCATTTGTTCATACGGTAAATATCAGCCAACGGCAAAGCGCCGGGGGAAAGACTTCTATGCGGACGGAAGAGAAAAGTGCCTGGTCTACGGTACATACTCTGATCTTCTCGTCCTCGGGGCAAGATCAGTATGCCGGGAAGTGTCGAGCCCAGGCGGGATCCCCGGCGGCCAGGTCATCTATGCAGACAGCATACACCGTCCTTCGCCGGCCGTGTTCGCAGATAGATGCAAGCAGAGGCCGTGTAAGGCCTTTTTTGCATGGACTAGGGCTGAACGGCGAGCTGCAGAACGAACATCTAAATCTTCCTTCGGCGGGCATCGTTGTCGAGAGGTTATTTGACTTATGATGTTTTGCCGGTGAAACGATGACCTGAAAATAATCGGAATCGGGCCAGCAACGGCGATTGACTTCCCTCTCGCCAGCGATAGAGTGCCCGACAACGTCGACACGAACGGGCGCGACGCGAGAATGACAGAGCTCGCCGAAATGATCGGAGCTCGATTCCCGGCGTCAGGGTCGGTACAGGACATGAAGCAGGAGCTAAGATTGGCAAGCGACATGTTTGAGCACCAGGTGGTTTGGATACCGACGACAGGCAAACATACTCATCTGTCTGGCACACGGCGACATCCGAGCTTCTCCTGGAAACATCAGGTGCCCGCTTGGTGTCTGTCCACGAAACAACTCGTGCTATAGTCACTCGTACACCAACAGCAACAACGCTTTTGTTACAGTGGTTGCACATGCGAGTCGTGGTATACTACTTTAGTTCCTACGGTCTCTTGGATGAAATATTTTTGTTGTCCACGCAGACTTTGTTTTTGAGACTTTATTTTTGAGGGAATGTCCTGCGCTAAATTCAACGCAACCGTATGTTCAATACCGATGTAACATACATACGCGAGAATACCATGAACTTCAGAAGGAAATACATGCAGATATCTTAAAACTGGACCACACTGCCAACCTTCTACGCCGCGTATTTCGTGCCTACCTGCTGCCTGAATGATGTACCAAACGAATTATCATCTGCCTGACAAAGTGACGTAATTGAGCGCGGGCACATCAAGCAGTCCGTCCAGGACACTGACGATTTGCACCTCTCCCCCTCGTGTTCAAAAGTGGTGACATTGCGTAACCACATCACCTCGCTTGTTTCATTTGCAATATATATGTTTCTCTATCTTGTGATTGCCGACCACATCGGCACGGTATCAATCCTGGACGTATAGTCGTACACCAGCTAATCTAAATTTGAAAATATTACAGGAAGATGTGTTATATTGCGGTAGTAAAACCAACTTATTACGTAGGGTGTTTTGTACATACCTGCCTTTTGCACGATCGCCCCCCAACCGTTGCCAAACGAAAACCGACTAACGAAGTATCGTCATTGAGCCCGGCTACACTAAGCGTTCATTTCAAAACACTGACGATTTGCACTTCCCTCCCTCGTGCTTAATGTTGGTGGCATTTCATGACCACATCACCTAGCCTGTTTTTTTTTGCAATATGTATATCTTTCTTCTAAGTGGCGACGCCAGAGCCCCACACCGGCACGGTAAAAAATGGTAACTATATGGTCGTGCCTATTGATTGAAATATCTCGCCGTGCGATCCACGTACAATAACAAACTATGAAGCTATAACACATTGTATACCACACACACAAAACCTGTGTTGTACACCACACCAAACGTCAAGTTTGCAGGAAAAACAATCAATACCAGGTAGGTGATACAAAGTGATGTATTCTTGCTACAACCGTCAGATATGTCCCTTTCAAGGACTTTTGGTATCCGCGCACATGTTGAATAGTCCCGCCCGTCCCCGCCCCCCCCTCCGATCCCTCTTGTTCAAACGCCTCACCAAAAATTGAAATCTGCCAGAAAAGTACACATTACCAGCCAGATAATACTTGACCTCGTCATATTTCTAGCCATTCATGCCGTGGCTCCATTTCATTTGCGCTCCCCCACCTCCACCCCCCCACCCCCTTTTTATTTTTTTCCCCCGTTCCCTTTTGTTCAGAGTAATAAACACTTCCACGCAATTGATACCACCTCGTTTTATTGCTAAACATTAGTAAAGTAGCTCAAATCCCGCCCCCCCCGCCCCAAACGCCCCCTGTTTCCCCACCACCCGCACCATCGCCAACACCTAGCATAACGTTGAATGCAAACCCCTACATCTACTTAAACCTGTCGACATCCCCCAGCCCCCTCATCTCATCTCTTTTGCCCTCTCCCTTTCGTTCAAACGCCCCACCTTAAACAAATCTGCCAAAGTTATAAACACTTCCACGCAGTTGATATCGTCTGATCATATTTCAAGCCATCCATGCCATTGCTCCAATTCATCCGCCCCCACCTCTGACGCCCCCCCCTTCTTCACCACCCGTCTCGTCTAGACCTAGCATCACTCGTATAGCAAGCCCCTACATTTATTCGGCCTTAACGTGGTAGACAGGATCGTAGATACCTATCGTAGATCTCGTGCACGCATGCGCGAGAGGACACGTCACCGGTCAGGCAATAAACGATCCCGGGTCACGAGTGGTGTTAACAGTCATAGACGGCGTTGACCCGTCCCCGGAAGGCCAGCAACCGAAAGATGATCCCGCCGCATGACGAGAGGGCATAATCCAACCGTTACTCTAGCTTTAGAATCTCTTTGCTACATATAAGAAAGGACGATTTCAGCGTGCGTCTGCTGTGAAGACGATCATCAAAGGACCTCGGAACCGCGACGCCCTCTCCGCTTCTACTTCAGCTTCGCGACGCACTCTCCGCTTCGACTTCTGCTCCGCAACAAGCACCAGACCTCCGGTACAGCCCTCTCCACTTCGACACGGGGAACCCGTTAGAGGTCAGGTTCCATAGTGGTGACCACCGTCGGATCAACAAAACCTATGTATGTATAATCTCTATATATACTTTTTCTTCCTAAAACCGTCCAGACACTTCCCCTTGAAGGATTCAAAGTTTCGACGCACAAATTGAGCTGTCCCGCCCGCCCCCCCCCCTCCGCCACTCCCCCCCCCCCCCAACCCCGCGCCCTATTGATAATAACCAGGCCCCCACGTACTTCAAAACTCCACCCCCACTTCACCGGTTAGTCGACTTATGGGATTCACTTGATAAACGGATGACTTTCCTTCTACAGTTGTCAGATTCTGTCCCCGTCAGAAACAGTTTTTACAGTTTCCGCTCACAGACGGACTAACATCACACTGTTGACCCTGATAGCTACACTGTAGATGCAAGGGGAGTCGCCGACCTATATCCCAAATGAGGACACACAACCCGTAATACGCGCGAGTTTTACAGTTTCCGCGCATAGACTGACTAACATCACACTGTTGACCCTCATAGCTGAACTGTAGTTGCAAGGGGAGTCGCCGACCTATATCCCAAATGAGGACACATAAGCCGTAATACGCGCGATCGGAGTATCACGCACAGCTTGCAAAGATGAGTTCCGACAAATCTCACAGGTGGAGTTTATTTTTGTTTTTTTATATATAACCCTATATATAGACCGCCGTCGGAAAGCAAGAAAAAATAGCCCCGCTTAGGAGCTCGCTCCGATAAAAGCCGCAGAAAGGCCCGCAAGGCATCGACCACGCCCGAGGAGTCGATTTCTGCACTGGCGGGGAACTCGTTTGCGGCCCACACACCCACCGACTACATCGGACCGGCCGAGACCGACGAGGAGCAGCCGATCGCTGCAGATGATGCTGAATCGCTTAGTGCGACACCTGACATCGCTGCCGCCACGACGCCTGCATCATCTGCGGGAGCCGTTTGGGAAGTCTCGATCCTGGTGGAAGACATCTTCGCCGCGCCGAGCACTTTCCCCGTCCATGACCCCGTCCGCATCCAGACGGCGGCCTACCAGCGGAAGTGCATACTCGGCATCCCCACGCTGCCGCCAGCGTGGGTCTTGAGGCTGTTGCTGCCTGGCGGCAGGAAGCCTGTGAGTGGGGATTTTGACAAGCAGATTGAAGAGGTAAGAGGAGTACCACAACTGCAGCAGAACACCGAAATTTGTTTTCGAACGCGTGCACAACCCTCCGAAACCTGCCAAGCGTATCCAACAACAGTCGAGTAGCTCTGACAGCAGCAGTACCTCTCCGCCTGACAAATTTCACACAGCCCCCCTGTCAGCACGTACCACCTCTGCTGTAAAAGCACTTCCCACAGACCCCTTTACAGCACGTACGATCTCTGCTGTAGAAGCACGTCCCACAGCACGTACAACCTCTGCTGTAGCACCCACGGGCGCACACCACAACATAAACGAACATGCAAACTTTCAATGAAAAATTCTGACGTGTTCCTTTCGCTCAGGTACTAGAGCGCTGTTCAATGATTCCATCTTGCTCCACCTGGTTCACGCACTTGTCGGTAGTCTCCTGTACGCATGGATTTGCACGGTACGGAGTACTATTTACAGGCCTTGTTCCTGGTTCAAAAGGGAGCGTTGCTTCGGCCATAGTATATTTACCTAGCGCTTGAGCTGACAACGAAAAAAAGCTGCGATATTCGGTATAGCTAACGCGCTGTTTCTGTTCTCGCGAATTATGTCCCTAGCTTTTGCTCATTTTGGTCCAAAACGTGGACTCTTGGTTTATATGGACGATTGTATAGACTATAGGTTGTTCATCCACCTAGACAGCCACCTTATAGCTAGTAGAAAATACGTTCAAAGCCTTGCAAGCAGACGGCCTCACGCTCTAACCATCGAAATGACAGTTTGGCCCCGAGAAGTAAAATACTTGATACACATACTGACGGCCGACGGCATTCGAATCGGTGAGGATCGCGCAAAAGCTATAGTTGACTTGCCGACCCCTAAAACCATCAATGAGTTGCGGTGAGAGCTAGAAAAAGTTAACTTTGTACGCAAGTGAATACCCAATTTAGCTACCGGTATCATTGCACCCCTGGTGGCCCTCACGACGAAGCAGGCTGCCCGTGGTTCCCAGAACAGCAACCACGACGGGCGCACCAGTACGTGTGTCCACACGGGATACGTGCGTTGCGATAGTAATTCGGACACCTCATAAAACTCCAGTATATGCTGTCAACATGTAAGCATCTTCGCTGGACCGGTGTTTCCCACCCGTGTTTACCAAACACGTGGGTTATAAGGAGTGGATTCACGCATATAACAGCTGCTGTGTCTCGATCCAATAAATCAGCACCCCGTTTCCTAAACTTTCATCTTTACGATCACCGCTACAATACTATCCCTAGCTGAGATGAGCTTGCAGCGAGTACAGAGGAGAGTGATGTGGAAGACACGGTCGTAATACCTTTCGTAGATCGCGTGCACGCATGCGCAAGAGGACACGTCACCGGTCAGGCAATACACGACCCAGGGTCGAGAGCGGTGTCACCCGTCATAGACGGCCTTGACCCGTCCCCGGAAGGTCAGCAACTGAAAGATGATCCCGCCGCATGGCGAGAGTGCATAAGCCCACCGTCACTCTAGCTTTAGCATCCCTTTGCTACATCTAAAAATGAAAGATTTCAGCGTGCGCCCGTTGTGAAGACGATAATCAATAGACTTCAGCACCGCGATGCTCTCTCTCTGCTTCGACTTCCGCTCCGCGACGATCACCAGACTTCCGGAACCGCCCTCTCTCCTTCGACACCGGGACCCCGTAAGAGGCCAGGCTTCATATATAACTTGTTAAAAACCCGTTTGGCTCCCGCACCCCTTCGAACACTCCGGGCTCTCCTCATTGGTTGTACGACTTGCAGGATATACACGATAATCTGGTGCATTCCTTCCACGACCGTCAGATTTGTCACTGTAAAAGACTTACAGTTTCCACGCACAGATTGAGTTGCCTCGCCCCCCCTCTTCCGTCCAAGCTCCCTATTGTTCAAACCCGGCCCCCCACACCCTTGAAAAGCTCCGCCTTCCCCGCACGGGTTACACAACATGCAGGATACACTTGATAAACTGATACATTTTGTTCCAGAGCTGTCGGACTTGGTCCCCCTCAAAGCAGGTCTCTTATAGCGTATGCGCGCAGATTGACTAACATCACCCTGTTGACTATTACAAGCTACCCTGTAGTTCCAACGGGAATCACCGATCCATATTTCAAATAAGGACCGACAACCCGTAATACGCGCGATCGAGTATCACACACAGCGTTCAAATGTGAATTTCGACAAAAGCTTCGATCTCACAGCTGGAGTGCATTTTCGTTTCAAAATATACGCGATCGAAGTATCACAAGCAGCTTGCAGGGATGAATTTGGATTCATACTCGGACAAATTAAGATCTAAGCTCACAGCTGAAGTGTACTTTTCTATTTGTCTACAGATAATATATGTCGAATTTCGTGTTTGTTGATTGTTTTTCCGCTAACTTTCCCCCTGTGACAAACGACATGGGCGCGAAATGCGGCCTTCCACCGTGGCACACACAAACACAGTGTTTAGCGGTGGAAAACGCATTGTTGCTGGTGTGCGGGCCCCCACTACACGGCCCGCCCGGGCAAGCAACACGACTATAATGTGTCATGGTTTCCCTGTACATTCGCCAGTGCAGTACAAGAATCGCATCGTCGGTTTTACACCCTCGCCCTTTCGTACATCGGTGTGTTTGGCATTGCCTCCGCTCCATCTCACAGGACCACTTTGCCCGAGAAATGTGGCAGTGAGAATGGCGGGACAGCTCATCTGCCCGGTCACCATCAAGCGATGCTCGTCTTAATATTCCTGCTGTGGGAGTCGAGTCGACGCCCACAAGCACCACGGTAGGCAGGAAAAATGATACGACCAACAACAATAATGGAGCGTACTACGTTGAGAAGAAAAACACACAAATTGACTTTCGACAGATTTCATAGAATACAGCACCATACGCTCCCTGCTCCTCGAGGGAAACAGCCTTCTCCTGGGACATTGGAGGTTAGAGCAGATCTTACTGCTGTTTTGTGAGGACTGCAATCCAGCAGTATAAAAGCCCTCCTTCCACGCCTGACCAGTCCGGCCTCATAACTGTGCGACGAATTCGAACAGAATATCCCCGAGTACAGCACCAAAGCTGGCGACGAAGGGTACGATCTTGCATCACGTCGCCGGTGTTGGTAGATTTTTGCCTCATAGAAAAATAATCCCAATATCGAGTGCGGTCGATCGTCGATTATGAACTTTTGGTCTGTCTACAGCACTCGTGTCAGTCATCTGGTACCCTCTGTGCAATGGCCATCATTTCACGGCTACAACAAGCAACCCGTGCGATACGCCGAACAGCAGGTCTCAATGAAGCACACCAGCATGTCTTCAATCTTCGGAGGGATATATGTTAAGTATTGGATATGACAAGAAAATGGGATAGTTACAAAGTGGACGGCAACATGTTTAGCGAATGCAGACCATCTGCAGCTAACACCTATAGCGGCATTATGCTAGAAGCGCCGCAGTCAGTCACATTTCGGGAGAGTTGTCGATCATTGTTCGTAGTGGACACTTCAACTTTGAAGGACCCGAGTGATTTAGTGAAGCTCACCCGGATCTAAGGACTCCACTGGCTGGACACCCAGCTGGTACTAGACGCGGTTTCTTATCTGGGCCGAAGCACTCGTGTTCGAACTCACGAGGATGGGCGTGGTCACCACGGCGGACATGATATACCAGCCACACAGGAAAAAGTATTGTTTGACGCGTGCTACGATATCGATCCAACACTTTTGTTCTGAGGTTTCCTCAAATTGGGAGATGAAGACCTCTCCCAAACTCTATATTATGGGGAACATGCAACCTGCTATATACAACCGGATGAAACAATGTCATGAGCTAAGTACACGACGACAGCCATCAAAACAAACTATCGTCTTAACGACCAATTTGGAGGCTAAGGAGCACCACCAGTCATTCAGAAAGCATTCAAGACAAAACGTGCTACCGATCTATGTCGTCGTACGCGTCTTCGGCTGCGTCGGATCGCACACTCCAAGCAAGCGGACGATTCGAAGACTACAACAAAGATTTCATCCGCGGCTCCCAATATGGTCACGTAGATCCCCAGTGTTGGACCAAATACCCGTACCTGTGCCCGAAGCGGGGCGCGTCGGCAGCAGGCATTAGGCCACATTCGCCAGCGAGAGTTAGGATGCAATTTTCTCCA
Organism: Undaria pinnatifida; assembly: GCA_012845835.1. NCBI lineage: Eukaryota > Phaeophyceae > Laminariales > Alariaceae > Undaria > Undaria pinnatifida. The sequence continues at coordinate 14,099,866 of JABAKD010000021.1, read as the reverse complement.
CCTACACTTGCACGTGCCGGAGTGCAGGGCAGAGGACCTGCCCTCGCACAACCGGATACCCGATATAGTGGCGGATGACGCCCTTAACGGTCACGTTCAGGTGGCTAGACTCCAGGAGTCCCATCTACCCCGCATGATAAACTTCCCTCGAGTGACGCCCGCACTAATTCGGGACGAGGATGGAGGACACCAGCCCACAGTACTGTTCGTGGGGTTCCTGTTTCCTGCAACGTCGCCTACAAAGAGCCTTCTGCGCCCGACACTTGCGACAGCGGTGTGTCCACGCCTGGTCGTGCAAACCGTCCAGCCATAACCCAGCAACAACCGGTAGAGGAAACCACCCAAAGAAGAAACTCTAAAAGGATATCGGCAAGTAAAGTTGTTTCTGCTCTGGACGGGGGTATATCCGGTTCCGGTGGCTTGCATGGTGCGGGTTACATCTGTCCAGCAGGAGATATTGATGGTCACAAAGTCGAGTATCGCATTCTCCTAGTGACGGGGAACCAAATCGATGTAATCGGTCGTGGTTTGCTTGACAAACTGCATAACACCTTCTCCACGACAGCCTCTGTTTTTACCCTTGTATTTCCCGTAACGATGGCTGACCAACCTGTCGCGAAGGCCGTGGGGCAAACAGAAATCTTGATCATTTTTATAACTCGTACAGTTGCTGGTCCTTTGCGTGTGGGTGGTATCACGTTTGAGATTCTGGAATGGGTGGAAAATCTCCTGTTGCCTTTACACCTAACTATGAAGGCTGAATTATGTATTGATGTTTAGAGAATATTTACCCGTTTATCGGCCAAAAGTGACACGTCGGCAGTCTGCCCGGCCGTAGTTGGCGAAAGCCCGGGGAGCCCCTGTGGATCAGGAAGCCACCGAATTCCTCCTCATCGACAGCACGCCAGCTCTTTTTCTGGAGCCGGAGGTGGAAGTCCAAATCCCCCATGAGCTCCAGAAAAACGATGTCGAAAAATCCGCCCAGGCAAGCATGGACGAGGATATTGTTTTTGGGTAAAGTTGTCTATGTTGGTCTAGTCGCGTATGCGGACCTTTTTCCGGCTGAGAAAACCGGCCGGCCTATGTCCCGCAATTAAAATTTTAGCTTCGGCCGGCCTCGCCTCCGGTCCAAGCGCGTTCGTGGCGAGGTGCGCCTTAACAAAACACGTTCCTCGCACATTCTTTAAAATACTTTGATGACTGAGGGCATGGTTGTAGCGGCGTTGGGACCCCTGTTTGCAAGCCCTGCTATGGCAGGTATCAAACCGTTGTCCGTCGAAGTGGAAGTTCAGGTAAATCGTGCATGAGCTTGGGATCGTTCTGGTATCATGCACGAACCCGCGGGCGATTGGAAAAAAATGTGAAATAGACGCACAGCCTACTTCCATTGCAGGGAACTTGGGGGAGGACACCCCGGTGAATGCCGCCTGCTCATCGGTTACAGCGCTGTGAACGCGTGCACAGAGCTTGACCTGCACCTTGTCATGCTTCTGCAAGACGTTGTCTATGACGGTTCCGCTTTTCCTATGTTTCTCGACATTTACGAAGGTATCTGGCGGATCCCGCTGCATGTATATTCCAAAGAGATGTTCAAGATCATCGATCCGGGAGGCCTATGGAAGCCCACCGGGAGGCCGCAAGATTGACCTAACGCCACCGACCACTTTGTGGCCGTGATGTACTACGTACGCTCTTTGTTCCCGCATTGTGAACATCTGTTGTTTATGCGTGGACGAACTCGTGATACTATTCGATGAACACAAAAACAATTGTTGCAACGCGAGCGGATGGTCCCTCGGCGTCTCCAACGCCATGATATGTACGCGTCGGCGGAGAAAAGGGTTTCTACAGCACAGAAGTAAACTGGTGTGGCAACCTGCGTTATGCATTGGCCGTGCGTAACGACCAAGCGAGGATATGTGGGCTCAACCTCTCCGCCGTCCTGACACCGGCGGCAAACAGCAGCGTTTGTAGGATGAACACTCATCTGCCGGAGTTGGCTACACCAGCAAGTATCCTTCGCGAAGTCTCACCCTACAATCATACCACATAAAGCACCCATTCTATTTCGAACGTGAGCCTTCTCCTGCGTTGGGGTTAGGGCTAAGTTTGCGTTGGGCCTCCACTCTCTGACACGATTTGCAAAAACACCAAAACTCAACAAACAGCCCAAACACCTCAACAAAGTGAAATATATACGGTACGTTATCCTGTACGATTTATGGGTCAAAGCTGGTAAAGGCTTCTACTCATTGTAGCCCCGCTGCGGATCGTCATGGATTCGTTGCTTCTAAATTTCAACCGTCCCGCAAAGCGCGTGGCCAACAGAGCTGCTATTTTAGGGGACGAAAACACCGAGTGTGGGACCACGTGAGCGCGCCTGCAGAAGCTCACATAATAATTCGTCATCCAAACGCAGCCATGGTGACACAAGTTTCTAATGTGGATCTCAGGGCTTGGCTCGACCCTTCGGACATATTGCACGATCCGCTAGGCTTTGTCAGTGAGGCTTCGAATATTTCCAAGTCGATGTGGCCCACTCTTGAAGAGCGTTCGCGATAATGGAAATGCTGAAACGTTTGGAACGTCTGCTTTGGGACGGACCGGTTATTTCCACCGACGGCCTCAATCTAATATAAATGTTTTACGTGCACAATGTGTTATCTATCCTACGTAAGGATACCAGCCAACAGCGTTTAGACTGAGCTAGCTACCTGGGATGGTTTGTCAACCTCATCCGCCACATCGCCTTTACCGATTATTTGTGGAGCCATGTCTTGTCACGATGGATTCCCCCCCTCGCATCTGCCCGTGCTCTCGCATTCAGCGCACCACGTTTAAGCGTACGCATTTAGCTATTGGTTTATTACCCGTCTACCGATGAACTATCCAGGCACAGGCTCTCCACATCCCTATGAGACAAGCCGAGCGACACAGAAAGAGACCCTTGCCATAGACCAGCTCACCGCCGGGGCCAGCAAGCCCTCCCCCACCGACTATGTTTGCGAAGAGGGTCGCTCGTGCATGGTGTTGCAATGCCCCGCCGTCCATTTACGGGACAGGGTGGTTGGATCGAGTGACATGTCACCCACGTATGACGAACGTAACTGATATCATGGCGAGACAGACATCTAATGTGCTCGCATACACAAGGGCGGTATCGGTCATGTAATACCATACGCGGAAAAGGCACCGACATTACTATTACTTCAAAAACATGACACTCGTCTACAGAGGACAAGTTGCACAAAAGGGAACGTCCGCTTCAGAGACAAACCGACGCGGTTGACCGAGAGCTTCTTTCTACATCGACATGGCGAAACGAGCATACAATTGTGCGCGCCTCAACGTACGCGAGCATCCGCGGGAAACATCATGGCGTTCAGATGTCGTGTGGGTGACAAAACAATATCGGCGAGGTAGCACCTTACGAATTGCTCCGCATAGGAACTGGGTTTGGAGCGATGGGCGATGTGCAAGAGTCCTTTGCGGGACTCGGTCGTTTGTTGGTGCTATCCTTGACTTTGATTACAAATGGTTAAGTATGTACTGCATTGTGGAATTAAACCTGATCGAAACATCCTTATGTTCCATGACATAGCAATCAATGAAAAATATAGCCATGTTGAAGTAATTCAATGAAGGTTTCGCACTAATATACACAACGTAGGTCACCACAAAAAATAATGATGAAATAAGCACAAGCAGGGGCTGGAAACGACAGCGCACGAGATGTTTCGCAATACTTAGCGTAGAAAAAAAATCAGAATACGCTTGGAATGGAGAACGGAATTAATGCACGAAAATGAAAAAGATTGCGGTACTACGAATATGGATGGAACAACTCGTGTCGAAAGGCCCGTGCTACGATGAGGGTGCACCACATTGTTTCAGGGGCCTCCTTAATTTTGGGAGCTGGCGATCTCTCGCAAAAACTGATTTGGAGGAAATCAAAGCTTATACCGCGTGAAACATTCCATGCCTGAGGTACACAAAGGGAATCACGCACACCGAAAAAGCTCTTCTCGAGGATTTTGGGGCAAGAATTTCCGTCATTCCAAGATCATGTTATACACACAAAAGGTGCCACCTCTCTCGTGGCACGCCTCAACTTTTTGTGTAACCACTAAAACCTAGGCAGACCGAAAATAACGCGCAAATGAGGTCGCGGATAGGAAGCTTCTGGTCGACGACATAGAGAGCATGGCCAAAACCACTGCACGAAAGGCAATTGTCATCCCGTTACCCATGCCACACCACGTGTCACGATTGACATGAATGTTACTTGCCAGTACTCTACCAGAATTGCGCTACGGTACACACAAGGCATTCACAGGTCAGTGCTGAAGACGATTCTAGTCATCGTGCGTGGTGCACTAGAGTTCACGACACTAATATTAGCTCTGGTGTGGAGGGCTTTGACGATACTACTGGTAACAAGAAGCATGACCGAGGTGATTTATCTCAAGTGCCATTGCGGAAAGCAACAGGTACACGAGAACGATATTCAGTGCTCCTCCGACTTTCCCTGGTATGGCGGATATCGGCAGTTTCATAATCATAAGCACGGCAGCGTCGCACCATAAAGTGTGTATTGTTTCCAATGTAGGACGGCGTGTTTTTCGTGTTGAAAGGATGTCCACTCCGCGACACAGATGCGTCTGTATAAGTGACTGGGTTGGTATACACGGGGTTCCTCGTTGACGCTCCAGAGTCTACATTCAAACACCTGCTCGTTAAGTGCGTGTTTGGTCCAGCAGAAGTTTATTCGCGAACAGCTTTATTATATCCCGCGCTTGTGTTCAATTCACCAGAGGCGTTGGTTCGGGCCATAGTCTAGTGGCGCGTTCGAGACAATCCTCGACACCCACCTTTCAGACGTTGCGCAATCATTGGAAATTTAGGGTTTATGTGAGTGGTCCCACCGGCCCGATATGTTGGGCAAAAATTGAAATGACTGACGGTCTGGCAAGAGCGGGTACCGTGGTTTTGGACTCTGTTAGTGAAGACAAGAATAGCGGAAAAGAAGCAAAGAGCCGGAATCATTTATTTACGTCTTGGTTCCAACCCATCAGGTAAACATACAAAATATCACGCGTGATGACCCAGAGCCGTTGTGCCCACCATGGAACGCTGCTTGTGAAGACAGCACTGATCTACAACCAATAGCATGTTTCGACGACATTCGGCTTGATCCTGCGTCGTCATTCACATTCGCTCGTGACGAGTGGCGACTTAACAAAGATCGCTTTCTCCTTCTTTAATCAGAAATGCCGGTTTTCACACAGATATCGATTGCCGCTATTTTACACAACCTATCCCAAAACATATGTTACAAGGAACGCCAAATATAGTCATTGTGATTGTCAGTGACACGTTGAGCGAAAGGTGTGACTCAACGTGGACGCTGTGATAACGCACGTTTGTACCTGGCAGGGAGTGAAGCGACATGCACCACATACCCAGACGCCAACTCACTAGACACACTCAGCACGCGCCAGAAATTCCACGTCATGATGCCGCAAGGGGTAGGGTTCATCGGCCATTTGACGAATAATGCCATGACATACTCTCTCTTCTTCCGGTCAGCACAGAGGCTTTGGGACTACACATCTGTCCCCGCAAATATGTCATTACCGCGTCCACACCCTTACGTCTTACGGCAAGTCGTGTTTACCCAAAAACGGCGAACGACGAACAGTAGTGGGCTGCAAACATTGCATTCAGTACCGCATGGAATAGATGTGTGCGGACACAGAACCTCGATGACAGCGACGTTAGGTGGAGCTGTCCTCTTTCTTGGTTTTAAGAGCAAAATCAGTGCTGAGGGCGCTTGACACGCGGTAGTCCTCGACAGTTCCACGGATCGCTCCATACCCTTGCATAACCTTGCGTCCGTCCTTGTCCAACACCGGGCGGGCCGTCTCACCCAGAATACCAGTGAGCGACTCGCTCTCCAGAGACAGACCGTCTAGACCTACGTCCATCTGCCAGAACTCCAGGTCGGGGAGGACACGACCATCCCAGTCCAGTTCCCCATTGCCTTGGGAGTTGATGCCGACGTTAAGGCGCACCGTAACAGAAGAAGTCGCAATCTTGAACACGGAGTAGATGGACTGCACATCGGCAAGGTGGTTCTGCGCGACGTACTGCGCGCACCAATCGGGGGCGGCCATGTGGTCGAAACGTAGGATCCAGTCCTCGAAGCTTTCCTCCACGACTAATTCGCGCTGGCCCTGCAGCATCTCGTCGTACATCCGAGCCCATATCTTGTCTCCTCCGAACTGCCGACACTCAACCGGTAGGTTGGACGCCGACACAGCAATGCTGTCCGTCACGTATTCGTCTCTGGAGAACCGGAGCAGATCGTTTACCTCCTCGCCGTCGACCATAGCACGGAGTCCGCCGTTGGAAAGGCAGGTGGACATGTCGGAGGGGCAGCCGTCGGTGTTGACATCGTACGGGTTCGTCACTTCGATAACCAGCGAATGACCCTGTGACATGACGCTAAGGCCTGTGATGAGCTGGCGGTCAGGGAAATCATCGGGTAGAGGAGCGTTGACCCGGACGTTGACGTTGATGCTGTCGGTGTCATCAGAGACCATGCAGTACCAGCTGTTGTCTATGCCGGACCAATCAATCTGTTGGCCACGGAGGCCTTGCATGTGTGGGTCACCGCACAAGCTGGTCCCTGGGTCGCACGCTGCATAGTTTGGATTGCCGACAGGGCATCAGGATGACGCGAACGACGTACAAGTAAAACCATGGAATTAGCGCAGCTTGAAAACCAGTTTAACTGCACGCAGGAGGTTGACCCGCACGCTTTGTTGACATCGATACGTCGTCCCAAAGACTCAGAGTGGCGTGTTCTACGATGTGAGTATAATTGTTTGGGCCAACGTATTTTAGGAAATACCGGACTTATTGAGATGGGGGGAATTCCTATTGTGGTTCCAACACCATATGCGTTTTTGCGTTTTTTTCCGTCAGCCATAGGCTGTGTCATGGGGTTGCAATCCCATACCTTCTTGATACCTGGTGTTGGGTGGGGTATGGGGGTCCACAAGTAAGGCGCCTCATAAATTGCGCGCGCTCGTACCCCTTGCGTAGAATCATTCGTCATACATATTGGATTGTTCCCGAGCGCCCCGTGAAACCAACTTGGTGTTGCTACTGGAGACAATTTTGTCGTCGCCAGGGTAGGTGTGGCACTAGTTATCTGCCCATTACAAACGATGTCCACAGGGAGGGTCGAGCGTTGGTAGTGCTAATGTCTGGCCACGTTGCGCCGCTTTAGACACATTAACCCCGTTCCCCGAACGGATGTAGCGCCAAGAGCATCGCGACTGCCTTATTTGGCGGTGTTCCGGGAGCGCATTCTGCCTCCAATGATGCGGGGACGATACACAGAAACCTCACACGTGAGCAATTCAATTCATTCAGGGCAACGGGAAACGACTCAAATACGCCGATTCAATTAGTTGAAACATTCCCATTCCGCCCTGTACAAGAACACCGTTCAAAGTAAGGGAAGACACACAGCATGCATGTGACACATCGTGTCTGCGTTGACGACAAAATATAAAGCGTATTGTCTTTTGACGATTGGAGACATATCTCGCAGGTCCGGTCGCGTCCGACCCGACCCACCCGGTCAACCCGACCCTATCAGTGAGATTTTCAAGACGTCTTCACCCCACCCGACCTGACCCGAGTTCAAGACGTCTTGAACCCACCCGACACGACTTGCGAGGTTTCGAACATGTCCTGACCTGACCCGATCTGACCCGCGAGATCTAGAAATCCTCTTGCCCCGACTCGACTCGCCACAACTTGGATCATGCGCGAGACGCGGGTTTCGTGCGGGGGGTCAGGTTAACTTGACTTGTTACATTTGTCACGGGTCGAGGCCGAAAAGTCACGGGTTAAAGCATGTATACGTCGGAGGGTTGGATGGTCGTCGGCCCTTTTACTTTCCCCAGGATGTCGTGTTATATTTCTCTTTCTTCGTTCCGGTACTAGTCGCGGCAGCGTGTTGTGGTGTGCGCGAGAATATTGAGCAAGAAACCGCAGCCCGCGCGCATGAGAAAACCGTCCACAACCCTAGCGGTATATCACTGTGTCGACCGGACGAGCGACCTGACGAGCGAGATCGTCATTTAAGCAGTCTCCAGCCTCGGCACGCAACCTAGCTGTGCAGCCTCTCGCAAAAAGCCAACAACTAGGGTGGTGAATCTGTCAGCAGGGGCTGCGATCTGCGGGCATTCGTGGTCTGTTGCTGGTGCTTGCTGCTGCCAGAATTCTGCTGCTGATTTGCTGTGGCTGCTGTTGCCTCCTTGACGACTCCTCTTGTTTTTTCCGCGTTTGGTGACATTTCGAACTGGTATGATATTTATCGAGCTAGCTTTACTACTACTATTTTCATCTTATATCTATGCAATCTCCAGCCCCTGCAGGCAGCTTAGCAGTGCCGCCTCCGTCAGCAAGTTCACAACTGGGACGGTGGATCTGTCCGCAGGGAATACAATCCGCGAGAAAACCTGGGTCTGCTCCCGGTGCTTGCTGCCCCCGGGGCTACTGCTGCTTTTTTAAGACGACTGTCCTTGCGTTTTTACGTTTGGTAACATATTGTACTGGTACGGCCGTTTTAATATTAGTGTTACGACTTCGGCCGGCACGGAATTCCCATCACAATGTATGCCTTGATGCGAATAGTTCGCGGTACTGCCTGTTGATTGTTCTACACGCTGTGATGACAAATGATCAGAGCATCGGCATAAAGAGAGGAAGAAAGCGGTTCGTTTTGAAGGATTTACGGTTCCCCGGGGAGCCCGCACGGCTGACGCCTTTGTCCGAAAATTTTGAAAGGGGCAAGATCCGCAGGTTTAACCCTCGGGTTAGCCGAAAACGACGCGCGGGTCTTAGTGCCTTGACCCGCGCGCCACCCGTATCTCGCGGGTCATGACCTCACCCGACCCGCTTTAGGTTTTTACCTTCTGACCCGACCCGACCCGCCTCGCAAGATTTCGAAACCGTACGACCCGACCCAACCCGGCCCTTGAGATTTATAAAAATGACCCGACCCGTCCCGCGATTTGAAATGCCTTCCAACCCGACACGCGGATCGGGTCATGATAAACAAAAAAACAACGTTTCTGTTTTTCCTTCCTTCTTTCCTTTTGTGACTTACGGCTTAATTTTGCGTTGCATTGTACGTCAACTCTTCCACTAGTACAGGAGAACCGACGACGCCAGTCGATACACTCCCATGTCAGTAGCGAGATGTTAAAATGATAGTAATCCCGGAAAGCCTTACCGATGCAGGTGTAACCTGTTGCTCCAGCCTCACACGTTTGACCATCCGCACACAAAACCGCAGTGGCTGGCGTACATTCTGTTCATCAGTGTAAACGTGCGGCAGACAACAGAGGGTATGACGGGCAGAGATATATTCGGTAAGATTGAGGGCTATCATCGAGTACGTCATCTACAAAGATCAAACCGTCAGCAAACTTGGTGACATCAACCGACGTGACACAACCACCCAACTTATGAATTATCTTAATGCAGTATACGGTACGTTGTTGGCTCTCTTTCGACGTATGGAATCCGAAAGATGAAACAAAGATGCCCCGTTCATTTTCACGCAACACCTCTGTCAGCGTTTGTTGGTAACGACATGCCGTCGGTGACACCGGTAGACGTTTTTCGTCGCCGAAGCCTGAGGATTGAGGTCGACACGTTTCCTATGCCCCGCCGGTTCTCACCGCACGCGCCATTAGGGTCGGCCAGTGTAGCGATGACAGAGAGAAAAGTGTTCAAGAAGGTCCTGAGTTCAAATGACGGCACGAAACGGGTGGAAGTTGCCAGGGCATATTTGACTTCAGGGCAGACAGCCAGAAGGCGTGCACGCGCCATCTCTGGGATAAACCGTGAATGATTACCGCCTCAATCAGTCTGAAATCCATAATAGCTGAATAAATACGTGTTCTCTAGCAAGTAATCAAAAGCGATAGTGAAACAACTCCGTCATAATCGGCTATCCCTCCCATGTATATACCACTCTACGATTGCTAGCAATCTCTGCCAAACCGGAGGCCGCAAGCAAAATACAAAATATCACGCACACGCCTGCGAGCACCAAAACAATCATCATTCGCGCCCCATCCACATCACTTACGCATCGGGGATGCATTGCAGGCCCGAGTTTCCAGACAGATTCCTGAACGCGGAGAAAGCGCGTTTGCGTAACGACAGAGGTGGAGATACGTTCGACATAAGGTTTGGATGTTACCACGATTATATGTTGTGATTGACGAACGAAGACGAACAGTAGGCCCGGCCGTGCTCGCCGTTGGCAACAGAAGTCGTCTTGTTTGTGATTGGCATCTCATGTGGACAAACGGCATGTTGCTGACCTAGGTCGTGCTTTTACCGATTTAGTGTCTGGGTCATGCGCAAAAACGACGGGGAAACAGAGACAACTTGGGAGAGTGCGTAAAGGCACGTAGCCACGTTCTTCGTTGTTTTTGCCTGCTTGTACTGTAGCCAGGAAGATCCATCTACGACCCGATCAAGAGGCACTCACAACGTCAGCAAGCCTCCGTTCGACCCTACGCCATCGAATATGCCTTCAGGTAACGTGGTCAGGGAATTGTCGCTGAGAAACCTGTCGGGTCGAGTTGAACAGGAGGGAAAAAAGGTTAAACTAGCAGCGCGAAAAAATACGGTGCAGGCGTGGCCCTCGCTATAGGAAGAATTTTAAATGACTTTATTTTCAAGACTCCCATTGAGCTAGAGACGAGTTCAATGTTAGCTCGAAATTTTTACGCTCTGCGTACTGTGCACTTTTCCCCGACATTATAATTTTGAAGGGCAACGCATTTATGCCAAGATGGGGACAACCGACGATGTGTACGGTACACAGCGCTATATCTAAACAACGTCTATACCAGGAAACATCCGTACATAACGCTGCAAGGGTTCACCGCGTGTCGTCTGTCTAGTACAGGAGGCCGGCAATTCAAAGGGTTCGCAGTAGAGCAGGCGTTTCCATCAAGGTCCGTACGTACTCCAAAGAGAGCATGTGCAAGGCACAAAATGGTGGAGGGTGCGGAAGGTATAAACCAAAGTGATCAGAACCGCCTTAACCCGCATCGTGTTCTCCCGTAATGGATGACAGACATCCACTACAAGTGCCTCGTACACGAAAAACGCGAATCCGACATGTCCCGCAGGGTTTACGCGCCCATTGGGCATGGATTTATGTAACCGTCTCCCTCACGCAGTTGTAATGCAGATCGACCAATGCTATGGTGAGGGTTTCGTTTTGGCGAGGGATCCGCCTGTTCCGGTATGCATACACCTGTGTCACCTCATTCATCCAAAACCCCATTTTTACCGTGAAACCAGCTGCGGCCTCTAGCAATAGTCGACGTGGCACCGGTTTTGCCGGTATTTGCCCTTCCTGTTCGATTACTACTGAAATCATCGACCGTTCAGTCTGAATGACTCAAGAGGCGACCCGGTGGTTCGCCCGGTCTATTGTAATGTGCTGACCATTCTTCACTTCGGAAATGGTACATTAGCCGCGAAGATCGCATGTGCCAACTTTTGAGGATGTCGTCTGGTGATACTCACAGCGAGGTGATCTCTGCCAGATCATCGAAGATGTCGGATGGAAGAGATGCCAGCTGATTGTTGTTAAGGTACCTGACGCACGTAACCGACAACGAGACGATGGGAGGGCAAACATGAAAACGCGCCAACATTTGTTTACCAGGTACCATTGATGTGGTGTCGTTCGTGATAGCTCAATGTCAAGTGGGGTCGGTACGCCGGAAGTCCAAGTTACATTCGTGCGAGCAGTGTTTTCTACAATTGGGTGGGTGACGATCGAATGCCCCACGTAAGACTAAAGGGCTGGTGCAGGAGCGGTCGGTCCACAGAGGGCAAGCAGAAAAGCTCCTGCTGAGACGTGAACAGAATGTCTACACATGTTCCTCGTTGGGTGGTGATTCCTTTATCCGTGATCGGGAGAGAAGACCCAGCCTGCTTGCCAAAAAAAGGAAACCTGACAGACCAGGTCACCGAGTGATATCTTGCTTACCTGACGTTTTCGCCGTGTTATACAGTAGATGGCCCCTCAAATGGTTGGTCTGATACATATATCAGGCATCACACGTGCCAACCGCCTACGTTGAGTTACATGCAGTGCGAACTTTGTTAAGATTGAACCTGTGTCTCGATTTATCGGTATTAGGAAGCAACGCACATGGGGGGAGGCCGACTACCGCTTTTGATAAACAGTTAGGAGTCTGCCACCGAGGCGAGTACGGGAGTAGTCCCTTCGCTTAACCGATACCTCTCGGAGAGGAACCCTAAGCGGGAAAGAGGGCGGGAGTGTTGCAGGGGTATCAGAAGCGGAGGCCCGGCCGTTTTAGCCTTAGCAGGGCACAACAAGCTCCTGGCCGCCGGCTTCTCAAGATGCAACTCATTTTTGGACGCAAGCGCATGAAATCGTAAGAATGATGCGGGTACTGAGCTTCCTCGTTGGCACGGTAGAAATGCTGACGACGAGGCTGTTTTAACTCCATTTTCTCTTCTTTTGGGTAGTCCAGAATATCTTGGTCCTATATATTTCCTGTTTCTGGGTTTTTGCGCGTTGCTGGGGTTCTGTATTTAAGCAACAGTGCGGTTGTTGCCATACGTATTTGGCCAAGATTGGGCGGCGATTGGGGGGGAGACAAATGATGATTGGAGTTTCTATCACGTGCTGGCCTCGAGCTAGCTCAAGAAAATGCTGTTAAGAAACAACGGGACGGGCGTTAAACCTTGAAAAAATATTTCGACGGCTGTAGTTCGATGTTGTGTTCAAGGGGGTTGCGACAATACACTGTAACGGATAGGGGAGGTCATTGGCTGACTTGTCTGACGATGAAATATACCTTTCTCTCGGTGTGCATGAAACAAGTTTTGCGTGCAATGTTTTGAATTGAGCACGCCACATAGCCGGATGGCCTTCCGTTTCACAACACTCACGTTGTAACAGATGTCCATGTCCCACGTTGGAAAAACAAAAAATGCGACAGAGCGATAGTTGCGGTTACGTCGCTCGACGGTCCGCGTGTAAGTCTAGTTACTTGGCATTTCAGGTTTCCACGGTGCTCCTGTGGTTTTCCTCGGCCTCCTGTACGCACTGATATATATACACATGCGTTTTGATGGAGAGAATATATGAGCCGCTTTACGTCTTGGGCACGGTTCATCGATCGCCAGCAGCTGGGCATTCAGCGACGGGAAAACAAGATGTTTGGGAACGGCTAATATTGATATTGTGTCGGGTCAGGATGGGTATGATGTTCGCGTTCAAGTTAACAACCGTCATTACCACAGACGCGGTAAAAACAGTCCGTGAAAAGGTGTGGCTCACGGACCCAATGGTATGCATGCATCACAGCCGAATTAGGACAACACACTCAAAGGTTCTCCAAGTGCACGAGGAGACACAGACATATGAGGGGGCATCCTTTCGTACAACCAGTCTGAAAGAAAGATCGTCCAACACAAGACCTCGTCCGTGCTTGGTTTATGGCTTCTAACGGAAACGTTCGACACACGAGTTTTGATATAATATCATTTGCCACACTGACCGACGGCAGTTGTTTGAGCTCTGTCGACTAACCGGCAAACTATATAACAGGCGTCATGTTATCCGGGCGTCGCTGGACGTAACCGTTCAGACCAAGGCTGCGGTACGGGGGGTACCCCCGTTTCCACTAGTGTTTTTGAGCCACTCGCACAAGTGACTCTGTACCTCACGGTTGAAAATGGTGTAGGCAATTCTTTTGGAACAACTTAAATTACGTTTGAATGGCGGATTGATTTCGTCAATATATAACGTAAAAAAGACGTAGGATCGCAAATAGAAAGGGGTTACTCGCGCGAGTGACCCCTAGCCACTGAAATAAAAAGCCCAAAAAGGGTCCCCCATACCGTAGCCTGGGTCTTCACGTGGATATTTTGTCTGGCCTTGTTGGAACGGCGCAGGGTTAACGACATATCGTCTTCGTAAAGGTTTCATGCTCAGGACAACGAAAAATATAAAATAGTAACTTTGTCCTCATAACGCTTGCAACAAAATAACAAATAAAGACAAGAACCAAATATACGTGCGGTAACGACGGCACCGGTCGGTGCGGGACGTTAGCCGGTTAGCCCGCCGCAGACTGAACTCGTTTTTGGTCTTCCAAAGCAACGGCATAGGAAAATGATCCCGTTTGATTACAGTGGGATGGGAGCGGAACGGGGAGGCGGAACACGATTTTCCTGACGGGACGGGACGTGAGATGCCTATTTGTTGTCCGGACGGGACTATGGAATGAATTGGCAACAGGTCGGGAAACCTGTCTGGTGCATGTTCCGAAAAATATGTCTTGAAAATTGTTGGCAAATCGGCCGGGAATATTTCAAGAACGGTCGGGTACATAGATAGTCGGGAAAACGATCGGCAACACAGTCGAGAAATTGGTCGGGGACGTGATCAAAATATATCCGTGAGATGCGGTCCGGAATGGTTGGGACACAACGGAGAACGCTGGTTGAAGAGAACAACAAAGGGTGTAGAAGTCGAAATATTCACCAAGTGCTATTTGTCAATTGCTCAAACGAGCCTTCGCCGCTTTTTTCATCTTTAATAAAAAAAAGGTAATACAATACACTGGATATCATCTCATTATCTTTCTAGAGCCATCCATGCCGCTGCCCCCCCCCCCCCCCCCCTTCCTCCCCATCCCCCCCGTCCCGAACGCCCCCTTCTTCCCCACCACCCTAACCTTCCCTTCCCCTACCCCACCCCATCCCACCCCCTCGAACACTCCGCCCTCTATTCACTGATTGTACGACTTACCCCATCATGTACATGATAAACTGATGCATTATTTTCAAAACCGTCACATATATCTCCTTGAAAAAATGTATAAGTTCCACGCACAGATTGAGCTGCCACCTGTCCCACCCCCTCCCCAACCCCCCCCCGTCTAAGATAAACTGATGCATATACTTATTTTATTTCCAAAACTGTCAGATTCATCCCCTTGAAAGATGTATCGATTCCACGCTCAAATTGCCCGCCCGTCCGCCCCCCTGCCTCCCCCCCCCCTTCCAACCCCGCTCGCTTTTGATCGAAACCAGGCTCTACGTCCTTCAAAATTCCGCCCTCCCCTCAACGGTTACCCGACTTACAGGATTCACTCGATAAACGGATACATTTCCTTCCACACCTGTCAGATTTTGTCCCCCTCAGAAACTGGGTTTATAGTTTCCGCGCACAGACTGATCAATATAACCCTGTTGGCCCTGATGGCTACACAGTAGTTGTAAGGGGAGTCGCCGACCTGTATTCTTGATGAGAACACACAACCCGTCATACGCGTGATCGGAGTATCACACACAGATTGCAAAGATGAGTTTCGATAAAATATTCGACCTCACAGCTGGAGTGTATTATTTTCGGATAATATATATCCTGTATGATTTACTTGTTCAAAAAAGTTTCAGCATACGTATATTAATCGACTGAAAGCTGAAGTTCACCACACAATCACAAGAGGATGTGCGGCAAAGCTTTACAAAATACATGAAATAAACGGACCGATGAATTGAACAGACTATCTCCTCTACATGATACCTAGGTTGAATAATCCACGTTGGAATAGTCCAGTTGCATCCAAAGTCGTATGACGGGGAAAAGACGCAACCCATGTTCAGAAGGATGGAACATCTGCCACTTACGTGAGTTGCGGCATGGAAGAAATTGTGTGAGAAAGTCGGGATGGGATGGGAACAACTAGGCGGACGGGGCGACGAGATACGTCGATATACACATTACGGCGTGACGGGAAACAAGTCGGGACGGTCGCAAGATGCCATAAACCGGAGCGGTAGACGGTGCGAGAGAGGCTGACGTTGAGGCAGGGTCGAGAAGTCGCGGTCAAGAGAGAAATAGAGTCGGGATTCCCGTTCCCGTTCCGACAGTCCCCTACTGGACCACCTTTTCCGACCCGAACAATAACCCGCGAACGCTTATCAACGTCGACGTTCGTTGTGTTTGATGTAGAGAAGGAAGCATGTCTGTGTCATGAATCGCGGTCACCTCGGGGAATTGTAGAAAATGTTAAAACAGCCCCCCGGGACCAGTCTCGGGTGCAGTTCGTCTCATGCTCGCGAGTAGACGCTGAGCGCAAGCGAGCTGGGGCTCTGGCCGATTATGTGGAGAAACATAAGATAGTACCTGGAGTAGCCAGCCAAGCTAGTCACATGAGTGTTTTCTTCTTGCCAAGCCAGGCATTTGACAATTGGGAGGTCATACCCACGATCCGGAAATCGATAAACGAGGGCATCTGGCCGCACGTTCGAAGCTGTGCGTGTGGTATACGTCGGTGTGCGAGGTTAGGGACTCCAGTTGCTTGAAAAAGTGGTTCATTTGCGGTCTTGGTGCCCTGCCAGCGCAGCACTTGACAACGTGATGGCCAGCAAAGCAGAATGCCCAGCGGTCCTAAGGGTTGTCAAATCGATTGTATCACACAAATATTTAGTATATATCCGTCAGTCAAGGTGAATTATTGAAAGTTGCCGTCGGTCGAGGGGTGAAAGGGCTCTCGCCTGACAAATGTCGGTCAATTTTGGGAGAATGCATATTTTTTTTGTACTCACGTATATACTCGTATAACATCGTTAATACGATAGTCTACTGCCAGGTACGTGATGCAATCTATCGCAGTGTACGTCATGTAGACTCGTATGATATGACTGTTAAGGTGATGCCGTAGTTACGTATGGCTGGAGCTGTGAACTATAAATGAGGATCATACCAATATAGTATATTGTGGAGTACGTAATATTCGGAGCCCCTCCTGGCGCGCCTGGCGATAATGGCCTAAACATGAAGTTCGACCTGTTTATTATTTCTGCTTCAAGACTACCTCACATGATATATTATGTGATGGTTGGAGCTTGTGCTGAATCAATGGCGTTCATGATGATATCAACACCAACAACATCCTAGCTCCAAGCTGCTGCTGTGAGTTTGTCGGGAGCTGTACACGCGTATGTGTCTTCTATATAACAGTCTGTGTTGTCACCCACAGCATCAGTAGAGATTCTAGTTGCACTATATATATGCCGTCTTTACAGGATTCACTTGATAAACTGATGTATTTCCTTCCACAGCTGTCAGATTTTGTCCCCCTCAGAAACGGGTTTCTTAGTTTCCGCGCACAGATTGCCTTACATCACCCTGTTGACCCTGATAGCTACATTGTCGTTCCAAGGGGAGTCGCCGAATTATATCCTTAATGAAGACACACAAACCGTAATACGCGCGATCGGAGTATCACACACAGCTTGCAAAGATGAGTTTCGACAAATAAATTGATCTCACAGTTGAATATATATATTGCTTGATAATATATATGCAGTCTGACGGGTTGCTATCGCAGGCCTTCCCCTTGAAAACACACTTTGGTCGCGTGATTAGCGAATTGACTAGTGTGGCTAGGGTGAAAGAACCTATGTTGCATCATGCATGCTGCGAGCCCGCCTCGGTTGTAGCGGATATCTACTCTATGGGCCACCAACTACATGGGATTGGTTCCTGAATGACTGAATCAAGCTACCATCAAAACACGTGTGCAGATTAGTCTACCATATAATGCTAGGACACTAAACCTTCAACTATACTCCGGTGCCCTGTTAATACCGCAAGCTGATCTTGTTGGTGACAAATATCTACTGTATCAACGCAGTCTAGATACATATTTTCCTACGATACTGGGACGCCACGTACGAATTGTAGTCGTACAGATTTTTTCAGGTGCGCCATGGTTGTACCACGCGGCCGACAAAGCGCGGCGCCGTGGAGTCGCGGCGAGATCGTAAGGGTGAAGTCGCCGTTACAGGCTACTCAACAAGAAGACCTGTAATGCATCACATTATATGATCGCTGATGCGGGAAAGTATCTACTCTCTTGCCTTCACTTCCATTTCTAGATGCCTATTAAGACATGAAACAACGAATTTTAGGCGTCCTAGTATTGCCTGGCGCAATCATGGCTCGCCACCAGCGAGATCGCCTCTGGCGTGTGATGGTGGTGTCGCCCTCACAGGTCGCACGACAGAACCTACATCGCGTCGGTGTGGATGAGTCGATCTGTTTTATTGCTGCTGACGACGAGGGAGAGTTGGCGACCTGCTGTCTTGGTGCAGGTGTCATTACGAACCATGACATGTGTCACTTGATAAACGGATGCATTTCCTCCCACAGCTGTCATATTTTGTTCCCCTCAGAAACGGGTTCAAAGATTCCGCGCACAGACTGACTAACATCACCTTGTTGAACCTTATGGCACCACTGTAGTTGCAAGGGGAGTCGGCGATTTTTACCATTGAACTAATGAGGACACACAACCTGTAATACGCGCGATCGGAGTATCACACACAGCTTGCGAAGATAAGCTTCGACAAAATATTTGATCACACAGCTGAAGTGTATATATATATTTTCATTATATAAAGCACAGCACTCACATGGTGTCGAGGAATACCATGTTGTCGAAAAGACCGGCTTGTAGAGACTCCAGAAGATTGTTGTTCAGGTCCCTGAGCAAGCATGTGCATGGATCGCAGTCAATTATATCCGCGTATTTCGTTCGTGCATTGCGTTGCGAGATCGTTGAACAAGCTGATAACTACCTGATGCTCGGGAGACCGCTTGGAATGAACGGTCGACATCGCGCAGGCGAGGTATCGGCCATTTTTGCGTAACCATTCTTAGTGTCAGTTCGTGGTACACACGAGGTTTGCTTTAGACTTGACGCAATTTCAGCATGTCGGCTATGCCCGGTAGACTCAACGTTGACGGCTGCAAAACGTTTTTAGCTGACACTCTTGGTGTGATAATCACTAAGCAAGGACCAGTTAGCCCATAGATATGTGTTGTAGAATGTGTAGTAACCCTTTTGATCACCAGCGACATATGTACTTGTCAGAAGTGGGGTTTTACGACCGTTTACGGTGTCCTGGCGTTCTGTAACGCGACCCCAAGTGACGCAACCGCCGTCGACAGACGGGCGAAGTATCCTTGGGGCTACGGTAACGCGGAAATCGATACATGTTTAAGCGCCCACAACTTCGGTGGCTGAGGTCGACCAAAACATCGGTGGTTCAGGTTTTCCACTGGTGAAGAAATATAACAGCATGCACTTGTAGCTACATACAACGTTTGGTTTCAGTCGAGTAGTTCGATACATGTGCACGGCATCGTAATGTTTAGCGTGTTGTATAGCGACGCTGAATCCGATTTTCCGTCGACATTGACAAGACGTAGGCTCCCGGTTATATCCTTCATTACAAAACCCTTTACTCACAAAATTTCCAGGGACGACGCGAAAGGCTGGAAGGCGCCGTTGTCGATTGTCGAGAGTTCGTTGTTGTTTATGGATCTGCCAGTGGCGATTGCAGCGTCAACAGAACAACAGACAGAGAGGCATAGGTAAGCGAGACCATAAAGCATGTACAGTGTTACCTTGGAGGAGATCAGCCACCGTTCATTGACGTCTGTAACGTGTACAATTTGACACAATCGACGTCGTCGCTATCGTGGGTATAAGAGAAGAGTGTCCACACTTTTTTTTTTTATTTTTTTTCTTCGCGTGTGGTATGGTGACGGGCGTTTCGCGTTCACCCGCTCTCCGCTCAACCTATTGCTCTAGACTCAGGCCACGGTATGAGTGCGGCACAAGCTTCTGAGCCCCTGACATGAGGTGACTCAATGTCTTACCAGAAACATAACTTCGACAACATTTTCGTTTTGGCAATCCGACCAAGCTTTGTTTCCGCTAGTGCGAAAACAAAGTACTCGTTGAAGAATTATGCTCAACGATAGAGCCACGCATGAAGAGAACAACCTGTCACAATTGTCTGGCCCCGAAAAATGCACCCCCCCCCCTCGGAGGACGATTCCTTAGGCAAAGCATTCATCTTATAAAAAGCAACGTCTTTTCCGACGGAATGTCGCAGGGCAAATAAACAGGAGTGCTGCTGCAGAGTGACGTATGGGGAAGCGGGGTAGGAATAGGATTACGGCGGTTGTTATCAGACTGGATAAAACGTGAACGTCAGCCCCTGACAGCTTGTGAGCCGAGCGGATCTCCCGGGGCGATTTTGTTTGTCATCATTGTTGATCAGGACAGGAAACGTACACGCAGCGGAAATGTTGAATGTTCTCGGGCTACGCTTGCCTCAGATCTAAAACAATAACACTATTCCAGCCTTCTCACGAAAAAAAACAAATCTGACCACGACCGACCTTTGTTCGTACCATTGAGGTTTCCCCCAGACTTTTGGATTGAAACATGGTTTTGCGAGACGCATGCACGGTTTCCACTAAGCTGGCAGTTAACCTAGTCCACCGCTTGCACTTCCTTTGCACCCTGTGACTTGCGATTTATTCGCCTGGTACTAACATGTTGTTGATCTGTACACGTCAGGGTCGTGGCTAAAGTTGGATGGCAAGCTGAACTATCGTCAAATAGTTGGGGGCATACACCATCAACCAATGTACTTACCAAGTACCTGGTAGTACATAATGGACGATGTTATTCAGTCACCGTTCGCACCCGGAGACGAGTACAACGTTAACGGCACTACCGCACCTTCAGAGACTACCCTTACGTATTACAGGTTTACGACGGGACGCTGAGCGCACAACACAGAATTTGATCATGCCATACAAGCAACCTTTGAGATGCCAACGTAAAGCAAGCGTCGGACCCTAGTCCAAATATACGACCAGAACATCGAGTGCAACGTAACCCTTCTTTCCACAATTACTCCCGGTTCGCATCGAGTTTTGAAATGGAAGTGCCGCTGTCTTTCATGTTAGTCTACAGAGGGAGACCAGAAGCGACACTTACAGCGTCGTCACAGCGCCCATGGACTCGAACAGGTCCCCAGGTATCGCTGTAAAGCTGTTGTAATTCATGCTCCTGCAGAACGGCATGTATCGCGTTTTGATTAGCGCGAGGGGCAGCAAAAAACGGGGAGCAGAAACACCAGCGACATGTAAGCACGAGGGAAACGATTGATGGATGGGCGGCCGACGCTTGATCCCAGGCCACAGTTTTGTCCTTAGCCCAACGAAGACTATGTAAACAAGTCGTCTGGCCGCACCGTCGTCCACTGGTCTCCGGAAACATTTCACGCACTTTTGTCTTCTTTTCTCGTGGCATGGTATATTTGCAATTATGATATCACCTCTTGAGGCTCCGGAAAGCAACACGGAATACCAACATGACGATAGCTGCGGCGTCCAGCTGAAGCAGGGACTGCCCACGCGGGAAGGAAGGATATGGACGACGCGTGCCGCAGGTTAATGGTTTCGGAACAGTTGCCGGTCCTTTCTCCATGCAGCATAAGGGCTCACTTTTATCCTACTCAGGTCGCATTTTATTCGTCCCGAAACATATTCTAGAGGTTATCTGTGCTTAAGAAGACACTCCTTATGAATTCTCCACGGAATGACACGACGGCCTGTTGCTGTTACGATTTTGATTTTCGTTGACAATGCGTCACAACAGAGAACTTTTGGAGTTATTTACAGCTACATTTATTTTGCATAACTGTACCAAGAGTTGACACCCGTTTTTTTTCCCGTCCTCGACATCAACTAAGATATTTCAACTGCTTTTTTAGATATTTGTGTCTGTGACAGCGACGCTGGTCACATAATCGTTGGCGGTGGAGACTGGCCACACACAAGGCGCGATAAACCACTGTCTCATTACTGAAGTGAGCAACATTATATATATCATGCTTAAGATCCTAAAACAGGAAAGCCAGGTAAGAGGCAGTTCACCCGCGGATTGAATATTCTTCCGCAACTAACCCAGTCGACTGTTTTTTTAACGAGTTAAACGTTTAGGACCAATGCCGTCGTGACGACACTCGTGAGTGTGACACTGACCCGTCTTTAGGCTCTGTCGATGTGCTTATAGTTGTAAAGGTGGCGTCAAAGTGTCTGTTATCATAACATCACAGAAAGAAGGAAGAAATTAGTTTGAAAGTGACGTTTATGTGGCGAAACGATGGAAAAGTGCAGTGACAGAAGTGGGCAGTGTTTTCCCTATCTGCCACTCTGTTATCTGACATCGTTTTCAACGTCCGGAAATATATGTTGCATACAGTGCGTCGCTGCGTAGGAACAAACTTAGTCTCGCCGCGTAGTGTATTTCCTCGCGAATCCGTCCAAACGTGCGTAGTTTCCCCGTGTGAAGTGACTGCAAATCAACAAAGAAATGGATCTCAATCTACATATATGGATCGATCTTGTTGTATCTAAATATTTAGATGGACAACGCCACCGTGTGTCGCAGGAGATGTGCGTTGACTTAATACTGAGCCAGCATTTTTTTAACGGAATGCTTTTAGTAAAAGTCTTCCATGGTTTGGTTTGAGTTTTGATCCAGACCTCCTAGGTTTGGTAAGGAGATTCTGAGGTGGCCATCTTCAGAAAATGACGCCCAAGCCTATCGTACCGTCTCCTTCCCCCGTTGGTTTAACCATGTGTTCGGTAAAAGGTTTTTGAACAGGCTTGCTGGCATTGCTCGGCTAACAGTATCGGTTGCCGTGAGACTCCCCTGAATCGTCAAGTCTTAGTGATGACGACATGATTGCCAGACTTGAAACAACAGGGAAACGTACAGGGATGTGATGCCGCTGCGTCCAATGTTGTCGAAACACGCCCTGAGGTCGGGGAGGTCCGCGTCGGTAAGCCCGCAGCCACTGAAGCCCCTGTATTACGAGGCAATCAAGAGAAAATGGGGATGGTCGATGAGGTTGCAAGATATATGTTCGTGGAATATTCCGGAATCTGGAGTGTACAGCTGCCGTTTGGGCAGGTAGCCTTGGCATAAGAGGGCATTCAACGACAACTCGAAACTTCGGTACCCTGACGATAAGCGTGCCTCGCACTAGTAATCACTAGTATGCGTTGACGCTGCGGCACCCCTGTAATTTTATATCTAGTTTCCATTGTGAAAAAAGCTCGGGTAAGACATACACACCTGAACACACGGGACAGTAGTATCTGTTGTGAACATTAGCTAACCAAACAGTGCAGATTAAAAACTGTTAATATCCTTACCGTTGTTAAGATCTCTTTCCTTAAAGACAGT
The DNA here is from genome assembly GCA_012845835.1 of Undaria pinnatifida. Classification (NCBI taxonomy): domain Eukaryota; class Phaeophyceae; order Laminariales; family Alariaceae; genus Undaria; species Undaria pinnatifida. Next base: position 14,076,635 of record JABAKD010000021.1, on the reverse strand, counting down.
ACGGCTACAGTATAATATATTGAAGACACTGGTATAAAGCTGCTTGAAAACCAACTGGTCAACAATCTACACTTGACTTTCCAAAGGAAAAAAAATGAAACGCTGTCACTCACACGATTGTTTGGGGAGAACATGCCGAAATGCAGCTGTTGATACCTAGATCCGGATCAGGCAAGCAGGCGGGATCACACGCGGATTCGTCGGAATAAAAGATTCAGTAAATTGTCTTATGCGATGTGCGCATATGGATGAAGTGCTTTTTTGTCTGCTTCTCCATCGGGGGATCAGTTCCGCCAGCACACACCCTGAAAGATCCCAACTAGGATGTGACCGCCAGCAAGGGGGCTTGAAAAAGGTGGAGGGAGGAAGAGGAAAAAATAAGAGGCACGGACTTATGGCAGGGTCGGACTACGTCAATCTGCTGACGCACCCAGCACGAGCCCCGACTCGCTTGTGCCCGGCTGGGTCTTGCTAACCAACTCGTGAGATCTACTCTCGACAGCGAGGGAGGAAAGCCACTGGTTTGCCTTCTACCACATCCACGCCGAAACCACAATCCCCAGACCCGGACAAAAACATGCCCAATCATCTCGTACAATGAAGCATGAGATGCCGGTCGAAACATATACGGAAAAGACCCTTAATTTGCCCACCTGCAAAAATGTCCCTCATGGTTTCCTTCTCCGACGGGAGATCGGTTCGGGCAGTAAACACTACACACTGACAACACCGCGGAAAGGTGATCTCCGCCAGCACGGCCGTTTAAAATTTCGTGGTGACGGATGTGCCAGTTTTAAACCGTATTATTGAGGTCCTCGGCACGAAAGGGTCGCAATACACCAGCTTTGTTCTATCGAACCTTCTCACGTAGCATTGACACAAAATCGAATCATAAGGCCATACGGTGAACAACGAACGACTTGGACATTTTTGCTCACCGTCAACTGCGACACAGAAGGATGCCCCCAACGAGGCCGCAAGCGTCTTGGTCAACCGCACCATCGTGAGCGGGGTGGTCAACGCTTAGCCAGTTATGACTTCCTGGAGGGCGCTATATCTGCCACGCAACGAAACCACACCGGACGAACGCACCCACCGTGCGCGTTCACGCGCTGATTAGGACCCACGCAATCTGAAAAAAACACAAACTTATTACAACACCTACCAGCCAATACATCACGAATAACCCATGCTACGTCAGAGGTGCACCGTTTACCATCTGAAACACATCACAGCAGCGGAGGAACTCCATATCTCTCGTTGCTAAAATTCGGGATATTGAGCAACCTCGAAGTGCAGCCGGATGCACAAACTGTATGTATTATAAAAATTATAATACACTTCAGCTGTGAGATCGAATATTTTATAGAAATTCATCTTTGCAAGCTGTGTGTGATACTCCGATCACGCGTATTACGGGTTGTGTGTATTCAGAAAGGATATAGGTCGGCGACTCCCCTTGCAATTATGGTGTAGCTATCAGTGTCATCAGGGTGATGTTAGGCAGTCTGTGCGCGGTAACTATAAAACCCGTTTCTGAGGGGGACAAAACCTGACAGCTTTGGAAGGAAATGCATCAGTTTATCAAGGGAATCCTGTAAGTCGGATATCTGGTGAGGGGAGGGCGGAGTTTTTATGGACGTGGGGGCCTGATTTTGATCAAACGGGGGGCGGGAGGGGGAGAGTGCGTGGAAACTAAAAATATTTCTTGTGGGGGAGGGGGAGGAATGTGGGTGGGGGGGGGCGGCGGCGGGGGAGGAGGGCTTTAGGTCGCATAGATGTAGAGGTTGGCTATACGCGATGTGCTAGGTCTAGGCGATGGTGCGGGTGATGGTTGAAGGGGGGTGCGATATATAACAGCCTACGTTATTTTGCCCAAGACGATTACCTTTTGGAAAGAAAACGACGAGCCGACGAATTTTGCCCAAGGTAGACTAAGGAAACCTAACCCCATCTTTCTGAAACCCAAACAGGTAACAAGTGCTGATTATGTCTCTATAATAGCACGCGTCGAATAGACTCTCCATACATACGAGAAGTTTTCGAAGGAGACAAGAGTAGGCGGCAAACGTGTGTAAAAAACATCCCTAATTCTTAAAAACAATGACCGGTCGACAGGCGGCTCGGAGTCGATCCGTCGGCCGGCTAACGTGTAGGCGGTGCCCTGTGCACAAACAGACTACAGGGTCAAGTGCGTGCCCACAAAACTAGCCGACCCCTTCTTATTTCGACAGGCCGCCGACAGTAGAAGCCACGAGTCAGGAGCTATAATTTACGTATTGCTAAAACTTTACAACATATGGTGGCTAAACAGTAAAATGAACTCTTGCCAAAATTCGCGATTGCCAGCTGTGCAGCAGCAGTACCCAATACGATTATTAGAAGCGGCACCGAAAGCGACCGGTTTGACTTCCGTGATAAGAGCTGCATTACACTGGCACATAGCCGTATCTTGTCCGTAAATCATCTGACATGTGGCTTCTCTGCGTGACGAGTGGTCGACAGAGTTATCGCTCTGCTTGCAAAAAATTGGCCTTGATGACAGGCTCCCATAAGAGAGATGCAAAGGTGGCACCGAACTGCCTGTTAGATCCACTTGTGATCTTGAGAATGAAAAGGGGGTACTTTCGAAAGGGCGCTTAAAGTCAAATAGAGAGAGGAACATGTAATAAGGAAGAGAAGAGACAGTGACCATGGTGGGTTGCATGACGACTTGATCACCACGAAACAAAAAGCCCGTAGTCCGGTAGAGTACCGAGACAACGGGACAACCTCAACATACTCGAATCTACGTTTGCGTAAAATTTCCACCAAAAATTCAACGAAAAATTCAACGTAAGTTTCAGCGATACACTGTTCTTATCTTATTCGTGCGAATAGACTGCTCCAATAGACTGCGCATTAACTAGGATTTGAATCCAAGGTTCATGCTTTCGATGCGTCGCGTGCTCCGATTTTCTGATCGGAATCTGACGAATGAAGCTTGGAATCGGATTCGCTCCATTGACTGTATCTGTTAATAGTACAGTGTTATGGTCGTTAGTCTTTATCGGAGTCTCGGCGCTACCCTACATACTGTACGCGCAGTCCATGATCGCGTTCTTCGTTGACATTTTTCACCTTCGAAGAAATAAATCGAACAACCTGAAGTGTTGCCCTGCTATACCCGAAGCATTGATGCCGGCGGCACCCATAGTGAGCCCTGGAAATTTGAATAAGAGTTATCTCGCGTTGCAATTTCGTCAAGAAATCTCAGCCCACCAGTACGTTTGGCGGACTTTGAAGGACTGCGATGTCGATTTACCTTTTTATCGCGCTGCCCTTTGTCTGAGTAGTGAATAGGAGGGAGGGAACTGGTACCTGGTATCACGCGCACGTTGGCTGCCCATACTATCTGTCCCCAGCACCTACCTTTCAATCGCCGCAGCTTTGTGTTCAAGATTTTTATTCGGAGGTTATTTTTCTTGTATCTTTAAAACCAATGATATACATAATATTCATGTTGGTAACTCCTTTTTACCGATCAAAACTCAGCATACCTGATGTCCGCGATAAAAAAAAATTGTGCTCTTATTTATCATCTTCCATCCTATTCAAAGAGGCACAAGCTCTTCTGTGGCCACGGAAAAGTAATACTGTTTGTATGTGTATGTATAGTGTACACACTTCTATGTGCCACACATCTAAAACATCGACCTTGTTCACACAGACGCAATTGATATCACGTAATGTCTTCCTAGCTATCCATGACGTAGCTTTCATTTATCCTTCTCCCCCCCTAGAACGCCCTCTCCATCCCCACCTCCCGCTCGATCGCCTAGCCCTAGAACCTTGCGCATAGCAAGCCCCGACATACACGATCAATACGCGCGATCATAGTATAACACACAATCGTGCATATATAAGATACAAAAAAAAATTGATATCACAGCAGGACTGCTTTTTGAAAAAAAAATAAAAAAATAAAACAACCTCCAGCTATGAAGTCGAATATTTTGTCGAAACTCATCTTCGCAAGCTGTGGTGATACTCCGATCGCGCGTATTACGGGTTGTATGTTTTCAGTTACGCCTTCACCACTGAGAAACCTTTTAGGGGTCGGAAATACTTGAATTCAGTGAAGCGGGGCATTTGAGGGCTCCAACGGGGTTAAGGATATAGATCGGCGACTCGTCTTGCAACTACAGTGTAGCTATCAGGGTCAACAGGGTAATGGTAGTCAGTCTGTGCGTGAAAACTATAAAAACTGTTTATGAAGGGGACAAAATCCGACAGTTGTGGAAATAAATTTATTCGTTTATCGAGTGAATCCTGTAAGTCGAAACACCAATGAGGAAAGGGAGCAGTTTGAGGACGTGGGGGCTTGGTTTTGGTCAAAAGGGAAGCGGGTGTGGGGGGGGGAGGGGGGAGAGGGTGGGGCAGCTCATTTTGGGCGTGGCAAACTGTATATCCTTCAATAGGATAAATCTGATGGTTGTGGAAATATCAACATTGCACCAGTTTATCATGGGGGAGAGGGAGGGGCAGGGGCGGGTTGGGTGGAGCGGCTTAATCTGTGCGTGGAAAATATACATTTTTTTAACAGCGATAAATGTGCCGGTTATGGAAAGAATGCGCTAGTTTTATCATGTATATCCTGTAAGTCGTACAACCAGTGAGTAGAGGGCGGAGTGTTTCTGAGGGTGGGGGTGGGGTGGGGTGAGGGGGTGGGGTGAAGGAGTGGGGAGGTAAAGGGGGGGGGGGTCGAGGCAGGCCAAACGTAGGGGGTGGGGGTGGGGGGGAAATGCTTTAGGTGGCGCAGATGTGGAGATTTACTATAGGTGTAGTGCTAGTCCTAGGCGATGGTGCAGGTGGTGAAAAAGGAGTCGTCGTTGGGGGCGGGGGTGTGTGGGAATTGCAGCACCGGCATGAAGGCTCTAGAAATATAATGAGTTGATATTGAGTGCATAGAAATGTTTATTACTCTGGCGGATTTCGATATTAGGTAGGGCGTTCAAACAAAAAGGAGCGAGAAAAGATGAAGAAAAAGGGGTAGGGGAGGGGTGAGGCGTTTGAACAAGAGGGATCGGGGGAGGGGGCGGGGGGGGGGGAGGGCGGAAATATATATTTGTGCGCGGAAACTAAAAATCCCTATTATATAGGACAAAGGTGACGGGTGTAGCAAGAAAACATTCCTCAAAATGATCTGCCTAGTAATGCTTAATAATATAGAAGTTTTGATGATATATGCAGTATGCAACCCAGTCCTTAGGTGTACGAGCTGGTCCGGCTGTCAAACCAACACTCCGTGTTCCAGCCATAATATTCGAACTACTGGGAGCTTAATGTTACGTAACACATTGTTGGAATCGGCTAGTCAAAGCACGTATGCACAACCACGTGTCGTTGCTACAGAGCATGTTCCAGCGTTCAGAAACATTGACGGCAACATATCGTACTGGATTTAGATAAGGTGAAACCGTTGTTGAAAAAATAAAATTGCTGTTAAATTTTCACATCTGGGTTTGCTTCGCTGTCGCCACATGGTCACACTGCTGCTACCTCACGCACAACACATACCACCAAGCGCGCCAACCAAGCAGCGATGCTTGCGAACCTCTGTACCTAAAGTAATCGAAGATACGGACACCGGCAAGTATCGCCTGCGATTGAAAAGTGTGTGTGCGGGGGGGTTAGGTCTTCAAGATGTTGGAGTTTGCTCTACGTGTGGTGCTTGTTCTAGGCGATGGTGCGGGTGGTAGGGAAGAAGGGAGCGTCGGGTTGGGGGGGAAGCGGCAGGAGACCAAGGCTACGGTAGGGGGTGTACCCCCATTTTCACTGGTGTGTTTGAGCCACTCGCACGAGTAGCTCTGTACCCTACGAATGAAGATGGTTTAGGAACTTGATTTGCCGCAGCTTAGATCACCTTTGCATTGCGGATTGATTTCGTCAATGTAAAACATAAGAAAAAGTAAGATTGCATAGGAACAAAGGGGTTACTCGCGCGAATGATCCCTAGCCACTGAAATAAAAGGCCCAAAAGGAGACCCCCCTACCGTAGCCTGGGTCAGGAAGGGCGGGGAGGGGGAGGGGTGAGTTCCAGCAGCGGCATGGATGGCTCTAGAATGATTGTGAAGTGATGTTCAGTGCGTGAAATTGTTCAATACTCTGCCGGATTACGATGTTGGGCGTTTGGGCAAGGAGAGCGAGTAAATACAAAATAAAAATAAAAAAGGTTGGCGGAAGGAAAAAAGTTTTCAAGAGGATTAGGTCACTAAAAATACTCTAGCTGTGAAATCAAAAAAATTTCAAAACCCATCTTTGAAAGACTGTGTGTGACACTCACATCGCGCGTATTAATCATTTTTGTAAGGTTTGCTATACGTGTGGACGTCTGGGCGATGTATTAATTATATCATCTAGGAAATATCTAAATTTTTTCAAAAGTAAAAGGGCTACAAGGGCAATATCCAAAAACGGGTATACCCGGTCACTGTTGTTCTTGAAAACGGTTCACCTCTAAAACCAGGTAAAAAACGCACCCCACGAGCTACACGACTACCCGTCAATGAACCTCTGGATTTTTGGTCTCCCGGCGCTATACATTAGATGTACTCGTACAAGGTATGTGTTCAATGTGTAGTTGGAAATTCAATGCATGCATTTGTTGTTTTATTTACACTCATTCGTACTTGAATTACAATATATATATATATATTATAAATATTCACAATGCACTCCAGCTGTGAGATCGAATTTTTCGTCGAAACTCATCTTTGCAAGCTGTGTGTGATACTCCGATCGCGCGCATTACGAGTTGTGTGTCCTCATTGAAGATAAAGGTCGGCGACTCCCGTTGCCACTAAAGTTTAGCTGTCACGGTCAACATGTTGATGTTAGTCAGTTTGTGCGCTAAAACTTTTGAATGAATCTACCACCTGCCCGGGTTTGTACTGCTGTCAGCTGTGGTCTTGCCCGCCATAGACACTCCGGTCCCTTCCGGGAATTATATCGACAAGGATCCTTCACGACACACGCAGAGCTTGAACGAAGAAGAAGACAAGTGAAATCGGGAACGAGACAATAAATAGGTACGCAATTTTTTATATTTTGGGCGAGTTCGCCGGAGGTATTATTAGATCTTGGCATAGGCAGTCAATAAAAAAATAACAAGAATATAGGAAGTAATTAATTTTCAAGTTGGTATCATTTTTTAGTTGGACCCTTCATTTGTCTTTACTACATTTTTCCAATGTCACACCTTGAAGCGTTTGGACTTTTTTCGCCGTACGATCGGATTTCACTGCTGAATACCTTGTTCGAGCGTGCGTTGTCTTCAAGGGGGTGCGTTCTCTACCCGAAGACATCATCGCACCCAGTGTCCGTGCTGATTCTCCATCCTAGATAGGTACAACTTGTTAAGTGGTTACACATATTTCACTTTTCACCTACACGGGCGGTAGGTGCATGGCTGGCTCACTCACGGAGACAGGAGTAACGTAATCCGGAGACCCATCGGGCGGGGAAGAGCAGTAGAGTAGAGTTTCGGAGTAGAGTTATGAATTGCGGCTGAGGGGATTTTCCTCCCCAGCCACGTGGTAACCCCAACCAATCATGAAATATTGGAGACAACATACATTTTTTTTTTTCCCGGGGAACCAACCTGGTTCCGCCGCATCTCCTCACATGGGTTACGGCTTCACAAACCACAAATAATATCCCAATCAGGCTTTAATAATACGTGGAAGTGTGGTGAGCTAAAGCGTTATTTTCCCCCATCCGCCGGAGGACAAGAAAAAACACGAACCGACATTTCTCCTGCTTGTAAAACAGTCAAGATAACGCCCATTCAAACCGCCAAGAAAAATTCATTACTCTTAACCAAACAATGTTGTCCCCCCAAATTAATATACTCCAAGTCCTCCATCAGCCCAATTAATTTTTGATACCGAAAACAACATGAAAACTCTCAAAAATAAGTTTCCAACATTCAAAGACAACCAATATTGTTTCCCCATATTGATATGCTTCCAACCCGTTAATCAAGCAAAATTCTGGCAGAAAAAAACATACTTCCATTTTAACATGCCCCAGGCGAAAAAATAAATAGTACAATCTCAAGTATCAAGGCAAGACTCCCAAATTTTCGACCGGGACTATTTTATTCAAATCTCTGTCAAACGGGTCACACCTTCCCTTCTCCTCCACGGCAAATATGTCGTCGATATGTACCACTATACATGGTGGTCATTACTACACGACCTACCTAGACCTGAGTTCGATACTGATAGCATGCCATCTAGCACATACATAGTGAATCCTGCATCACATAGTGAATCCTGCATCACATGGTGAATCCTACAACCCTCCTGCTCGTGAAACCGTTTACGATAATGTTCATCACTTCTTAGATTGAATGAAACTCGAAAGTAGAATCCTCGAAATCAAACAAAGTGGAAGGGCATCGCATTTCATCCAACGAATAAAATCAGCAAACATATAACTCCTCCAGTACGGAGTCAAGTTACATCGATAAGGACATGTGCCTTCTTCAACTAACGCTGGGAACTACCCGCAATGCACGTCGATCAATAAATATCAGACATCACATATGTCATACCAGGTACTGCATTCTTGCATCTCAACTTCGAAAATACGCAACGCCACCATAGTAAGAGTGTCCGATTTAAGAGCCCAACAGTTTATGCTTGCTAGCTATTGGGGCTGGGCACACAGCAATGCCTCATGATACCAATTTATATACCAAACCAAGAACCGAACCACCCCGAATCTGGAAGAGAAAAAATATGAAAGCAAGACGTGCGTTTTGGAGCACGTGTTCTTGCGCTAGACGATGATCTTCTCTTTCTCACGTAGACGCTCTTGCAGCGGACAGCGCCTTCTCTGCCGTCCATGCTCCTCCTAAGGCCCCACGAAGGAGCCGAATCCCGGTCCACCACCAAGCCTCCTTGTACTCTCCTGTTCTCCCCCCTCCTGCGCCACCGTCTAGAATGTCCGCCCACGTTGCGCATCGCCGGCCTGACGGTGCATACCGTCAATGAAGGCCCGACACGAAAACGTCGGATGTGCACCCGGTAAAACTCCCCTCGGCGGCGACGATATCGGCTGTTCTCCACCGGTATCTTCGTGTTCGTCAAGCCAGGCCGCCGGCTGCGATTCCTGCTGCTGCTTTTCCACCACCCCCAGCTTAGCTACCACCATGTTGTTCCACCATTGCTCGTCGTCTTCGTCAAGCCAGGCCGCCGGCTGTGACCCCTGCTGCTGCTGTTCCACCACCACCAGCTGAACTACCTCCATGGTGTTCCACATTTTCTCGTCGTCCCCACCTCTTCCCAAAAACAAACTCGCTTTTCCTTCTCACCTTCCCCCTCGAAATTATATCGCCTTTCTCGCTCCGTCCGGTCAGAAGTCCATGTCAACGGGCACGAGTACGTCCTCTGTTGTTCAGGCTGGTGATCCAATGACTATGCGGCGTTTTCGATCGATGACTTCTGCATCACATGAGTCTGGCTAGATTGTGGGGCATGGATCTCTTTCGCCAGTGCTCCTTTTCGTTCTGCTCGTGCCTCTGTTTGTGCTCGGCTTGCCTCGGCGGCTTCTCGCTGGTCTAGCAACTCACATACCATTTCGTATGCTCGGCTTTGTTTTCGACTCCGTATTGTTGTTTCGCTTCCGTTTCTTCAGCAGAGAAGGCCAGCTGGGGCTGATAGTCGCAGGTTGATAAATCCCACTTCGGGGGCATCTCCGCTATGGCCTGCCGCAGAGCATCTGAGTATTCCATGTAGCCCTGTGAAAATGACGTCTCCATCCTCGCGCTCACCCGGTGCTCGAAATACCTGGATCGATCCCTAAATACTAATGTATTTGACCATCAACGTACACGGGCGGTAGGTGCATGGCTGCCTCACTCACGGAGATAGAAGTCACTTGATCCCGGGACCCATCAGGCAGGAAGGAGAAGTAGAGTAGAGTTTCGAAGTGGAGTTTCAAAGTGCGGCGGAGGGGCTTTTCCTCCCCAGCCACGTAATGACCCCAATCATGAGAGATTGGAAACCACATATAATTTTATTATTATTTCTCGGGATACCAACCTGGTTCCGCCGCATCTCCTCACATGCGTTACGGTTTCACAAACCACAAATAACATCCCGATCAGGCTTTCATACAAGAACTCTTCGTTCCCCCTTGCCGCCTCGTTAAGGCATGCTGCGGAGCATGCCCTAGCAGGCTTGTAGCGAGAGTGGGGGGGTCTTTCTGGCGGGTGTAAGGCCGGACTCACCCTCAAGGAGTGATACCTTCTTGCTGCTGCGTGTGGCCGCGAGGCTTAGGCGTGGCGGTATAGTTGGGTCGTACGTGGTGCGTTAGGCATGGTCACTTACGATTCGCGCGCCTTTTTAGGCAGCAGCGGCGGAGCAGCAATGCTTAATCGGGATGCTCGTGCGCGGAGGCAGGCGCCACCACGAGCCACGCTACGGCGCAGTCTCGGCTTGCGTGGAGGGAACTGCGCCGGCAGGAGGCTGGATTCGACGACAAAGGAGGAGGGCGACTGGCCGTCGACGGGCGGGGAAGAGATGGATTGAACTCTCCCTGAACGAGAAATTTCGTTTTTCAGATCAGCACCGCAAACTGCGTTGAGCATTTTGTAATTTACTTTTGGACGGGGGAGAAGGGGAACCGACTGGAATTGAGTGTGAACGAGAGCAAGTGCGAAGGAGCTGGACGAGTGAGCTAAGGCGATGAGGCGGCCACGGGAAACCACAGCAGGAGGATGGCACACAGAGACCCACGACCGGCACGCACATCATCATCATGAGAGCAGCGATCGTCTTTTTTGGGGGGGGGGCTATTTTTACGAGGCAGTAGTACAACATGTTACTTACGTCACTGATTTTTGTAGAGTTTGTAGAAGAGTTGTATACCCTTCACGGGGAACGACCCGCCGCAATTTTCAATTTTCAGGGACGGGCGTCGTAGCTGTGCTGCAACCTGTCAAATAACTCGGGAAGGATGGGCGATCATTGAAATCTGTACTGTGGTTTTTGGTTCCATTGCTCTTGTTTCACTGCATGCCCGCGGGTCGTCACTCTGACAGCACTCCAGACAGCAGGCGCGTTCGTCTATACTCACGACTACCGTGCAGTTCGTGCGGTGCAGGCAGCCCAACCGCTGAAGTTTGTAGCCGCGAGTTGGTTAGTTGTGGGGACGGGTGGACTCTTATGCTGTAGTTGAGTGGATACCCGCGGCCATGTGAGTTCAGTTTGCACATGTGACCTTTTCACTTGTGCGCCTTTTTCCGTATCGTGCGTTTTTAGGCGGGAAAGCGTAGTATTTCCCTGACGAAGTTTGATTTCACTTGGTTTTTCGGATCTTCCTAGGGCTCCAGCACCTTTGTGTGACCACGGACTCTAGATTTTTGAGAAGAGTTAATGTGAGAAAACAACAGCAACAAGCACAAAACCAACAACACACTTCTGTGTTACAGAGTGAACACAACAATCGCAACAAATCAAGGTATTAGGCTCAAGTGATATGTTAACGTATTGGGTACGAGAGAACACAACCAAACAGACCAGACCATAAAAATATGAAGAAAAAAACACAACGAACGGAGGGATAGTAAAAAAGGGTTACTGCCTAAAGCACGACTTTCAATCCCGGTCGTTAAGAAATATCATGGCATTTTTCGGTGTATTCGTGGTCCATACTACTACTAGTGATAGATGGTACCTGGTACGTACGTGGTCGTGGTGATACATTTTGAAAAGTTCACATATGATATACAAGCTTGGCCGGCCAAGATCGCAACAACTCGCCAACATTGCTGTGCCCCCGCTCAATTTTCCGAGTTTGGAGCTGAGATGTCAACACGTGATTTGGAACAAGCTGACCGAAACACTTAACTTGGTGGCTCCCCCTGAAAACATTGTTGAAATACGTTTTTCTTTTCATCATTTCCATAGTTTCGGAAAACGTTTGGCCGGCCGAAAGTCAGCCAGTTTCTTTTTTTTTCATGAGCGAGTTAGTAGACGTGTCGGCGAGCTTGCTCGTGCTTTAAAGCACGTGTCGAAATTTCAGAGCTAAACTCGAAAAAAAGAGCGAGGCACAGAAAGGGATATTCCCGCTATTTGCTTAATTATCTTGTGTAATGTATGCGATATTGAAAAGGCCGCAACTTGTGGAAAAATACGAGTTGGGCGTTCAAAAAACTGCCCATTTCGTTTTCATGCTGCCACGCACGTGCACATTAATTTGCAGCCGATCGGCGATACTTTGCTTCGTTCAGTCGATTTTACACTTAGTTGGGCTAGGCTCCGCTGCGACACCATTTTACCATGTTTTTTTTGCCGATATTTCACTCAAATCGATTAGAGACAAGCTGGTTCCGGCGTCTTCGCTTTCCCTGTTGCCCTGTGGGAGTAGCCACCAAGTTTCAAGCCCAAGGTCGTGAATACGGGAGAGAGCAGAGCCCAAAGGAAAGATTACAGCGTTTTTGGCCGGCTCAGCTTGTACCTGGTATGAATCCGTACTTACTTGACCTTCTTTGTTGCAACAACAAGATATTATGGACAGAGTGGTTACGTTTTGAAAAGCACAGCTGAATTTTTAACGCTGCCGGGAATTATGCCCGAATTGATACAGTACCTGTGCTTCCAGGCATGATGATCGTAATTTATTGACGTATTTTCTGGGCGCTGGTAGATGGTAGGATTGTGTTCAGCCCCCCCGCCCTCCCCCAGTCAGTGCTACACAAAACCGAGCGATCGTTGGGGGACGGTGGATGGATATAAAGCTTTTTCTTCTTTTTTCTTTTTTCTATTTTTTTCTTCACACTTTTTTTACTCTCAAGGCTTTGAACAAGACCGTGCGTGTCACAGGTGTGTCGCCCTCTTTCCTCCCCGATTCTTGCCTTCAATCTTCATCGCGCATACTGGGTTCAGCAATACCACTGCTCGTCGATTCTTCGTCGAGTGTTGCGAACTCACGCTGTCGCGCTGTCCGCAAGTCAATTTGTACACAAGAAAAAGTCCCAACGATTTCATGCTAGTATGCACTTGGGGCTCAAACTCACGACACTGACCTATACCCGGCTCAAAGATAACCTGATACGCTACCGGGGCGACGAGTATATTATCCACAGGTTATCACACGAACAAACGAACGCACAGCAAGCAGTAGTATATGAGCAAAATATTTGTTTCTTTTGGGAGCGTTCGACAAGGAAATTCATGATTTTTATCTTTGAGCTGGTGGGGCGGCAAGAGATATCGATCGTCCACGTGACATATTATGTTCAGCTCGCGGAGACATCACCACTGCCGTAGTATTACGATGAACTCCTGGTGATATGAATTGGAGGTCGAGCTGGCAGGATGCTTGATTGTTTTGAGCAGTGAAGAGTAGGTAGATAGGATTAATTCTGGCTCCCATACGTAGTTGAAAAAGCACATTACATGTCCTAATCAAATTGTCCTGTAATAGAAACGCGTGTTGAGAGCTTGGTATGGCCTAAACAAAAGCGGAACTGGTAATCAAAAAATGGCTTGATTCTGGAAATGGGGAGTTTGGCTCCGGAGTGGGGGAGTGGGGGAGTTACATTTCAGCTCATACTTGGGATCATGAAATGATAGTGACTGAAGGCGAGTCTTACATTTTCGAAGAGTTTAAGGATGGGAATTTCGAGTTTGCAGAAATGTAGGATGGCGTAAGCATTATCGAGACAGTTGTCACAAGCAGGAGGGATGTAGATTCGACTATTTGCTCGTATTCATGTCTGAGAATCGAGGTTGGGCCTGCGTTGATATACATATTAGCCATACTGTTTATAATTTTGCCTGGCTGGGGTATGTTAAAAACGGGAGTATCTATATTACCACCAGAATTATGTTCGATCGAAGGTTTTAAAAGCACATTAACAAAGGGGAACAGTATCGGTGTTTTCGAGTATTGAAGGACGAAATATGATACCTACCTGGTATTTTTTTCTTGATTTCAGCTTTTGACTTGTATGATCGAAGACTTGGGAGTATGATAATTTGACGTAAATTATAGCTGGTTTCGTGGTAATCTGACGATAGATAGATATATTGAGCCACAATGCAGAATATTATTGAAGTATGAGAAAATATGGGTTTTGTAGGTACGTAAGAAGTTTGACCAATCAGATCAATGCGGTAATTCATAGTCGTATGAGTGATAGCCTTGGGTACACCTGGCCCAGTTGTGTAAGCGACGACCTGCACGCGGAGCGCGTAGGGGAGCAGAGTCAGAGCTACAGGTAAAAGGTGTGATACAGACTAGTTTAAGTTCGTGCACTCCTCGACGATGGAAAAGTGCACATCACCGGAGGCCGAAGCTTTCGTGGCTGCTGTACGCGGTCCTAATCAGGCTGCCTCGGACGCTACGAGAGTCGAGGCAGGGGCTTATGCTGCTGTCGCTGCTGCGCAAGCTGGGGTCGACGCTCGCCGTGCCGAAGCTCTGGCTGCTGTGCAAGCTGAGTCCGAAAGTCGCCGTGCCGCAGCAGCTTCGGTTGCTGCTACTGCTGCGCCTGCGGCACTATCTATATTCAGCCCCAGTCCCGCAGGGTCCGAGGCTGCGGAATTCACATCGGCCGAAGTGCTGACCTGGCAAGGGCAGGTGTCTGGCGAGTTCGCTCGGATAGGCGCAGACATGATCCGCCTCAAGGCAACGATGGATCGGCTGCTCGCATCTGTTGAAACCTTGCAGGATGCGGTGGCCGGCGGCGCATCAAGAACCGAGAACATGGAGGCCATGGTACAGCAGTTCATGGACAACGTTGGTGACCGGCAGCCGGCTCCACGGGACATTGGGGACGCGAGGGAACGCCAACTCCAGAAGTCGCAATTAACCGACGATGCGGCGCTCTGGAAGAAGATGGCGTCTAGAAAACATTGGGTGCTCCGCGGGCGCATACCTCCCAACATTGGCGACTCGGCGGCGGATATTCAGTCCTAGGGGGCGGCTGCTAAGCGTGCCGTTGGTATAGCGGCGTCGGCGCCGGGGGGCAGCGGGGGAGCGGGGGACCGGCGGGCCACCCAAGGCGTAGGGGGGGGGGCTGCGTGGGCGTGCGTTAGTAGCTCTGGCTGGCGATGGGGGTGTGGGGCGGGCTCACGCGGCGGTGGCTCCGGGCTCGGTTCCCTTCGAAGAGAAATATATGGTTTCTTGTGTGCGCGTGCGTGATGTGACGGCTGATTTGCTGCGTGTACAAGGGGCGGTTGTTGGCGTACGTTCGGGTGCTATGCGACTCGCTTGGTTGGATGCTTGGACATTTGTGGTGCAGTCGATGGCCGACCGAGGCTCCGCGTACCTCGGTCATCTCGCATCGGTAAGCTCCTCCCTCTTGAGAAAGTGTTAGGGCAGCGTTGCCCAACTTACGTCCACCATCGGCCCTCACTGTTTTCGCCGCATATTAACGTGGCTACCGTACGGCACTGGTTTGGATCAGTCAAGAAATTTCCCTCTACCCCCTTACTACTTCGCGTGTTGGCGCCGGGCGCACCAGTGGGGGTATCAGGGGGGGGGGATCTGACCGCTGAACTCGCTTTTGGTAATCACCCAGGAATCGCACAACACGACGTCGCGATCCACAAAAAGATTTGCGAGGACGTCGTGTACGGCCGCGCATTGGTATTTGATTTGCATTTCGCTGGCGAAATTTTGGGGCTTCGTATCTCACCGCTTAGCGTCGTTCTAGAACCCAAATTTCGGATTATTCACGACCTCACGTTTGCGCTCGCGGGGGGTCCGACCAGTGTTAACGGTGACACAGATTTTGATTCCGCGCCACCGTCCGAGCTCGGCCACGTGCTTCGTGAGGTTTTACTACGAGTAATGTTTTCGAGACAGACCCACGGTAGTAGTGCTCGAATCCTCTTGTGCCGTGTGGACGTCAAAGATGCGTTTCGACAGGTTCTGGTTCATCCGGCAGGTGCGCCGGCTTTCGGTTACGTGTTCGGTGATCGCGTCGTCGTGGATTTACTCTTGCAATTTGGGTGGCGTAATAGCCCGGGGTTTTGGGGGTTGATGGCATCCGCGCTCGAGCATGCTCACACCCACTCTACGTTTCAAGGCGCAGATGTTTCCCAACAAGGGGCTGCTGCCGTCGCGCACGTCCGAATTTCCTCGCCGCGGGGGGTTCCAGTTGTTTCTATATCGGGCGATTGTGGACCCGTCTATGGCTCTGGTGGCAACGCCGGGAACCTCTTCGCGTTGACCTATATAGGTTGTTAGTATGTACCCCAATCATGCTCGAATTGAGAAACCAAAGACAGAATACCTACACCTCGTCTCCGTCGAGACAGGCGTTTAGTTATTACTGTATGCGACCGCCGGTATCACGGATTCGCATGTTTCGCGTACAATCGATGGGTCATGGTTTCAGGTGGGGTTGAGAAGCTCGATACAGAATACGTACCCAGTCCTCGTTGCGACGGGCGTTGACGTATGTCGCCAATCATTTGTACTCCCTTTCATGCTCGAATTGAGAAAACAAAGACAGGATACTTACACCTCGTCTCCGCCGAGGCAGGCGTTTGGTTATCGCTGTATGCGACTGCTGGTATCACGGCTTCGCATGTTTCGCGTACAATCGATGGGTCATGGTTTTATGTGGGGTTGAGGCAGAATACGTACCCTGTCTCCGTTGAGACGGGCGATGATTTATGTCGCCAATTATTTGTACCCCCCCTTCATGCTCGAATTGAGAAAACAAAGACAGGATAACTACACCTCGTCTCCGTCGAGACAGGCGTTTAGATATTGCTGTATGCGACCGCCGGTATCACGGCTTCGCATGTTTCGCGTACAATCGATGGGTCATGGTTTTATGTGGGGTTGAGGCAGAATACGTACCCAGTCTCCGTTGCGACGGGCGATGATTTATGTCGCCAATTATTTGTCCGCGCCCCCTTCATGCTCGAATTGAGAAACCAAAGACAGGATACTTACACCTCGTCTCCGCCGAGGCAGGCGTTTGGTTATCGCTGTATGCGACTGCTGGTATCACGGCTTCGCATGTTTCGCGTACAATCGATGGGTCATGGTCTCAGGTGGGCTCGATTTAATGAAGAAGTAAGATACAGAATATCAGGCTTTGGTGCGGGCTAAAGGCATACCCAGTCTCCGTTAAGACGGGCGTTGACCTATATAGGTTGTTAGTATGTACCCCAATCATGCTCAAATTGGGAAACCAAAGACAGAATACCCACACCTAGTCTCCGTCGAGACAGGCGTCGGGTTGATTCTGTATGGGAAGTCGAAGAGAGGCGATCGCCACGCCGTTGCGTGCGACCGCAGGTATCACGGCTTCACATGTTTCGCGTACAATCGATGGGTCACGGTTTTTTAGGTGGGCTCGAATCATGCAGCCGTCGCTGTGTAGTACGAGTACCTGGTACAGCAGAAGTTGTGATCTGACAAGTCGCGAATCATCGTCGTACGTATGTATATATCGATGCCACAGGTATGGTACCGAATGTATCACAATACGCAGACCATGGTAAGAATGGTCATGAATCTGATGCGAAATTACGTGTCAATCGCTGAAATATTAGTCATCGTCATCATGTATTCATCGCGTATGCATGACAACTCAAGTGCTAGATGAACCGGATGTAAGTTCCGACAGCGTCTAAAGAATGGATGAACCAGAGGCAAAAAGAAAAGAAAAAAGAAGAAAAAAATATATACATATGATACAAATATATATATATAAATTCGGACGAGGTCGAACGGGGGTTGGAAGGACAACTGATGCGTACCAGGTAGAATGTATCCCTGGTACCAGGTTCTCTGCATTCGATAGTTCAAAATATATTTGGGATACGAGCAGGTTACGAACCGGTATATTATAAAAACCGGTATATATATCAAATATATAATGTATATATATATATATATTGAAAAAATGAAATATATCAATTGTTATATACGGTTGGTATTATAACGGTATATTCCTGGTATATCGTCGTATGCGCTTTGCATGGAGTGGACGACTCATGGACCGCAGATGTGTATGGGATACACTATAGTATGATACCAGGTAGCATGCACGGTTTCCCCCGGGTCGTGTTTTGTGGCTTGCCCTGTGCGCTTCGTTCTGTCTCTTGACTCGCGCGTCAGAAATGTTTGCAGAAACCCGGTGACGAGTTCACGAGACTTATTGTTTGCGGCGTGCTGACGTCGCCTTCTTTCGCGGAAATATTCAGCTTACCATTGCACAGTGGTCAACAGCAGATCGTGTTGAGGTTCGGTTTCGCGGGTCGAAGGGTGACCAACTGCGGAAAGGGGCGGTTGTCACGCGTGGGCGAAAGGGTCCGTCGATGCGCGTGGGGGAAGGTGGCGGCGCCGTCGATCTCATGATCGAATTGATGTCTTGTTACTTGCTCTATCCCTCTTCGGCCCCCCTGGTTGCGTTTGGCGGTGGTAACGGCAGATGGTCCATGTGGACACAACAGCAAGCAACGACAGCTTTGCGGAAAGTGGTTGCGTTGGCGGGTGTGCGTGCGGAGGAGTACGCCTTGCACTGAGGATTGGAGGCGCAACGCACTTGTCGGCGGGGGGTGCAACACCGGAGGTGTTGCAGCGTGAGGGCCAAAGGGCGTCCAATGCTTATAAGACGTATGTCCGTAGTCACGGAAAGGACGCCAGTTGGGTAGCAAGTGTTATGTCCCAGGAAGGAATTAGCGGTGGGGTTCAGCCGGCCCCGGGCAGGGCACCGAGTGGGGGCGAAATAACCCACCCTTAGATCCGACTAGTTAGGCAAACGCGGAATTACAAATAAGTGTGTTATCCAGTGTGCACTCTACGATTCGCGAGTAGGGGGGGGGCGGGGAGGTGAGACTACATCCGTAATACGGGTCTACTACCAGTTGTGCTGGAGGCTGGCGTCGAGAGTTCGATGTCGCAAGTTGGTTTGGGAGTTGACTCGTGTATACGGATGTTAGCGGGGGGTTGCCGGCGGGGCAGCCCCGGGGTATTTCCATCTCCAACCCCCCTCTCCGGGCGGGGGGTTGCGCATTAATATAATAAAACTTCGAAAGCAAAGTGCAAAGCAGAATATTATCGAAGTAAAAGAAAATATGGGTTTTGTACGTACGTAAGAATATTGACCAATCAGATCAATGCGGTAATTCATAGTCGTATGAGTGATAGCCTTGGGTACACCTGGCCCAGTTGTGTAGGCGACGACCTGCACGCGGAGCGCGTAGGGGAGCAGAGTCAGAGCTACAGGTCCAAGGTGTGATACGGACTAGTTTAAGTTCCCACCCACCCGCCCGTGCTTTTGAGGGAGTCAGTGGAGGGAGAGTTAATCGGTCGCAGTAACGTTGCGCGGGTTTGTTACTGTTTCAGTAAACGTACTCGTTTGCGCTGAAAATGCGACGGGGTTTCGTAGATTGCGCAGGTTACGGTGGGGGCTAGCCGCATCAGTGTTATAGCGTGGTGCAAGGGGTGTTCGTTGTTGCGTCTTTTATTCAGCATGTGAAATATCTGAGTATCCCCCCGTGCGGTGGGGTTACGTATGACTGTTTTACGCAGATATTATGTTGACAGTTAGTTAACAGCGAACGCCGTGGCAGTGCATCGGCTCGGAGTTAGAGCGCAATCTAAAAGTGTGGGAGAGGGAAATTATCCGTATATGGGCAAGGAAGTGCATTTATTTAATGTACATGGTGTGTGCAGGCGTGCATACATATTACACGCGTGTGTAGTTTTTTTATATATATTATAAAAATTAAAATACACTCCAGCTGTGAGATCGAAGATTTCGTCGAAACTCATCTTTGCAAGCTGTGTGTGATATATATATGCTGTATCTCTTTCTTATAATTGGCGATGTCAGAAAATAATGGTACCTACAAATATTCTATAAAATATTCTAGCTTTCGATCGATGTATCATACAACAACAAACTATGAAGATTTAACACGTTATTTACTACACTTAAACACCGGGTTGCATGCTGCATCTAACATCAAATATTTCTAAATAGTTACCATTACAAGCCAAATGATATAAAGGAATGTCTTATTGCTTCAATCGTCAGGTTTGTCCACTTTGAGAATTTATAGTTTCCGCGCACATATTGAAATGTCCCGCCCCCCGCCCCCCGCCCCCCCCCCCCCCGTTCCCTCCCCCTCCACTGACCTCTTTTTCATAACAAACCCCGCCCCTTTCCCCCCCCCCCCGCCCCTCCGTCCCCCGATCCCCCCCCCCTTCCGCCTAGTCTGTCCAAACGCCCCACTCACAATCAAAATCGGCCTGAGTAATAAACACCTATACGCAGTTGATATCACGTCATTATTATTTTTCGGACCATCCATGACGTAGTTTTCAAATATTTCCCCCCCCCCCCCCCCCCCCCCCCCTTCTAACGCCCCCTCTTTTCCGACCACCTACACGATCGCCTAGACCTAGCACCATGCGTATAACAAGCTGCTACATATCATTGATCTCACAGCCGAAGTGTATTTGAATATTATTTGTGACCTGAACCTCATAAAAATCCCCCCCCCCCCCTCTTGCTCTCCCTTACTCAAACGCCCCACCAAATATCGAAATCCGCCACATTAATAAACACTTCACGCACAAGATATCACCTCAATATCTTTCGAGAGCCATCTATGCCGCTGTGTTCCCCCCCCCCCCCCCCCCCCCCCCCCCCCTTCCCCCCCCCCCCCCTCCCGCTCCAACGCCCCCCCTTTCCCGACCACCTACACGATCGCCTAGACCTAGCACCACGCGTATAACAAACTGCTACATATCATTGATCTCACAGCCGAAGTGTATTTGAATATTATTTGTAACCTACACCTCCTAAACCCCCCCCCCCCCCCCCCCCCCCTCTTGCTTTCCCTTACTCAAACGCCCCACCAAATATCGAAATCCGCCACATTAATAAACACTTCACGCACAGGATATCACCTCATTTTCTTTCGAGAGCCATCCATGCCGATGTGTTTCGCCCCCCCCCCCGCCTCGAACGCCCCCTTCTTCCCCATCACCCGCACCTTCGCCTAGACCTAGCACCACACGTATAACAAACCCCTCACCTATAGCCGTCCCCCCCCCCCCCCGCCCCCGCCCCCACCCCTCCCCGCCCCCACCCCCCACCCTCCCCCCCCCCCCAACCCATCCCAACCCCACCCCCACGAACACTCCACCCTCTCTTTACTCACTGATTGTACGAATTACCCCAGGATATACATGATAAACTGATGTATTATTTCCAAAAATGTCACATTTATCCCCTCAAAATAATGTATAGCTTCCAGGCACATATTGAGCTGCCCCCACCCACCCCCCCCGCCCCCAATAATATACTGGTGCCAAAACCGTCAGATTTATCCCCTCGAAAGAATTTATAGCTTACATGCACAAATTGCCCCTTTCCCCCCCCCCCCCCCCCGCCCCCCTCCAAACACGCTCGCTTTTGATCAAAACCAGGCCCCCTTTTCCCTTCACAGCTGTCAGATTTTGTCCCCCTCAGAAACGGGTTTAATAGTTTCCGCGCACAGACTGACTAAAATCATCCTGTTGACCCTGATAGCTACACTGTAGTTGTAAGGGGTGTCGCCGACCTATATCCTTAATGAGAACACACAACTCGTAATGCGCGCGATCGGAGTATCACACACAGCTTGCAAAGATGAGTTTCGACGAAATCTTCGATCTCACAGCTGGAGTGTATTTTAATTTTTATAATATATATGCTGCACATATTAGGTGGTTGCCTCGTATGTCTTCTTCGAGTTGCCAACGATTGTTCGTCGTTGGTAGTGCTGGCGTCGAGAGTTCGATGTCGCCAGTTGGTTTGGGAGTTGACTCGTGTACACGGATCTTAGCGGGGGGTTGCCGGCGGGGCAGCCCCGGGGTATTCCCATCTCCAACCCCCCTCTCCGGGCGGGGGGTTGCACATTAATATAATACAACTTCGAAAGCAAAGTGCAAACGAGAGTTCTACATTTTGGTCGGAGATGGACTAATACTACTGCACCCTTGATCGCCCACATTTTTATCAGCGATTTCTGCTACGATTACTGCCGTTTAATTCCGCTAGCTACGGCGTTGGATTTCAAAGTTTCGTTTTGAAATTGAAATTGGATAATTAAGCCATATACCTTGTTTCAGTAGGTTCGGATAGTGCGCTCTGGATTAGCGTTATCATGGTGTGCACACAGGCGGGGGGAATATTGGTTTATGTGTTGGTTTTTGGCGCGCTGCCTGCGCACAAGTCTGATGTTTGATGTGTGTATGATTGCATAGATCCACAGAGATGGTAGAGTAAAACTATTGGTATTCTTGGGGGTCCCAATCTTCGATATGTTCGAGTTGAGCGCCCTTCATCGCAGGGTACAAGTTCTACTGCGCCAGCTGGCGTTGGGTTGCGAAAGCAACTAAGCTAACTCGACACACGACTCACTCGTATGAGAATACGTGGAGGTAGTGTGGTGAGCTTGAGCTTTATTTTTCCCCATCCGCTAAAGGATTAAGGAGAAAAAAGAAAAAAAATACTGCGGTTACTCAGTTCACTATTTTGTCATCTTCATGTGTGCATGTGCAGGGTGGCCTCCGGGACTCGGGTACTTTGAATATATATTCCATCTTATAATCTTCTTCTATACCTGACGGGTACGAAGAGCAATCTCCCCGTGAGCCACCCTACGCTGGGCATACAGGTTATTGATTATGTTCACACGTTTAGTCTACCTCGGTGATTCGAATGTATCGGACTATTGAGTGCAAGCGCTTGTTCTCGGCCGAAAACGGGGTCAAGAGCCCTGTTCGCGGCAAGCTTTGGTGGCACGTCTAGAGCTCTTGACCCGGTTGTTATGTTGTCGTTCAGGAAACAAAATGATGATCCAACATAGGGGCTTGACATCGCTTGTGAACGGCTGTTTTGATTATGACAATGCCCTTGCAAGGCCCAATTCACGAACACTGGATCGAACCAACATGATATTTTTTTATGGGCGGTGATGATGGCGTTGTACATGGCAGCTGTATAGCAACTGCTGTTTACAGTATGTAAGATGGCGAAGGCGAGTAGATTATGGTTGCTAGTTCAACTGTTGTCATCATGGGTCTAACCAGTTGATGTCAATACTTCAAAGGTTCCTCGAGGTTGACTTGTGCGCTAACATCCATGCAGATATGTGCCGCAGCAGGTTTTCTCCGTGCTCGTTTTTGTGGTATTTGCAAAGCGAACGACTTAGACGCGCATTATGAGTAAGTTTACTTATTTGATGATACACGCAAAAGTTTCGCTCTTCAGCCTCAAACTTTCATTCGGAAAAATATGGCTTTCATGTTTTTAGCGTTTTGAGGGAAACTACTGAAATTCAGGTACAAGGTGGCGTAGAGGACCGGGAAGCCGCATCACTCAGGCTATGCCACCACTCGCGAGGGATCGATACTGAGCGGCGTCGTCCCCAAGGTCATTACAAGGTCATGGATGATCGCAGAAGATGCAGTGACATTATGAGCTTTCGTCGTCGAGCTGGCAACAACGTGACTGAACCCACGCGGCCGACCGCACGAACTCGTCGACGGCAGTAGTAACTGAGACGTTTGTCACGTTGGGCGTTGTTACGCGACGGTTCCATGGTGGATTTGAATTCCCAACATCCCGTCACCAGACTAGGAGTAAAAGCCGGCTCCATCGGGGCAACCACGTGGACGACTTCCGCCCGCGTTGCTAATGTAATGACGTATTTTTTGTGTCTGGTGGACGATTATTTTGCGAGCAAACTGAGCGAAGCTCGTACTCGTTACGATCCAACCATCCTCGTTGATTGAGTAAAACTGGGATTTATATCCAAAACTGAGTGCTGTCATTGCGAAGAACCACTCTTCTCGAAAGATAAACGCCACGATAAGGGGGGTGACGTTTAGGGCCATATTTGAATATTTTGTTTGCACTGAAAGTAAGTGTCAATAGTCAAGTCGGGCTAGTGTCGCCTCTACCCCCCTGTTCCTTTCGCAGTTTTTCGACTACCTGTTCCGAGTTGTTTCACCTGTGCGACAAAATTCCACAATGGAATATTAACCATGGCAAAGGTCGGCTACCGAGTGGCGACAAAATCGCATCAAACCTTTCTTTGCTGTCGCCGCCGTGATGTACAGAATCACTTGTGAGAGTGGCTCGAATCCACGTCCTGTTAAAGAAGGGGGGACTCCCCGTACTACCGTGGCCTTGGTGTTTTATTGCTTTACTCTGATTCCTCATTGCAGATATGAGATGCTGCCCTGCACGATGCGCTAACGATCGTTTCACGCGCAATCTCGTGACACACTGCGTTGTCTACATGGGGCACTCAAAAATACAAAATATACTCAGCACAATTCTAAATCATAGACACTATAATTTCGTTGTGCTACGACGGCCAGGATATCTATTAAGAAGGCAGCAACAAAGAGAATACAGAGTGAGGAGAATACAGAGTGACATAAAACGCTCATACGTCATGAACGCCATACGTCAGCCGGAGGGCACCATCAACATCTAGGCAACGATGAAACAAACCACTCCCTAGGCCAATGCCAGAGGGAATTGTTGGAACATCAAAACACTACGTGGATTTGAGCGTTACGCACCTGTTTTATATTCACATTTCGAAATTCCGCGAAATTTTATTTGAGCACTCCCTTGTTTCCCTCCCCACAGGCTATATACCGGTATCGAATATTTTCCGTGTTGGTTTTGTCCGTGCAACACAAATAGGTACTGCACAGCATCTGTTCTTTGGCACGCACGACGTTCTGGCATCCTTTAAATTCTGGTGTTCTTGCGTCACATTCTTCAGAACACATGTATGTATGTCGTTTGTTTTACAAAGTTTTGTTTGTTTTCATATTCTTTTGTTTCGTTGTTTTTTCTCTTTTTTTCCTTTTATCGTGGTGTGGTTTGTGTTGTTAAATTCTGGAGAGGCAACGCTCTTCCAGGAAGCAGGGGGTATAGTCCTGTAAGGGGCAATACGACCATAAAGTCTTGAAGAAGCTGGAATGGAGGAATAAGACACAGCGTGAGTGTTACTCTATCGGGCAAACAGGTTAGTTACGTTCGTGCGCCTTTTTCTAACGGCAGGTAGAGACCCGCCGCCGAAGAAATCCAAAGTGTACAGGCGCAGGCAAACTTCGCTTCACCGAGGTCAACGACAGAGCAAATAGAACAGCCTATTCCTGGGTGGCTCCTTTACCTATTTGGCCAATCATTATAGGGTTCAGTCGGAGAAGGCCGGCGAGTGCACGGTGTCGACTAAACCGATCACGCAAGTTCATCATTAAGTCTGCGTTTTGCAGATGGACAAAAACTGGTACACAAAGTTCATCGAGCTTGACCTTTTTTTAACCGGATCTCCAGGAGAATCTAAAAATATAAGATATCCGTTCGAGTGTCTGTGACCACAGAATTTCTATTTTCTAGGGTGAAGAATCAGCACGGATTTTCCTGGGTGTATTGAGAATGGTAACGTTGAACTGAACGAACGGTTAACTGTGAAGGCAACGCACACACACGATCGCTAAGGGGGTCTTTTTTTCGTTCACCGGTCGCCCCGGTGGCGTATCAGGTTATCCTCGAGCATGGTATAGGTCAGTTTCGTGAGTTCGAGCCCCGCCGAGTGAATACTCGTATAAATTCGTTGGGACTTCTTCTTGTGCACAAATTGACTCGCGGAAAGCGCGAGAGCGTGATTTAGCAACATTCGATGGATAATCGACGAGCAGCGGGATTGCTGAACCCTATGCGCGAATAAATTGAAGGCAAGGACAGGGGGAAAGAAGGGATGACACCTGTGACCACGGCTCGTCCAGAAGCTGGAAAGTGAAAGTGTGAGAAGAAAAAAAAATGTTTATATATATAGTGGTTAGCCTCGAATACTATCATCGAGTCGTTCTACGACAGCCCCCCCCAACGTTTCTTGGACGAAATCGCCGGTTTTGAATCCAGCTCCCGGCGGTACATCCTGAAATACGGTGGCCCTTGCCACCCCGACGTCATCGTTCGATATCTCATTGCAAACAAGAAAGTATGTGAAGACCTTGACTTGAGATCAACCTTCCTCATGTCGAGCAGCCATGAAACGTTCGTTGAAGAAAATCGCTGGTTTTGGGGGAGGGCTATCATCGTAAAATCAGTCCAACACTAGCGTAGGCGCTTGATTTCGACTCTCATCTTTTTTGTGATTTTTATTTATTTACTTGCAACACAATAAAACAAATGGTTTGCTGTTGAGCGCGTCTAGCAACGTGGGTAGGCGCAAGCCGATGGGCGTCAACGAGGGAAGAAAATACCGAAGTCTTCTCGCAATGAAATCGGAGGCACGTGCCGTGATCGAGGGGGTGTAGGGCCTGCTATATGAATCCGTATCCAAGTTTCTCCTGGGAGGGACACCCAAACACATTGCGACGCGAGTGAACAGGGAAAAAAATGCTGATTTCTCCTAGGGCAACACAAAAGTAGGTACGTGCCGCAGTGCGCAGGAGAGAGGAGGGCCCGCCATGTGACAGCGGATCTGAGTGACTACTAGAAAGGAGCGCGCAAGTTGTGTGATGATGACAAATGTGTTTAAGCATATATGTTTAGTCTATAACAGAAGTTTCTCCTTTCAAGAATCAGGAAAACCAACGGGCGTCGGATAGAAACATTGAATGTCGTAGGCGTAATGAGTTTAAAACGCGCTGCGGCCACTCTTACCCTCGTCAGGGTGCGATGAAGAATGCTGGGCGTTGCGAAAGGCGTTCTGGGCAGTGTGTAGGACGTTTCTCGTGGATGTGTGGCGCAGAATGCGTTGCTTCCGTAGTTTAAATCACCATTATACAACCCGACCGCAGCGACAGCAAAAGCGCCTAGCTTCTAGCAGTTGTATAACCGCCTGACTAGGTTCATTCAATGCCGAACAAACCAACATTCCTCGCCCGCTAGGAAATATCAACAAGATCAATAACTCACCTTCGATGACCAGATCGACACGTGTGCAGACGCGTGATTCTCGATGACTTGAGCCTCTGTTGCGGCCGCTTCCTCTGTAATCTCGTACGCCGCGATCCGGAGCGCTTTTGTAAGTTGACGGAGATATTGGGTGAACCTGGTGCTGTGTGGTGTGAAAACGTGTCGGCAAAGGAATATCGTGGACAAACAGCTGCCGTCACGTAGGCGTATCAGGTAGGAAGAAGTGGAAGAACGTATCCTAGGTCGTGTATGTATGAGGGAGGGTGGGGACATTTTCGGATTGTGGGATCGAGAAGATTCGCCGCGGAAAATCTCAAAATTTCAACCAACACACAGCCGTAAAGCGTACAGTGCGCGTCTGCCAAGTCAACCCAAACAAGCGTCAGCGACGGCTATCCATTACAACCGTTCTTACCCGAAACGCTCACAAAATATAGGCAAACAAGTTCCTCCCAGGCCGCCATACGGTGGTCCCTACCCTAACTTATTTTTTAACAAAATCAACGGTTTCAAAAATAGCTCCCGGTCGTATCACTTGAAATACAATGTCCCTCGACACCCCGACGCCATCGATCGATAACAATTTGCACACGAAAATCATTTATAGATACTTTGTTTTTAGGTTTTTACTTTTTTACCTGTGTTGAACAGCCATGAAACTTTCGTTGAAGATAATCTCTGGTGTTTAGGGGGGCTATCTATCGTAGAAGAACCTGTCTCCCGGGAGGGTTTTTCTTTACACAGCAGTGTCTTACGAGTGCTGGATAGAAGGCTATTGTAAACCGTGCGTTTTCAATAATGCGGTGACATCACATCTGTGCCCCTGATCAACGCCACACCATGCTCACAACAATTTTTCGCCTGCGACCAGACTTATGTTCGTTCAAAGAACGACGAAATTGTTTCTCGCCTGCGGCGAAAATATTTCGCGGCCCAAGACGTGTATGACCTACGCTGAGCTCGCATTTCGAAGCATGTTTGCGCTGGGCACTGGCTCACTCGGTCAACGTCGATTATACTGTATATAGGAAAAATCGAGTAGTATAACGGACCAGTTCTGCAGCAGTCTATAGTACCGGCCGAGCGGAACAAGTAACGCAGGGCGTAGCTTAGACTCTAGACTCCGCCCGGTTCGTCGCGAGGAGGCTCTGCTGGAGAGGTCGCTAAAAAGCCCAAAATTTCCGGATTTCGCTTAATTTACCGTCGCAATCGCTTAAAACCGAATTGAAAATCAAAAGCATTTTGACGACAAGCCCTTGGATAAGAACGAGGGAGAAGGCTGTCAGACGGTGGTGGCTGCGATCATGTACGCAGAAAAAAAAATATTCTTATACACTTCGAAAAGAATGCATTCAATGTGTGGCGATGATGTCACGTTTTTCATGTTGTTGGAGTTCGCACAGGTTCAATGTTTGAATGAAAAAAAAAACACACTGCAGCTGTGAGATTAAAGATTTTGTCGAAGCTAATTTTTGCAAGCTGTGTGTGATACTCCGATCGAACGTAATACGGGTTGTGTGTCCTCGTTAAGGATATAGGTCGGCGACTCACGTTTCAACTACAGTGTAGCTACCAGGGTCAACAGGGTGATGTTAGTCAGTCTGTGCCCGAAAACTATAAAACCTGTTTCTGAGGGGGACATAATCTGACAGCTGTGGGAGGAAATGAATTGATTTATCAAGTGAATCCCGTATGTCCAATATCCAGTAGAGGGAGGGCGGAGTTTTCAAAGATGTGGGGGCCTGGTTTTGATCTAACAGAGACGGTGGTGGGGAGGGGGGGGGGGAGGGGGCGGTGGGACAGCTCAATTTTTGCGTGAAAACTTTAAATCCATCGAGGGGATCAATCTGACGGTTTCGGAAGGAATGTACCAATTTATCGAGAGGGGGGGAGGGGGCGGGGGGAACTCAATCTGTGCGTGGAAACTATACATTATAAAATAAAAAAATGTGACGGTTTGGAAAAGAATGCACCAGTTCATCATGCATATCTTGTAAATCGTGCAACCGGTGACTAGAGGGCGGAGTGTTCGAGGGGGTGGGGGTGGAGGTGGGGTCAGGAGGGGAAGGAGGGGGGTGTTGGGGGGGGGCGAAAGGGTTTCAGGTCACATAGATGTAGGGGCTTACTATACGCGTGGTGCTAGGTCTAGGCGATATTGTAGGTGGTGGGTAAGGAGGGGGCGTTGGGTGCGGGGGGAAGGGGGGGGGGGGGGGATTCAGCAGCGGCATGGATGGTTTTCGAAATAAAATAAGGTAATGTCCAGTGCGTGGAAGTATTTACTACTCTGCTGGATTTCTATTTTTTTTTTTTTGGTGGGGTGTTTGAGCATAGAGATAGAGGGGAAAAAAACGAACATTCAGAAGAGAAAAGGGAAGAGGAGGGCGGGGGGGGAGTTCACGAGGTTTATTTAGGTCACACATAATATAATAATGCACTCCGGCTGTGAGATTAATAATTCGATCGTGCATTATACATCGTTTTGACAGGTCGATATATATATAAGGTGGACACCACCCAGACAATGAGGGAATTAGGAGAGGAAGTGGGACGGGGCAAGACGGAGAAGAGGTATTTGTGTGCGTTTTTTGCCAGCATTTTTTTGGTGGTTTTTCGTACTGTAATACGTCGTGCGTTTATAGCACGTCGGGTCTATAGGACGTACATCAGGTTATCTTCGAGCCTGGTACATGTCAGTTTCGTGAGTTCGAGCCCCGCCGAGTGCATACGTGTGTAAATTCGTTGGGAATTTTTCTGGCGCACAAATCGACTTGCGGAAAACGCGAGAGCGTGAGTTGGCAACAAACATTCGATGAAAAATCGACGAGCAGTGGGATTGCTGAAGCCTATGCGCGAAAAAAATTGAAAGCAAGAACTCGGGGGAAGAAGGAACGACTCCTGTGACCACGGCTCTTCCAGAAGCTGGAAAGTAGAAGGGTGAAAAAAATAGGGAAACGTCCTTCACGAGGACATGCACCCGTAACACGCGCGATCGAAGCATGACACTCCGCTTGCAAGCTGAGTTTTGATTTAAACTTTTTTTGGCCGATGTTACACCTCTCTGAAGATAGTGCATTTTTCATTTTTCAAGTACTTACAGGAACTCGCATTTTTGTGAAGTACTTACAGGAACTCGTATTGTAGCTCCCCTTTGCTGTTCGGAGTAGAGACGGTGCTATTGCCGAGGGCAGCTAAGAAGCGTGGGAACTGGCGCCGGGAGATCATCCACGACGCGATGACGAGATGTCATAGGGTCAAGGCGGAGAAGATCTGGCAACACCTCGCGTCAGAGGACGCCAAGAAAGAACAGCAACCAAGGGAAACCTAGGGGGTGGGGTGCAGCCGTACTGATACATACAGCTGCCGTCAACGAAAGCAGAAACGAAATGAATGGTGGATCGTGTGGCAGCATACAAGCTCGACCATAATTGATAGCGAGTGGAGCGTGTGTTACTTTATGAACCCCCCACAACGAGTGAGCGGCGGTTTCTGCTTTGTTTGCTTTGGTTGGGTTCATCGGGGGGATCACGAAAACAGCAGAAATGACATGCTGTCATCTTTTCTTCTTTCCCTGTTTTATAAAAAACTTTTCAGGACGTCAGCTGTGAGTTCGACGGATTTCGGGCAAGTACTCATCTTTACTAGCTGCGTTGTTGAAACTCGTATTACTATGTTGGTGGGTTTTTTAGTGAGCGGACCCCTATTTTTCTCGAGAAATAAAAAATTCTCCGGTATACACTGGCTCCGCATGAGGGGCGGCGAATGCCGGCGCCCAAGCTTCGGGTAGAGGGCAGGGCAGCACTTCGACAAATTTAGGTGTAGCTTTCGGATTTGGCATTCATTGAACTTAAAAGTAACGCCGAGACTTCAACACGAACATGGGATTATAAAGCTCCTACTTTGGCAGAATAAAAACATGACATTATACAACAAAGAAGGCAAGGATAGGCGAAACACGTCGTTTCTAGTAAAGGTTGGCGTTTATCAAACAAAAATACCGAAAAGAGTATTGAGAGCCTGCGTCGCCTCCAGGCGAAATGAAAGAGGACTTGACTTTATTGAAGGGACTGCACTGCTGTCCCCGTGGCAATCAATGGAGGTTCGAAGTCGACAGGACGCAGATTTGGTTTGCATCAAACGTCGACATACATGGGGACATGTCAGTCGGCGAGGGTTTGGAAGAAGAGAGCTTTGTTTGTTACATGAAGGCTGTCGCATTGATTGGTCTCCGTGGTCACGGGCGAGGAGGAAAACGAATGAGACGAGAACGATCTCTCGTTGCGGCGTTGTCTGAAATAGGTGCGGGGGAGGCTTTCCTCGTACGGGTGGTTGGCGTAGCGCTATTCCCTGTTTTCTCTCGAAATGGCGGGATATGCGTGTCTGTTGTCTTTGCTTCGCGGGTGCTTTCATGTTGTCGAAATCGGACGCGTCCCCTCGATGGATGATATGCGGAGTGTCTCTACCTTGACGACTGCTGGAAGTGCCGTGCGTATTTCCTAGAGACCAACATATTTTTCACTGGTAGTTATATTATACCATTAAAGTTTGCAAACGTTCAACATCTTCGTCCTATTTATTATCGTCGCACCACTCCCGCGCTCCCTCCCAGTAGTAACTCAGATCCGGGGGTCACATCGCCGGCCCTACTCCTCCCTCCCTACTTCGGCTCGTGTATTTATGTTTCATCCCTAGAAGAAGCCAGCATTTTCTTCCCTCGTCGACTCGTTTCGAACTGTACCTACCCACGCTGCTAGGCGCTCTCATAAATTTTTCCTATATTTTTTCTTTTGCATTTTTGCAAAAAAAACTAAATCTCAACGTGGTGGGTGTCGAACTCAAGGACGAACAAACGTTAGTAGTAATCTAGGGTAAAGATGTAAGAATGTCGGAACAGTCTGGAGTTTGGCAGAACGAAGAGGAAATATCGGAGAACCGGGTAGCATAGGGGGGCGGGTTGGTTCCAGGGGAAGGAATAGCGGAAAATAGGAGGACCTCAGCAGCAACAACGTAGCACACCAGCAGCACACCAGCAGCGAGTATCGGACACAACAACCGGTAGAGGAAGAAGGGATTAGCGCCCACGCAGCAGCGACAGCAGCAGCAGCAGCAGTAGCAGTAGGGAGAACACGTCGGCAGGAGCGTAGGGGTAGAGAGGTGGCACGGGGAGACACCAATCGCAATCTCCCACCCTCCCACTCGATTGCTTCACGAGCAGGAGGGCCAAAGCGGAGGGAGGGGGAGGGGGGCGAGAGGAGGGAAGGAAGGAAGGGTAGGGATTGATTCCTCCATCTTCCGGTGTGTGCGTGCCTTCCGGGCGGGGGGCCTTCTGGTTGTTGAGGTTATCTGTCGGAAAGGGGGGCAGGTCAGCCGCGTACAAAAGCTGGGAGAGGGAGCGGGGGAGGCAGAGGGGGGCAAGGAAAACCGGACGAGGGTGAGCCGTCAGTTTCCACCCCCCCCACCCTCCCCCGCGGGGCGGGGAACACCATGATATTAATGAATACGCATATTTTCGTAAAGAAAAAAAACCTAAATCTCATCGTGGTGGGTGTCGAACTCAAGGACGAACAAACGTTAGTAGTATTCGAGGGTAAAACTCAACAGACCACCGGGGCGGCCGGATGACAATTTTGCAAAAACAGTCACAGGATCTTTGCGTAGAGGTTACATTACCCCATAGCGTATGATATTTTCATGGTTGACGCCGCGTCACCCAGAGAGGTGTCGCCTGCGGTGTCAGTAAGCATGAAAATTATTCACCGATGGAGGCTCTCCTGTGGCCACAAATTTAATTACGCGAGTTAATGGAAGAAAATGAAGAACAACAACAACAACAACAACAGTTAAACAGCAACAACAACAACAACAACAGCTGCTCTTGAAGCTTGAAATTTTGGAAACAGAGTAGTGCCAGGTGTATATCGTCGACTATTGCTACAGATTTTAAACAGCTGTATCATCGATAACTCGCGCGCACGACAGGCTGTCGAGAAGAAACCTAGTACTACTATATCTAGTACGAAGTATAGATTTTATTGTTTCCTCTTCTTGTCATGCATTTTCTTGCTTTCGTAGTCTTTTCTTTTTTTCATCTCCCTTCTTTGTTTTTAACTTCGCTTTCTTCTTTTTTGCTTCCCTCCCCTTTTCTTTCTCTTCTTATTCGTTCTTTGTTCTTTTTTTCCAATAGGCTGGCGTCTGTCGTGCGTTTGCGTAGTGATAGATACTACGTGTAATATACTATACATGTTATAGGTAGTCTTTCTTGGGTGGCAAGCGGTATAGTCGATTTTTCCAGGCGCGAGTAGTGAGACGTATGCACCGGTATGGACCTGGCACATCGTAGACTGACTCCCGATTTCACTTTTCATATGTTTTTGGTGGAGGCCATGAATTGCGTCAGCTGTGATATATGCGTGTACCACGGACTTGATTATTCGAGTTAATGTTAAAGAAATATAAATAAAAAATGTTGCTGCTGTGTCATCGACCTGTAGGCCATGCGTTGACCCGTTCTCGGAAAAAGAACCGTCCAGAAATTTAAAATCCAAAACCGTCCCTGAGCTACCCAATAATTTGACTCAGTCAGCGTAGTGCTGACATCATATGTTTAACTCATTTAATAACAATTCATATTGTGGTCAGCGCGCACGCTCCAAAACGACAAAAATATGAAAGCAGCAAGAATCGAACTCACGACACAGCACTACCCACTGTCACGTGACTCAGTAACTCAGTAGGTTATTCTAAAATACCAACAAAATACGGTTTCAAGTTCGGTAATTATTTCTCACCGAGTTTGCAACAGGGATCTCCGGAGCTTTCCCCTCTCCATGTACCACATTTAGTGGTACTCAGGAAAACACTACCAACATTCATACCCATTTCATAATCAGCGCGCGCTCGTTAATATCAAATATGATCTCGGTGAGAATCGTAGTCACTACACATCCTTCGTTGGTTGGTGCCGTAGCACTATGACCCACCAAGCCGAAAAAAGGCAACGACACACAATAATATCAGTGGTAGTAGCTATATACAATAGGGCAAGCGCTTCGAGGCCGCTATGAAAAAAGCGACGCCAGGAAAAAAAAAAGATTCCAATTTGGAAATGATGCAAATTTGGGAATTTTGTCCCTCATATATTAGTTCAAGCTCTACATTTTGGTCTCCTCTTCACGGAAATTTGCGTGTTCATTAATATCATGGTGTTCCCCCGCCCCGCGGGGGAGGGTGGGGGGGGTGGAAACTGACGGCTCACCCTCGTCCGGTTTTCCTTGCCCCCCTCTCCCTCCCCCGCTCCGTCTCCCGGCTACTGTACGCGGCTGACCCGCCACCCTTCCCGATAGACAACCTCAACAACCAGAAGCCCCCCCCCCGCGAAGGCACGCACACACCGGAAGATGGAGGAATCAATCCCTACCCTTCCTTCCTTCCCTCCTCTCGCCCCCCCTCCCCCTCCCTCCGCTTTAGCCCTCCTGCTCGTGAAGCAATCGGGTGGGAGGGTGGGAGATTGCGATTTGTGTCTCCCCGTGCCACCTCTCTACCCCTACGCTCCTGCCGACGTGTTCTCCCTACTGCTACTGCTGCTGCTGTCGCTGCTGCGTGGGCGCTACTCCCTTCTTTCTCTACCGGTTGTTGTGTCCGATACTCGCTGCTGGTGTGCTGCTGGTGTGCTACGTTGTTGCTGCTGAGGTCCTCCTATTTTCCGCTATTCCTCCCCCTGGAACCACCCCACCCCCCCCTGTGCTACCCGGTTCTCCGATATTTCCTGTTCGTTCCGCCAACCTCCAGACTGTTCCGACATTCTTACATTTTGGTCTCTTCTTCCCGAAAATATGCGTGTTCATTAATATCATGGTGTTCCCCCGCCCCGCGGGGGAGGGTGGGGGGAGTGGAAACTGACGGCTCACCCTCGTCCGGTTTTCCTTGCCCCCCTCTCCCTCCCCCGCTCCCTCTCCCGGCTATTGTACGCGGCTAACCTGCCCCCCTTCCCGACAGATAACCTCAACAACCAGAAGCCCATTCGGAAGCCGCGTTCTACGCCCGCGCATACGCTATTCTACCCTCGCCCCCGCCCCCGCCCCCCCATCTCGTCCCTTGCCCCGGCGCTCTGCCCGGCGCTCCTGACCTCCCTACCGATATCCTTGACACCCAAAGGGGGTATTCCATATTCGATCTCACGTACCCCATGAATGCCTGCGCCGCCAACCTTCCTTCTGTCTTGATCACCCACGGCTATGTTCCCGTCTCCGCCAGCCTTGTCACTCCCCCTATCCTTCGGGAGTGCAGCGCGAATTCCTCTGGAACCAGCTCTCCCACTGCCCCCTTCCCTTGCTTCTTCCATTTCCTCCTCACTCTCTCCAGCCCGCTCCTTAAGCAAATCATCGCTTGCCCTTTCGTCCATACCTTCCATCATCCCCCGCTACTGTATGTCATCGGCGGGGCGTTTCCCCCCCCCCCGGAACCGTCCTCGCGTAGTAGCCTACTAGCTCCGCCATCAGATCCACTACGTCCCCTTCCACCCCCCCCCCCCGACCCCCCCCAGATTTTTTAGTTCTCACGGCTACCGCGCCGTGTCTCCCCTGGTCTCCCTTCCCCCCCCTTGAAACGGACTCCCACCGTATCCGCGGCTTCCTTCCCTCCCGGTCCCAGCTGCACCCCTTTCTCGAAGAAAGCCACATCCCCCCGACTCAAGCAGTAAACCTCATGCACCTTTCCTCTTCCTCCGCGAATACTTCCGAGGCCTTCAGCAGCAGCTGATACGTCAGTGCCAGCTCGATCCCCACGATCCTCCCCCCTACCCCCCACGCGCCGATACTCTCCTCCAACACTCTGATCATCTCCCACGTCAGCGGCCTCCTTACCCGTGCCTGGTTCCTCGCCTCCGCATGCGCCCTCCTGATTCCTTTCTTCACTCCCTGAATCCTGAAGTGCTGCAGCGGCAGAGACAGCCGCCCCATTGCTCGTGATAAAGTTAACCGCCACTCCTTTGCATTCTCCTTCTACACCCCTCCCCCCCGCCCCACTTGCCCCCGCCGGTTGCCCTCTTCGCCCCCCCCCCCCCCGCCTTTCTCCCTCCCCCAGCCCTCCCTCGCACCCCCCCATCCATGTATAGGGGCGCCATGTCCAGCCACGCCCGCGTTGCTTTGAACTCCGGTACTGGTAGAGGCCCGGCCTCCTCCGCCGTCGGCCACGTGTTCACCCTCCGCTTCATCCTCAGCGCTTGCGTCCCCACCTCTTCCCCCAACTCCGCTAGGTCCATCTTGAACCGCGTCACGAACCGTCCCCCCCTCTCCCCCCGTTCTCTCGCCCATTCAGATGCAGCTTGCTCAGCTGCAGAAGCCACGGCACCCTTCCCAACGCCCACCCCACCTTCCCCAAGCCCACTCCTATATTTATCCACATATCTGCCCCCGCACCAGCCACGACCCCCAACCGTCGATCTCTTTTCATCTGCGTCTTCCCCCTGTATTCCCCAGTCGCTCCATAGCGCCCCTCCACAGTAGGGGCACCTCCCGTTCTGCCTTATGCAGCTCGTGCGCGGTTCCATTGCTGCGCTCTTTCCCTCCTCTCTCCCAAATGGCTACCTTTCCAAGCCTCACCTCTTCGGCCCCGTTGCCGCATTCTCACCTTCCATGAGCGTGTGCCGTCCCGTTGCCGCTCACTTCCCCCCTTTCTCTTTGCGCGACCCCTTTCTCCGCCCTTTCCCCGCCCTGGCCGTCCTCCCTCGTCGCCCCTCAGCCCCCTTTTCTTTGCCTCGTCGTTCCCCGTTCTGTGTGGCCCCTCTGCCGCGTTCTCCCCTCGTCTGGTCGTGTACGTCCCAGGTTCCGCACCCCCCCCATCGTCCCCTTCTTGCGCGGTTCGTTTTCACATTCCCCCCCTGCCGTGTCGTGTACGGCCCCGTTGCCGCGTCCCCGCCCCCCCCTGGTCGTGTACGGCCACACTGCCGCACACCTCTTCCCCCTCCCTTCCCAACGCCCACCCCACCTTCCCCAAGCCCACTCCTATATTTATCCACATCTCTCCCCCCACACCAGCCACGACCCACAACCGTCGATCTCCTTTCATCTGCGTCTTCCCCCTGTCTTTCCCAGTCGCTCCATAGCGCCCCTCCACAGTAGGGGCACCTCCCGTTCTGCCTTATGCAGCTCGTGCGCGGTTCCGTTGCTGCGCTCTTTCCCTCCTCTCTCCCAAATGGCTACCTTTCCACGCCCCACCCCTTCGGCCCCGTTGCCGCAGGCTCACCTTCCTTGAACGTGTGCGGTCCCGTTGCCGCTCACTCCCCCCCTTTCTCTTTGCGCGACCCCTTTCTCCGCCCTTTCGCCGTCCTGGCCGTCCTCCCTCGTCGCCCCTCAGCCCCCTTTTCTTTGCCTCGTCGTTCCCCGTTCTGTGTGGCCCCTCTGCCGCGTTCTCCCCTCGTCTGGTCGTGTACGTCCCAGTTTCCACACACCCCCCCTCGTCCCCTTCTTGCGCGGTTCGTTGGCACATTCCCCCCCTGCCGTGTCGTGTACGGCCCCGTTGCCGCGTCCCCGCCCCCCCC
Organism: Undaria pinnatifida; assembly: GCA_012845835.1. Classification (NCBI taxonomy): domain Eukaryota; class Phaeophyceae; order Laminariales; family Alariaceae; genus Undaria; species Undaria pinnatifida. Next base: position 14,039,133 of record JABAKD010000021.1, on the reverse strand, counting down.
TGGTCGTGTACGGCCACACTGCCGCACACCTCTTCCCCCTCCTTGCGCGGCCCCTTGCCGCGTCCCCCCCCCCCGACCCGGTCGTGTACGGCCCGGCTGCCGCCCCCCCCCTTCCTAGTTTACGCGGCCCCGTTTCCGCGTTTCTTCCCCCGCTTGGTCGTGTACAGGCCGTTGCCGCACCCCCCCCCACACCCCCTTTTGTTTGCGCGGCCCCTTTGCCGTGCCCCCCCCCCCCGCCTGGTCGTGCATGACCCCGTAGTCGCACGCCTCTTCCCCCTTCTTGCGCGGCCCCATTGCCGCATCCCACCCCCGACAAGCTCGTGTACGCCCCGTTGCCGCGCACCTCCCCCACTTCTTGCGCGTCTCCGTTGCCACGCCCGTTGACCAGGTCGTGAACGGCCCCGTTGCCGCATGTATCCCCCCCTTTCCTGCGCGGCCCCGTTGTCACGTCCTACCCCCGACAAGGTCGTGTATGGCCCCGCTGCCGCACACCTCTCCCTCCTCTTTGCGCGGCCCCGTTGCTGCGTCCCCTCCGTGACCAGGTCGCGCTCCCCCCCCCCCGGCAAAGTCGTGAACGACCCCGTGCCCCCCCCTCCCCCCCCCCCCACCCTGTTTGCGCGGTCCCCGTTCCGCGCCCCCCCCCAAGCCTGGTTGTGTACAGCCCCGTTACCGCACCCCCACCCCCCCTTCATTTGTGCGGCCTCCTTGCCGCATTATCTCCCGTGCCTGGTCGTCTACGACCCCGTTATTGCACCCTCCTTCCCCCCCACGATGCCACATTCACGCCCCCGGGCGGCTTATTCGTGTACGACCCTGTTGCAGCCCCCCCGCCCCCCCCCCTTCTTTGCGCGGCCCCGTTGCCCCCCCCCCCCCCCCCCCCCCCCTTCCTGGTGAAGTACGGCCACGCTGCCGCACACCTTTCACCCCTTCTTGAGCGGCCCCGCCGCCGCGTAAATTTATTTAACTCCCTTTTACGTTTTGGGTTTTCTCTAGTGACTTTTGATGAAATGCATGGCTTCAGGGAACAGATCGCTGCGCTACCCATACACTCGGGACTCGCCTAACTGTCTGTTCTCGGTATGCATCATGGTGTCGCAAACATGTCCTTACTCTTGAATCTCTGCGTTAACCTGCTCGTTCGCATCCCTATACGACCACGCTTGTACTACATTCCTTCTTCTTGTTTCTTCTCTTCTCATCCACAGCAGTCCATACAACACGCGCTCACGACGATGTGTGCTGTTCTTGAGTAGCTTGTGATCGATGACACTACTATTAATACTGTTTTACCTGCTGTATCCCTGTTCTCCTATGCTCCTGTCGTACGACCTTCCTTCTAATCTGCTGACCCTCCTGTGTTGCTGCTGCTGTTTCCATTGAAGCTGCATCATCTGTCGCACTCTCCTGCCCAGAAATGTAGATTGCGATTGGTGTCTCCCCGTGCCACCTCTCTACCCCTACGCTCCTGCCGACGTCTTCTCCCTACTGCTACTGCTGCTGCTGTCGCTGCTGCGTGGGCGCTACTCCCTTCTTCCTCTACCGGTTGTTGTGTCCGATACTCGCTGCTGGTGTGCTGCTGGTGTGCTACGTTGTTGCTGCTGAGGTCCTCCTATTTTCCGCTATTCCTTCCCCTGGAACCACCCCACCCCCCCCTATGCTACCCGGTTCTCCGATATTTCCTGTTCGTTCCGCCAACCTCCAGACTGTTCCGACATTCTTACATATATATGCCAAGATCCAAGAATAGCTCGGGCGTATACCGCCCGAAATAAAAAAAGAAAGCGCACTTCTCGATTTTCTCGCTCAGCGTCCGTCCGCGCGTTTATGCTGCGTCAGGCAGTTGTTACAGGCAACGTTATCTGGCCCATGCCATGCATGCCTCGTCTCACACCCCTGGCAGCTGGTGCCCTACAATGCTCTGGGTGTCGAACGGGACCGAGGGCAAATAACCTTGCTTCGTCTCGTCACGAGTCTTGGACCCGTGATGACTAGATTGTGGGAAAAACGCTATACTCAGTTTTAAACAGCACCAAAGAGTTATCTACAACTCGGAAATATCGTGATATTGGTCGTTTAGAGCCGAATTATATGCGTCTGGAGTTTTAGACGACCGCGGGCTGTTGGGATATTTTCGCCATATTATGTGGTCCGCACATGCCGAAATATCGCGTAGGTGGGAATTCCCACCTACGCGATATTTTGTGTTTTTTTTCTTAGGGAAGATCGAGTGTTAGTTGTCAGAACCAAAGATAGGTGAGAGCTTGGACACCAAGACTGTCTGCTGCCGCGCTGGTGAGGTGCCCCATCATCATCGCCGCCCTCGCCGGAACATGGACAGCAGTGACCATGACGATGCCGTCACTTGTGCGGGGACAGGAGACCTGTTTCAGCAGCCCCGACAATCGTTGGGGTTACCGGGGTTCAGCGGCGCAGGTTTGAACAGCACAAGCACAGGCCTCGCATAGCAGACGGATGGTAAACCTCCGACGCAGATGGTGTTGGCGCGCAAACGCGAACTGGCACGAAACGGCAAGCAGCTGACCCTCCTCGTCCCGCTGGAGATGGGCTGCCTGGAGAACTCGGCGTTGACGCTGGTGATGGTCCTTCTGGCACGAGTAGCTATGGGGGATCGCCGTCTCCCACCGATATGTTGATTGGAGCGCCTGCTGTGATTTTTCAGCATCAAAAACACTACGCTCTCAACGCCAATTTGTATTTTTTCTGATTATAGGTGCCGTATCTCTGTCTCAGTTACATTTCCAAAACGGTCCTTACATTCCGTCCTGGTCGGCACTCACTTCTGATTCACTGGATTTTATTGACAGCAGTAGTAGAAAAACAGTATCACAGGAGTCGTGCACGCCTCGCGTGCTCTTCGTCGGAGCTGCCTCCGTCATCCACTCTAGGCAAAGCCAATCGCCCTTTTCGGTTTTGGTGGGGCCGTCGCAAGACCATGGCAAGACGCGCCCGGGCGGGGACGTGTCGTATACCTGGCGCCAACTCCAAGCAGGACGCAGTCGTAGATTTCCGCGGGGCTAACGACACTGCAGCTAGTAGCAGCAGCAGCCACGCCGTCAAGCCCACGCCGTGGGACGTGTGGGACGTGTGTGCGATGCTTGGTGTTTTTTTTCTTCTTCTTTTTCGCACGCTTCTACTTTCCAGCTTCTGGACAAGCCGTGGTCACAGTGTCGTCCCGTCTTCCCCCCGGTTCTTGCCTTCAACTTTTATCGCGCATATGGTTCAGCACTCCCACAGCTCGTCAATTTTTCATAGATTGTTGCAAACTCACGCTCTCGCGCTTTCCGCAATACGTGTACGGGACTGTTACCAAGTAATTTATAGCTTACTCGAGTTTTATATCCAACGCGGATGTGGCAACAATGCGATATTGAGTTTTAGACAACCGGGTGAAGAGGGCAAAAAAGTCGCGATTTAGGTTAAAGCGTCAAATACATAATATTTTCCTCCTCGCTTCCTCTTGCTTAAATGCCCCACCTACTATCGAAGTCTGCCAAAGTAACAAACACTCCCACGCCCTGGAAATCGCCTCGTTATCGTTTCAGAGCCGTCCATTCCGCTGCTGCGATTCCCACCCACCCCCGCCCCCAACACCCCCTCCTTCCCCACCACCCGCACCATCGCCTAGACCCAGCACCACGCGTTTAGCAAACCCCTACATCTATGCGACCTAAAGCCCCCCTGCCCCCCCCCGCCACCTTACCCGCCCCTCCCCCACAAGAAATATTTATAGATTCCACGCACAAATTGACCTGCCCCACTCGTCCCCTCCCCCCCCCTCCCCCCCTCCCGCCCCCCTTTTGATCCAAATCAGGCCCCCACGTCCTTAAAAACTCCGCCCTCCCCTCAACGGATATTCGGCTTCAAAGATTCACTTGATAAACTGATGCTTTTCCTTCCACTCACAGCTGTCAGATTTTGTCCCTCTCAAAAACGGGTTTTATAGTTTCCGCGCACAGACTGCCTAACATCACCCTGTTGACCCCGATAGCTACACTACAGTTGCAAGGGGAGTCGCCGACCTATATCCTTAATGAGGACACACAACCCGCAATACACGCAATCGGAGTATCACACACAGCTTGCAAAGATGAGTTTCGACAAAATATTCGATCTCACAGCTGGAGTAATTTTTTTGTATAATGAAATATATACTTCGAAGTATATATATTATATCAGCGTACTCCGAGTTTTAGATAACTCCAAAGTGCCCACACAAAATAGCAATATAGAATAAAGCGCCAAATACCTAGATATCAGCGTACGCGAAGTTTTAGGCATCGGTCGATCTCACATCTGAATGAAGCAGTTGTGCTCGGCGCTGCGCTGCTAGGCTGAGATGATGAGCCAAGCTGACGTCAGCTGGGACCTAAAACATCTGAGTGGAGTGGGACGAGATGGCTGAAAGATACGCATATATATTAAATTCTAGGATGGGGATACCCTATAACCGGTTATTACCGGTTATATGGCGGGAGGGTAGGTTACATGGTTTGTCCCGGGTTAGTTCCCGGTTATTTTTGCGGTGCCCCCCCATACCCTGGCGTCACTACCAGCGGGCCCCCCTCAAAATTCAAAAAATTCCAAGCACACCCACAGCAGCCAGCAGCACATAGCAGTCCGCACACCATCACTATCAAACAACAACACAGCCAACAGCAGACCACAACAGCAGACTTGTCTTTTTTTTTCCTCTGCACAAGCCTGTGCGCTGTGGACGCTGCAGCTGTGCAGGGTGAAGGGAGTAGGGTGTAGGGCAGCATGCTTACAAAACAAATACTTATACAAACTACAAATGTGGCAAGGGCAGCGCTTGAAAGTCGTATTTTTGTATTTTTCAGGTATTTTTCGGCAATAATAGCCCGAAGAGTATCGACGGACTAGCCACAGAGCCCCCGGGTATGGGGTACAACCTCTAGACACGGAACCCCCGGGGATGGGGCACTTTCGTCCCCTCGCGGTAGAGGTTGTAACTTGTAGGTTATATCAAAAGCTGATTTGAGGCTATAACCGGTAGGTTATATAAAAATCTGGGGTTATCCCCGTCCCTGATTAAATACGTCTCATCCAGGTACGACGAGAGCTCCGATATGAAAAAAAGGCATGAAATAAAAAATAAAAAAAATGAAGACGGAGAAGGACAGGGCGTAAAGGAACCAGGAGAGAGAGTTATGGAGATCGAAAGCCACAGCAGCAGCAGCACTGAGTAGGAGGTCGTGTCGTAAAACCATCTGTGTTGCGGTGTGCTGGCTCAGTCTTAAGACCACGAAAAGCTCTCGTGAATACTGCATTCGAACGTCGAATATCCTGTAGAAAGTAAATGCGTATTTTTTTTCCGGCACGTACATATTTCGTCTTCGGGCCTCTTCCCCGGCCCTCCTATTAAATAATACACGGGGGGCACGAAGTCTACAGCAACAGATGATTAGAGATCGGTGGCAAACTCATCTGTGCTACGGAGCATCTGCTTCAAACTCAGCTCAGCGTGGGACCCTCAGAAAGCGCCTTGTTTTTCGGAATTAGTCTGTCGTGTAACAGGTAGGTATCCTTTTTTCTCTCTCGGGATACCCATCTTGTCGTCTAAGTGCTTCTACTTCGGTTCTTCCTTCTGTTGTGGATATGTTCTGTGACAGACTCATCTATGATATATCGCAGGGTTCTCTTCAACACGTGTTTTATTATAGGTCCGTGGTGGAGGAGCTTCGAGCAGAGTGAGGAGTGTGCTGGGACCACAAAACACAAGCGAAACACAATCCCTAAAGCCCCATCAGGAAGTCGTCACGATAACTTAGGCGCCAGACATATCCTCTAGACTCTTCATCGGACCTAGCTGGACATCCTGTTCTGCTCCAACGGTGTTTTTCTACGAGTGTATTCGATCACAGGAACGTATTTGATGACCGTACGTAGAGACAGCTGTGATTCGAGTGTAGTCAGGGATTGCATGCAACGGAGCTTGACGAGAGTAAGGGGGTGGACGTGAGGAGCTACAGGAATGCCGATAGTAGAAGGGAGCGGACCAAAATGGGTCAAGTACGATTGCCAGCGTATGCCACAAGACGGAAAACCGACGGGGGGCAATAGACTTCATACGGACGAGGCACTGATACCGTGGTGGGGGAAATCAGCCGTGAATGAGAGTTTTCAGAAGTCCGTTGTTGCACACTGTCCCGTAGACGATTGTGAGACAAACACGACAAGACCGTGATATTGGTATTACCACAGTACCTCTCCTTGGTAGCCTTTGGGCCCCGACTGGTGGTAATTATCTGTTTCGGAAGCGCAACGGCCATGCTGCTGTACAACCCTCGAAGGCCACGGGTAGCGTACTTCTATACGAGCCGTAATCAATCCACGCGCCTAGGCGAACGCCGTTGGAAGGACCTTTGGGTGGGACATCAAACGCCGCTGGGCGGACTTCCTGCGAGGGGCATCACATTGGCAAGGTTTTCCCGCTGGATTAGACTTTCCGCAAAAGGAGGCAACTCGGAACGACGATCCCGAAAGTCAGGGATAGGTTTCTATACGAGGACCAGAGGGAAAAGACATCCCGCAGGAGGAGAAAGATTGAAGCTACATTTACCGTTGTCACGGAAAAGCATGAGGGTGTCTATCGTTTACCGTAGGGAGGGTGGTTTAGGGTTGCGAAATTGTGGGCGCCCTCACAGTCGCGAGAGTAACCATAATGCCAGGAGAGGGCAACCGCCAGAAACAAATTGTTAGAGAGGAGGAGAAAGGCACACCACTACCTACGCGTCAGAAAATGTTTTGAAGTGTCTGCAAGCACGGCTACGAGAGCTCAAAGGGACATAGGCTTTCAAGAGCGGGAGGAGAACGATGCGTTACCCCCAACGTACGGGGTCCGTCGGGGGAACTACTGTTATCAGGGCGAGGCCGATGGACAACCTTACCATCGTGGCTAACAGGACGATCACACAAGCTAGGCGGGGTACAGGGTTATTCCCCCGCTCTGGCGACGCCGGCGGGTACCCGCACACAACAGAAACCGGTTTACCGCACCATTGAAACTGCAGTACAACCTGTAGTCACGGCAATAACCCAATCACTATGCCCATTGCCAGCTGGGCGACGACCGGGGAGGACCCTCCCGGCGTGGATGCAGTCTAGGGTCATGGGGACAATCCCTGAAACGGGAGGGAGACAGAGAGCAGATAGGGAGGAGTCGGAAACCGGCTGTCTCGGGCATCAAGAAAAGAGAGTCATAGCAGGGGCCACAGATTTTACAGCGGGTGCGTCGAAAATTGCATTACCGGCGATAGTGCCACTGCCGGTAAGGGACGTACAGCAGACGACGGCCCCGGCATGGGCGTGAGCCCGGACCGGGGGGTTGACTCTTGCAGGAGGGGTCATCCGGCATCAAATGCCGAGTGGGGCTGAACAGGAGGGGAACCAGACGCTTACGAAAGAAGGGAAATGTACAACGGAGGGACGGCTTGACGATGGAGCGCCGAGACGGACGACTCTCCCGACAAGGGATAACAAAGAGACAAGAGTCCCAGGTGTTACACCAGATGAGGTTCAGCAGCCCTCGTCAGGCCGACCGATAACGACGAGTGATAGGAACGTTTCTCCGTCTCCCCACACCAACGAAGTTCCGCAGAATAAGGCAGCATCAGGCGATCGACCCTGGCCGCGACCGACTTTGGGGCGGAGGCCCTGTTCTCCCTCGCCAGCTGAGGTGGACCGAGCGATGGTGCCACGGCCGGTGGGGCGTGAGAGGTGGACAGCTACTCCGGCATGGATGCACGCGAGGACGATAGGGGGATTGCAGCTTCAAGCTTTGAGTGTAGCGCGGCAAGAGAGGGATCGGGCGTCCGCGACAGTAAGAAGCTGTCCATCGCAGGTCCCGCCGGCGGTGGAACGCGAGAGTATGAATGCAGCGACACAAGGCCCAGGTGTCGCATCAAGCGGGCCTCAGCAAGTGACGTCGGGTCGGTCGCTGCCAATGACGGGTGGGAACGCTCCTCCATCGCCCCGCATCATTGGGAATCGGAGGGACAGGGTAGCATCATGTAATTGGCCCTCGCCACGACCGACAACGCGGTCGAGGCACCGTTCGCCATCGCCCTGTGGAGGGAATATCATAATCACTCCGGCTTCGCTCCTACCAGGAATCATATGGCGCCGGCAATGGTTCGGCTCCCCTCCCGCAGGCACACCGGTGCGCCCGCACCAGCGGCTTTGGTTCACTTTTATCGAAGCTACACAGAACCAGAGGGCCTTGGTGCCTTTAAGAGACAATCCAAATATCCAAGTCCGTAGCTCGCGCCCATCCGTGAATATGCCTACCCTTTCCGAGATTATAGTCAATGCCCCAGCGTGGAGCAACGGAGCAGAGACCAGGGGGGGCGGTGCGCAGTTGGTATCAGGCTCCCAAGTAGAAGATGGGCTTAGGGGGAGACGTTGTCTTGCTAGAACTTGTCAACGTGCTAGGAGAGGGACTACACGGTGACGGAGCTTTCGCCAATGGAGGTTGAATGTGGGCACAGCCATATTTGTGCAACGTAGGATACGGCGTCGCCATCGTACTTGTTTCACCGGAGGCGTTAGTTAAGGCAGGAGGAGAGGTTCGATTCCTTTTCCTTTCAGAAGAGGTGGAGGAGGCGAGGTAGCGCCCACGGAGAACGGGGGGACGAGCGATGGACCCTCTCACTCCCCTCTGTTATCGAATGAAGCAGTCCCCGCACTTCAAAATGCCCGTCGTGCAGCCGGGAGCTCCGGCCAGCCGAAGATTCCATGCAGTCCATACTTAGAAGGGCCCAGGAAGGTTATCAGGCTTTCCGTCCAGCGACGGTGTCTATAGTATTCCACCGGACACGGCAGTAAGGTTTCGTGATCCCAGTTTCTGTTCCAAGGATGCACGTCGTGGAGCGAACAGCTTTGTTCGGGCGACTCTTTTAGGGGCGGGAACATCTACGAGGACTAGTAGGAGAGCGAACAATTCCCCCTCCTATGCCATCGGGTGCGACACCAGGCTCTCAAGACTCAAGTCACCGGTATCAAGATACTCGATGCGCTATAAGTACTTCTTTCCGTAGGGGGGGGGCTGGGGAGCCCACGCCTACGCGCAGTCAACATAAGTACTACACGACCTTCGCAGGTGGTGGCAATGAAAGTGAGGCAATGTCTCCGCACCTTCGGCCATCAGGCGCTGCACCAACCTTCCGGCACTTGAGAGCGACGCCTCAAGACGCTCGTTTTGCCGGCGGATGCCCTGTCCGAATGGGACCCTTGCGGGGCCAAACAACTCTTAGCAGTCAGCAGGAGTGACGGACGGCGCTCGGCGGTGGCGGAGCTCAAGGAAGAATAGGGTCTGCGTCTTCTCCACCGCTACCACAGGGCACCACAGCGGGTTCCCGGGTTTGAAAAACGTCCCCCCTCACCCCCGCCGAAAGAGAAACATGTCGACGGCGACGTAAACAAAAAAAAATCAGTTGGAAGTTGGAAGTTGACCTTGGTCAAGGGTGTACACCTCGAGAGGGTAATCCGTCCCGTAGGGAGAGACGTAGGGCAGGGGTGGAAAGAGGTGTCCACCAACTCAACAGTGGTAGCGCACCGGAAAGAGGTTCCGACGGGGTAACGCCGCGACTAGGATTGTTATTAGCTCCAGGAACGGCCGCAGATACAGGGCGACGGGCCACGAACAGTACACCTGCCGACGGCCTTATCTCCTCTAGGACGGGGTCGCACACCCGTTTAGCTGCTCCCATCAGCGCGCGATCGTCGGACGGGGGAAGGGGGAGGCAGCTTTTCACTGGGCTATTCCGCGGAGAGTCCCTCACCAGCCAACGATAGCACAGATGGAGTAGTCGGCAACACATTCCCAACCAGCACAGTCGTTGCCGGAACAACCTCCGGGCACGCCTGGTGCATCGCAGCCGCCGACAACGGAGTTGGTACCACCCCTAGCTGCACTTCTTACACTCGAGATTCGAGCACACCCGTCATAGAAAGTGCGCCACTAACAGGAGATCAACCGTTTTCACTTGGGGGTTAAAACACACCTGTCGTAGGAGGTGCGCCGCCAAAAAGAGAGACACCACCTAGACATAATGGCCTGCACAGGCACCAATCTTCGAATCACGCCGACTACAGCCTGCATCGCTTCAAGGGGGGAGTCTCAATCGTCAATACAGCCCTCTCTACCGATATCGGTGCCCGCCTCGACCCCTCCGACGACACCGCAACAGCCGTCAGCTACCTCTCCATCCACCAGTCAACCCACAACGTCATTGCCAAGTCCGTCATCGACACTGCCGCCGCGACACCAATCTTGACATCGAGCGTCGTCCCGGCGCTCGAAATGCCATCCCCGACAGTGGTCGGGACGGCAGAGGCAGCATCGTCAACACCGCCACAGATGACGCCCTCACGGACGGCGGAGGGAAGGGGTCCGGCACCCGTACCGACGCTCGAGTTGCCTCCGTCTCCGCCGCGGATACCATCGCCGACGCCTACAGAAAACCAGCTCCGGGGTGAACCCCCGGAAAACAGCTGTGTAAGCCATGAGGCATTGGCCTCTTTTTTCGTATATTTAGAGAGCTCCTCCCATCGATTGCACCTTCCGTGCTACGCCGCACTCCGAGTCACAACAGAGGCCGATCTTCGATGTCCGGCATGCCGGGCGACCGTAACAGTCAACGAGGTTGACGGGATGGCGCTTCGCCGGCACAGCAATGAGGTCATGGTAGACGTGTTGACGGTTGCGCGGCAAGAGATTCCAGCTGACGGAGAAGCAAGGCTAACAACAAGAGTCCAAAGACGATGCAGGAGGCGTCGAGCGATATGCAGCGTTTTCCATGGTCTGGTTGAGGAGACTAATTGCGCACAAATGTCCTGCTCATGCGACGTACACCGCCGTTGGGCTTGAGGCTTCTGCGAGGACGCAATCCCTTAATCTAAGACTTTCGGAGGGGTACACCTAGTCACGTGCCTGAACCCAGCTCTGCACAACGAGCATCAAAAATTCAATATACACCCTCCTCCAACAGGGTAGGGCCCTTGGCAGGTCGGTGAACACGACGGAAAACCACGAGATCAGCGCCAAAGTAACTGCGGCTGCACAGTGCCTCCGGAAAAGAGAGCACATTACCCCAAGAAATGTGGACATATCGCAGAATCTCATAGAGCGAGATGAAGGGAACCACCACGGAGAATGGCGGAAAACGATTCTCCAGAAACAAGTGCGAGCGCCGTGTGGGGTCTGTGACAGGCACTTGAAGGATTACCAGAGGTTCGCTTTTGGCGGCTGGCTCGTCCGCAGGAGGTATGCCGTATCAAGCGCAGCAGGAGCCGACAACATATGCGAAACGGGACAGGAGTGTTGCGTCGGGGAACGTCCCCACTCACAGCAATATTGCCCAGAATCCACATGAGATGCTACCGCACTACCCCGGATGGCGCTCACCAACAAAGACCGTTAGATATATTGTGGCGATCCCTGACGTCGGATGTAGAGGATGCCGCGAGTCGAGGTGGAGGTGGCCAAGACGGTGAAAGAGGATGGAAGGAATCCGAGGAATTTTGTTGCATGAACTGCGGTTAGCCTCTCGATAACTCTAGTGGGGAGTCGGAGGAAGACGACGATCGAGTACCCGTTCCGTGCGCCCATGGAGGCTTGGTGCACACCCGCTGCATGATGGACCGCGCGGAAAACCTCGCGAGAGGGAATGCAGATCCTAGGCCCCCCGTCGCGTGTCACTCCGCGTGGCCGAGAGAAACCCGACCTCCCCACCCGGCGGAGCTCGCTAGAGAGATATCCATGGACGGACATAAGGGAAAATGGGGGGCGGCGAGACGTGCCCTGCAGTTCGCCACCCGCGTTCAGCGACACATCTCCGGACTGAAGTCCGCCATCTACGTGTCGACTGGCATTTACAGTACGTTTGAGCTCATGTTACATTCACACGGAAGGAGCTCAACCTCCTCGCTCTTGCTATGCTCCTTATTTTGCGATGCGCTGGACCTGCCTCAAGGGGCGTACCTCGATTTTCCCCGACCGAGGGAATGGGAAACGGCGGCAGGCCGATATCGTACGCTGTTCGCTGCGCACGCCATTCAACCGCAGGATATTCTACTCCGACTCCAAAATCAAAGACTCTACATAGCTGCCCACGTCCAACGATATCTAGTAGGCTCCGACGTCTAATGCGAAGCGCGACTAACGAGTTGGACCCTCGGGGTCGGATGCGCGCAGGAAGCGGGTGATAGCTTCCTTCCTTCTCAACAGCGATGGAAGCGACACCAGAGAGAACGGACCGGACGCGGGAGAGTGACCCTTTACACACGGGACCAATTGAATAAGTAGCGCAGCTAGGAGTGCAGCAGAGAGGCGTCATGCCGCGTGCATCTCCCTGCGCCTACTGCGGGTGGGCACTAGAGAAACCTTCTTAGGATTCGGCGGTGGACTCTCTTTGAGCGCTTATTCCGTGTCACCACGGAGAGCAAGTACATCCCCCCTGCATGCTAGACCGTGCGGAACGCCTCGCGAGTGGGCATGCAGACACACAAAGATGCGTCGCTGGTTGCTTCGAATGGCCGGCAAGATATCATCCTCTTCATCCGGCTGAGCCGGCTAAGGACCTTCCAAGGCTACGCCCGGGGGGAAGGTGGCCGGCAGTAGCGGGAGCCCTGCAGTTCGCCGAACTCTTCGACGAGGATGGCCGCCAGTTGGACCCAGCTAGTTTCGTCACGATTGGTTCCCTCGATGCTTTTGAGGAGATAGTGAGGACCCATGGGAGTAGCACAACTTACTCGTTCCTGTTGTGCACTCTGTTCGGAGATGGTCTTGGCCTGCCCCAAGGCGCCTACCTTGACTTCCCCCGACCGAGAGAATGGAGAGCAGCAGCCTGTCACTACCGTGAGATCTTCGTCGCGTACGGCGTCCGCCCGCAGAACACTCTACTCCGACTCCCGAACCGAAGGATCTACATCCTATTTCATGTCCAAGAGTTCTAGGCGGGCGTCGACCCGACGTAGGAGAACCGCCTAACGAAGTGGACCCTCGGGGTGCGAAATGCGTTAGAAGAGGGAAGGGCGCTTCCTCCGTTCCCGACAGCGGCGTAGACCCTCGGGTCTCAAAACGGGTTTGAGGCAGGGAGCGAGCTGCCTCTCTCCCCGACGGCAGCGGGGATAACATCGGGGGAAACAGACCCGGCGTTTGGGAGTGACTCATTAGCCGCGGGAGAAATACTACCGGAAGCAGCAGCCCCGGTGTCTGAAAGTGACTCGAGAGTGAGAGGGCAGGCGGAGCCATGAGGCGCCGCTTATGTAGCCGTTGAGAACAACCTCATGGCCGAACAAGGAGATGTCACGGTGCCAGGACCTTTGGCCCCTCTCTGAGTCAGACCAGGGCCACCGCAGCGGCAGTGAGGGGCACGGCAGAAGCAACGGACCCAGCACGGGAGAACGCCCTTTCAGCAGCAGTCGTGGCACCACTAAAAGGTGCAGCTCTAGCGTCAGGAGATGACCCCGGAGGGAGGGGAGCAGACAGAGCCAGGAGGTGTTGTATCTGTTGTCTCGAGAAACTCCAGAACTGCCGAAAAAATGGAGGCGACGGCGCCGGGACACTCGCGAGCGCCCCCATCACAGTCCAGCGTCACCCCAGTAACATTAAGAGCGACTGCGTCTATGTCCACTAGTGCAGTAGACGGTGGGAGAAGCACAGGAGGCAGACGAGGTCGACCGCGCGGATCCGGAAGAAGAACACGAGCGACGACAACTGGGAGAGGAGGCACAACGCACCGGGGGCGAATCCATCGACATGGAAGCGGACTTGGAAGCGTCGAGGTTCCCTCGGCCCCTCCTGAAGAAACCGTTGGCGGTGGAGAGAGGAAAGGAGGGAACGGAGAGGAAAGATGGCCAGCACCAGGGAGCGTAACGCAACTTCGCGCTTTCATTGCAGACGACCACAGCGGTACGAGCTGTGGGGGCTGTAGAGCAACGGTTCCTCGGGGACACTGAGTGGTGGAGTTGCCATGTGAACGTCAACATGCGATGCATGCGCAGTGCGTGGTGAATGCGGTAAATCGAGGCGGAGCGCAGGCGTCGTTTATCTGCGGAGCAAGGGGGTGCACAGTCCGCCACGGATGACGGGAGGCATTAGGAGCGGCAGTGCAGGCCGACCCTGAACTACGCGTGACGGCCGCGGGACTCGGGGGGAGACCTGAAGATGGCGAGGAAGAGCGCCGGGATGGCCTTTGCTATCCCTGGGACCAAACCAAATTGCGAATTGCAGGATCGCTCGATGATGTTTTCCTTGAGGACCTTTAACAACGCTTCGCCACTGTTGTCAAAGTGCAGCCGAGGCTGGCTACGGCCCACGCCAAGATTATCACCCATGTGCTTGGCCTACTCAATCACGCCTTGGGAGAACATCGTCAATCCACACAATCGGAGACGTCGCAATCACTGCTGAGGTCAATCAAGTTGTGGTATATCCTCCCAGCCTTACTGCACTCGCAAGATGGCCGATTGAAACGGCGCGAGAGGTTTGCGCCTGCTAAACGCGGTGACCTCACCCTCTTGCTCGCGTGGGTAATGGAGTATACCCGTCGAACATCGACGAGGCAAATTGGCTAAGCCCGCGAAAAGACGGACGATGATATGCTTAAAAGGGCACCATCAGCATGCGTCCATCGACGGGGGTGACTGTGGCAGCACGCAGCCTCCACGCGGAACCGCGCGCGCCGGGCAACGAGAAAACGTGGTTGCGCGTAAAATCAAAGTTCCCGGAGGAGAACCAGGCCCGCGTCTCCGAAGCTGCAGCAGCAGCTGTGGCAACATGTTCCATTAACCAGGAGGAAGGTGGTGTACCCAACTAGCGCCCGGAGGAAGAGTTCGACCCACAGTTGGCCCTCGAGGTCATCACTTCTTGCAACGCCTTATCGGGCGCGGAAGATGACGGTCCGCGATTCTCGCACTTGCAGTCAAAAATCACGACTCTGGTTTGGGCGCGAATAGTTCGGAGCTGGCATTGAAGCCTTCTGGAGAAGGATTATCGATGATCCAAACGCCTTCCAACCTGATATTTGGCAGCTCGTCTTGCGATCCAACCTCACTGCCCTGGGTGAAAAATGCCGCCCCGTGTGCGTGGGGATGACGTGGAGGCGGCTTATCGCGGCTGGAACCATTCGGCAATGGCGACTACGGCTGGAGGAGACCAACCGCGAACGAGACAGTTTGGAGTCGGAGTACAAAGGTGGGTGGAACAGGTATATATTGCTTGTCCGGCAAATATATTTTTTGGTGCTTTAAAAAAGCTTTAAAAGGATGGCCTCGATACCAATTTATTTGATTTGATACGCAGTCAACGGCAGAAAAAAAAAGGAAAAATAATTGGTCGTTCCAGGTATCAAGGGTTCGAATAGGCACACACCCCAATGTAGTGGCCGTACTGCTGTAAGATATCTAGGGCCCTCCTCGGATCCCTTGCATCACTCGCTTTTCTTTCAAAATCTCCGCTGGGACTTGCGCAGACGACAAAAGATTCCTGAAGACATGGTGGCGGTACTCGCCGTGGCGTTGCCAACGACGACCCACCATCGTCGAGGGCGAGGGCAGGCGTGCGACCAATGTTGCCTATACGCGGGGTGATTTTTTCCGTGGGCAACTCGTCGGTCAAGCCTTCGTAGAGAATAACATGCCAATGTCGAAGGTTATACACGTGACCTGAAGATCGCCAGGTACGAGCCAAGGAGGGGAGCGGGTCTTTCCGAGCCATGCAAGCGATCTTTTTGGCACCCCCGAGCGTTTCGCAAAAGGATTCCTGCATGCAGCGCAAGACCATCCCACGTCGGCATGGCGCTTCGAAGGAGGTTGAGGTGCGTCGTTTTTTCAAAATATTAAAATTTATTGTGGAACGGCTGAACGAAGGTACAGACAGCTGACGCGTGGTGTTCTTTTTGGAACCGAAAACAAATGCCGAGAAACAGCAGTTGGTGCTTTTGGCCCGTTAGTCTTATCTGCAGTTTGAACCACATGCACGCACAGTTGCCGGTGATGGCAGTGCGTCGCAGTTGCCTTTGCAGCTCCTTCTGCTGCTGTGGTGCTGGGGTGGTGCTTCTGTGGTGTTGCTGTGGTGGTGATGCTGCTGCTGTTGCGGTCGCTGTTTTGTGAGGAAAAATATCTGTATCATTGCACGCAACAAGCGCGGTGAATTAGGCACCCTAGAAATTGGTGCAATAGTGGTGTTGGTCCAACAATCGAAAAGTCTCGGTACCTAGTATCAGTAATCTGCACAACAATCCCTCTCATCGACGCTCCTCGTTCTCGGAAAAAAATGTCGTTCGAAAAAAACATCGGTAGGCGTAAGGGTGCTGCACTCGCAGCAACGGCAGAGCAGCAGCAGAGCAGCAGCACCAGAAGTAGCAGCGGTAGCTAACAGCAGCAGCAGAAGGACACACAAGACCAGAGCTGCGGGTCAGCGTCGCTTTGCGTGCGTCTCGTCGATCAAACACCTGAAATTGCTTCGTCCAGCAGAAGCATTATTTTTTTCGGTATAATTCAATCTGCATCATCTACCTTCGACCATCGAAAAACATCCAACATCGGACGTACGTACGCCAGCCACCTCCATGATATCTGCGGCAAAGCTTCTCTGTCCCCCCATCCGTACGTTAGGCCAGGCAAGGTGTCTCAGGGACACGGGCCCAAACGGTAATATGCGGGCAGACGGACGCATTTCGCTCGCTCGGTTAAATTGTATTTTGAAAAAGGAAAACCTGCCCGTTACGAATTACTGGCAGTTGGAAAACATGTGATATACGATTGATTTTTGTTCCAGAAACTCATTCAATGCGCCCTACCTGTAAGAAGAGGCGTTTTTTCCTTGGCCAAAAAGGTTCGCGCTTCGCGCTCGCGCGTCCTATTACTGGAAAGCAGTGGGGTGGTCCGTATATTGCCTATCTCCCCCCAGTTGCTGTTGTTCGTTTAAGGAGCCAGCTTTGATGCGAGCAGTATGGTTGAATATCGCCGGTTTCGAAACCGACCCACGCGCTACAGTCTTTGAACCAATCGGTCTTCGTCGAATCCCCATGCTGCACCGGCTTTAGTACGCTTGAATATCGCTGGTTTTGAAACCAGCCCACACGCTCAAGTCTTTGATATTTTACACACGCCTGAGTGTGGCCGGTTTTGAAACCAGCTATAAGCTCGGGCTTTGGATCCAATCGTCCATCGTCGAGTCTCCATCTTACATGAGCTTTTGGTCATCAAACACTTGAGTGCCTGTCGCTGGATTTTCAAAAAACGTGAACGCCCGTGTTTTGAACGAAGCGTGTTTCGTCCATGCCCAATCGTGTACCACCTTCGTTATTACACGCCCGCATATCGTTGGTTTCGAAACCAGCTAAGTTATATCGCGGGCGCAGGTAGATGAAAGCAGTACCGATGACAGCCTGTACGATGAAAACTCGACGCAGGACGATTGGATCTATGGCAGCTTTGTCCTCAAACACTTGAGTGCCTGTCGCTGGATTTTGAAACAACGTGAACGCCCGTGTCTTGAACAAAGCGTGTTTCGTCCATGCCCCTCGTGTACCACCTTCGTTATTACACGCCCGCATATCGTTGGTTTCGAAACCAGCTAAGTTATATCGCGGGCGCGGGTAGACGAAAGCAGTACCGATGACAGCCTGTACGATGAAAACTCGACGCAGGACGATTGGATCTATGGCAGCTTTGTCGTCAAACACTTGAGTGCCTGTCGCTGGATTTTCAAACAACGTGAACGCCCGTGTCTTGAACGAAGCGTGTTTCGTCCATGTCCAATCGTGTACCACCTTCGTTTTTGTGAGCTCGCATATCGTTGGTTTCAAAACCAGCTAAGTTATATCGCGGGCGCGGGTAGACGAAATCAGTGCCGATGGCAGTCGCTGGCTCCGAATCCAGCTTCTCATTATCTCTTGTAAACGAAACCAGGACTTATAGCTGTCGCTGGTATCGACATCAGGTATTTAGCCAATTTCTACTGTAGTAGGAGACTAAATTACGTAGGGGCAACATGGTATGGTTTCGAAGCCAGCGATTTTTTTTATATCGCGTTGTTTATTGTAACTATTTACTCAACGCGCACCTGCATGCGTCCTTTTTTTGTGGCATCTTTCGCGCTTTTCAGCGTAATGACCAAGCACCGGGATGTTTTATAGATGGTGCGCGTCAAGGTTTACGAGAAAGCCATACCCAACATCGAAGACGAGCATTGGAAGCAAAACCATACATTGCGCCAGGAACACACGACCTACAAGTCGATGATGATGACGACGGTGACTCTCTTCCTATCGACCGGAACCTCGGTGTTAATGAGTGTGTGCAGAAGGACGGCTACAAGTTCTGCCCTTCGGTGGACAAGCGCACAACAGACGGCTGCTACCTCAAAACTTTCGAGGGGCGACTTTGAGGGCACCCTCTCATCTCCGTTTATACTTTCTCCTGGGGAGGGGGTTGGATCCCTCTTTGCCATGGTTTGAGATGGGCGGGGGAGGGGGTTCCGTGGAAACGACAGCGCAGCGAGGGACTAGCGGAGAAGCCTTGGTGTCGAAAGGGGACAGACTCCACTCAAAGCGGGGGCGGGCGGAAGTTGCAATGGCTCAGAAGTAGCGGCTCCGTGTTTTTGTATGCTACTTAGTGCGGTTCGAAATTGCGCGGCAGATATATGACGGATTCGTCGATAGCCCCTCCCCAAAACCAGCGATTTTCTTTCACGAACGTTTAATGGCTGCTTGGCACGAGGAGGGATACTATGAACAAAACGTGTTGACATATTTTCTTGCTTTTTTAAAGCATTGAAACGATGACGTCCGGGTGGCAAGGGGCACTGTGTTTCAGTAGCTACGGCCGGGAGCTGGTTTCAAAACCAGCTATTTCGATAAACAAACGTTGGGGGGGCTACCGTGAAACGACTTGTTTGCTAGGAATTTTCGACTGCTTCGGAACTTGCGCCCAGTCCCCACATCGTCGATGAGTATATCTAGGTGATGCGTTTCATACTTTGGTGGTTGCATTGCAACGTGTTTGTTGTCTTTTTTTCTATGTTGCCAATTAATGAAAAGACTGCAAAAAGAAAAGGTTGATGCCGGATGCTTTTGTTTAAGACGTAGGCGGAAAAATGCCGGGTGCAAGTCGCATAGTTTGTCAAAATGCATTGATGTGCAGGCTCAAAAATCGATTTCCGGGTTGTTTTCCGTTAAAGAAATAGGCCTAAAATTGGGGGGGCTATCGTAGAAGCACTCGGCAACGCCATGTGGATGCTGCAGAAATTGCTCGATCTCACCGGGACAGCAGACAAATCGTCGTTCTTCGCGGACGGGTGCCCGACAAACATGTTGACCCTGCAACCCCATCAAGAGGCGCAGTCGAGCCTGTCCACGGCGGCTGGAGGGTTGTGGCTGTCGTCGGCTGAAGCCCGGAAGATGTCAGCATCCGTTTGGGGCTTGGTGTCGACGGTGCCAGAGGTGCTTGCTGATCTAGTCGGTGCAATAATGAAAAAAATACGGAGGGAGCTGCCCGATTCTGACCTCGTGCGGCGCATCTGACACAGCGTCAGGGACCTGCGCGATGTGCACGGGGGCCATGGCGAAAATCGTGCCGGAACGCTGGGGGTACAGAGCCGTTAGAGCAGGAGAGCAAGGTGCCTCAGAGCAATCAATTGCAGACGTGTTGCCCGCACACGACGCCGAAACTATCAGCTCAAGCAAAGCTCAGCATAGACTGGGTAAACTGGTAAACCGAGTACGTTTTGACAGGTACGTCTCTTCTCCGCATCAGCTCCCCGGGACGAGGCCCCCGCGAGATACAAGCGAATTTCAAGGCGAGAAGGAGACACGAGACTTGGCCAAGGCCCGGCAACGGAGTCAATCCGGATCAGGGGCTACCGCCTTTTTAAGGACGAGGCCTGTAGACTCAGCTATGACCATCCATGCATCAGAGCTCGTGACTGCGGGGAAGAGATTTCTGGGGATAGAGGAATTCCTGTCGGCGAGATGCTCATGCTGCCGTAAAGCGGGGGTTAATACGCTACTTGCACGATTGTGTCACCGAGCGGGCGCGCAAGTGAACCAGCATCAACCCCTTGTGCATGCGCTCTCCCGCACCCTTAAGATCGTGTCCATCCGCAACCAGGTAGAGAGCCGAGTCCCGTTCCTCGCAGACAGGGATTTGCCAATGGATTTTGTGATTGAGGCAGGTGGACTATGAGATGCTACGGCACCGGAGTATTGCGACATGTCGATACTCCTCGACGTGACGTATGCGGACCCACAAGCAGGGGTCCACATTCAGGCAGAAAGCGCGGATCGAAACGGACCAGCGCCTTCCACTTCCGAGGCGTGCAGGCGCAACACCTACGCTCCTCCGGGACATGTATCCTTGGACAAACGCAGCTACAAACTGGCCACCCTCGCGGTGGAAAGCTTTCAGTGCCTCGGTGAAGCAGGCAGCAACGTGATAGATCAGGTGGCGACAAGCATCGTTGAAAGGACGGACGCATCCTCCCTAGTGCGGAAGGGCGTGTACAAGGAGCGACTATTCCGCATAGTTTTTGTGACCACTCAGGTCGGAATTTCGCGCAGAGTTCATCGATATAGGCTATCTCTGAGGGATCGTCAGGCCGTGCGGGGAAGGGAGGAAGAATCGGGAGGACTACGGCCACTGGCCTGGGTGGCAATGTTGATGAGGATTGAGGTAGACTCTCAGCTAAAACATATATAAGAAGAGAAGTAGTAGATAGAAGGAGAAGATGTAGGGAAAGGAAATAGGCAAATAGTTGGCGGAAGTTACCACTGCATTATGGTGCCATCATTTGACTTAATATTAGGTACTACTGCTGCTTTGTGGAAGGATATTCGATTTACATTGGAAAGGCCTCTACGCTATATTGTCGGAGGGCAAAAATCATAAAAATAATAACAACCATAGACTACAGACGACAAAAAACGGCGAAGCAAAGCGCTTTGCTCTGCTGAGCTAGCGCTGGGCTGCGGTGCGCGGCTAACCTCAGCTGCAGGACATCGCAGGGCACTGCACGGCGTTTCGTTTCTGTGAGCTATAGCGCTGCGATGGGGTGCTGGGCGGTGTGGGGCTGATGAGCCAAGCCCAGGTCTCAGCTGACAAAGCTTCGCCAAGAACCAAACAAATCGTGGGAACCAAAGAAAACCTAAAGCTGGACCGTTCCGCAACTAATGCACAGGCGGCAAGTTAGCGGCAAATGGTAGGAAGTTCAACTTACAAGGCAAAAAAAGAATATAAAATCGCGAAAAAGTTCAAAATCGTGTTGGCAGAAAATCGAATCTGCAGAAAACAGCTAAAAGGTCAAGAAACAACTGGCAGAACAAGCAGAAACGAGGAAAATAAAAAGGCCGAGCAAAAAACCAAACGAACTAGTAACAAAGTGCAGCAAAGAAACTAAAGCTCGAGAGTATGCCACCGCAAAGTTCAAAACATTATCAAGTACCGTTCCGAAAAGATGCCGATTTTGTAAATCTTCCGGGCGCTGTAGACATCAAGACACAACTAAAATCTCCGAAAGTCCTCCTCAAAATTCGGTATTTGTGCAACTTCTCGCTTGCCTTGCTCGGTATTCGTAAGCTTTCACGTCGATGTGCTGAACAGACACTGCTGGGCGCGGGGCGTTGGAGCCGCCCCCCGAGGGCGACGCTCGAACGAAGCTATTTATCTAGGAACTCCAATTCCACGAATCGCATACTTAGGCCGAGACAAAGAAAAAATTCTGACCAAATCCCTGAAACAAATATTGATTTCAGATATATACAAGGGCTCCGCAAAGGCGCCGGCATCCGTCGGCGCCATTGCTTTAGGTAAGGCAGGGCAGCACTTGGACGAGGAAAAAGGGAAAACGTTGCAGCTGTTCGATTCGACATTATTAGAGTTTAAAGTAACGCCGAGAGTTTCAGACAAATATAAAGTTCTAAAGATCATAAATTGACGTTCCATGGCGTCCATTCTTTGGGTAAGAAAGGGTAGCACTCGACAAAGTAGGTTGTAGTTATTGAAAAATTGAAGCTTAAAGTAATGCCAAGAGCAAAATACGAACATGAGGTTCTGGAGTTTTACTTTAATGGAAGGAAAAAATAAAACAAAGGAGCCAAGCATAGGCGAAACACACTGTTATTAAAACCGCCGCAAGTAAAAGTTGAGAACCTGCTTTGGTTCGAGGCTCCGACGCGAAAGGAAAGATGACAGGGCATCTATCGGACGGAAACGTTGAAAAACAATATTTTCGGAAGGAAAAAGGAAGGCGCCGTTGATTGTGCCTTGGAAAACTCCTCGGCGTTTACTCACACAGTAGACGAAGGACTTGCTATAATAGGTCTTCCATGTTTGTTTCCAAACGTTGCGAAGAACTCATTCACAGGGAAGAACTAAAGACGACACTGCCGACGGTGGACATGATGTTCGTAGTGCGACGACTGCAAGAACTGGCGCGGAAGAAGGAATCCTTCTTGTACTTGTGCTTCATCGACCTCACCGAAGCATACGACTCCGTCGACCGAACCCTTCTGTGGGATGATTTTGCTTGTTTTGGCGTATTATCGAGAATGCTCGCGGTCATCCGCCAGTTCCACCACGATATACAAGCATGCATGCAGCTGGATGATGGACAGTGCTCGGATAAGTTTGACGTGGTGCAAGGTCTCGGGCAAGGATGCGTGCTTGCGCCACTGCTATTCAACATGTTTTACACGGCGGTACTGCGTGTGGCCAATAAACGCTCTTTCGCTGATGCAGCCATCACGGGCAATATGGTGCAGCTCCAACGAAAGGAGGAAGGCGAGAAGAAGGGCACTTCACGGAAATGCAATGTCGACGGGGACGGAATGGGAAGGAGAGCGGGGGAGATGCAGAGATGGTGGGGTATGCTGAACGTGAACGATGCGGGCATCGTATCGCGATCATCAGAATGACTGGAGGAGATGATGACCGTGATAGTGACTGCGTGCTCGTCGTTCAGGCTTTCAGTATCCGAGACACAAACTGAGATAATGTGCCTGGAAACCAAAGGCG
Source organism: Undaria pinnatifida (assembly GCA_012845835.1). NCBI lineage: Eukaryota > Phaeophyceae > Laminariales > Alariaceae > Undaria > Undaria pinnatifida. The sequence goes on along the minus strand of JABAKD010000021.1, from coordinate 14,016,075 downwards.
GAGGGAAGGTGTCCTTTACAATCAATGCAGCCGGCCAGGTAAAAAGTAAACATTCGAGTTTGTGTACTAGGGCGCGGCTATCACCGCAGACAGAGACCTTAGCATTGAAATTTCGCGGCGTCTTAAGAGGGCCTGGGCGTGCTTCCAGCGGTACAAGATGGAAATCCGTGATCGCCGGGTGTGGGCTTTCGGTTGAAGATGCCGTTGCCGAAAGCTGAGATGGTCGAGAAACTGGTTTACGGTTGCATAACGTGGAGCCCCAAGAAGCGTGACCATGACAGGCTACGACGGGTTCACCGCTCCATGCTCTTCCGTTGCATTGGATGGCGGAAACGGAAGCGCGACGACCACACCCTATCGTACGACGACGCGCTTTCCAAGACAGATTCCGAGGACATAGAGGCGAAAGTGCGCAAACAGAGGATATTGTTTGCGGGATTCGTAGCACGTATGGGGGAGGAGCGTTTGCCATAGAGGGTTATGTCTGGGGAGCTCATTGGGGCCAGGGATACTCAGGGGGGCAAGAGCAAGACTGGATGGATTATCTCAAGAAGTATATGTCGGGTTTTGGAATGAAGTTCGAAGGATGGCGAAAGGCTGCTCAGAAGGCTGGCCACTACTTTCGACGACTAGAGGAGGGAGACGAGATTTTTTCGCGGAATGGCATGAAACGCCGAGATGCAAAGCTGCGGAGCGACGAGAAAAGGCTGCGGCAGCGCCATCCACCCTTGGCATCTCTAACCGACCGGGGGCAGTGGGGGAGGGCGTGGAGGGTGGAGGCGGGGAAGGCGGGAGGAGGGGAGGGCGGGAGGGGAAACGGGGGGAAGGGAGGGGGGGGGGGAGAGGGGGGCCGTCATGCCCAAGAGACTGAACTCTGAGTTTGGCCGTCATCGTCTCGAAAGTTGTAGGGTTTCTAATGGCCGGCACAAGATAGCATAAAACCGCCCTGACTTTTTTCCAAGTTGCTTCCTCTCCCTAGTGATATTGATGATGCATTTGATACCCTCTATGAGCGCAATGCCGTCTTTGGGCAGTTCTCAGGGTCTGTTAGTATATCATTATTCTTACCTTTCTTTTTATAATTTTTTTCCATCTTTTCTTTTCCTTGCTTCTTCGTCTTGTCTTGCCTTTTATTGCTTTTCTTGTCTTTTTCTATTCTTTTCTTTCGTTTCCTCTTTTTTTTTTCGCTTTCTCCTCTTTCTTTCCCTTCGATGATCTTTTATTTTCTTTGTTTCTTTTTTCCAGTTGACTTGCGTCTGTCGCGCGTATGCGTAGTGTTAGATACTACATGAAATATATACGTGGTAGACCTTCTTGGGTGGCAAGCGGTATAGTCGGTTTTTCCGGGCGTGAGTAAAGAGACACGTAAGCACCGGTATGGACCTATCACATCGTAGACTGACTCCTGATTTCACTTTTTTTATATATTTCTGGTGGAGACATGAATTGCGTCAGCTGTGCTATATGCGCGTACCACCTTGGGTTTGTTTGTGTTTTTCCCTGGGCTATCCTTAGCTCCAGAGCGACTGAAGCCTGTCCAGTGACCACGGACTTGATTATGCGAGATTATGTGCGAACAACAACAACAGCAGCAGCAACAACAACAACAACAATAACAACAACAACAACAACAACAACAACAACAGCAACAACAACAACAACAACAACAACAACAACAACAACAACAACAACAACAACAACAACAACAACAACAACAACAACAACAACAACAACAACAACAACAACAACAACAACAACAACAACAACAACAACAACAACAACAACAACAACAACAACAACAACAACAACAACAACAACGACGTATCCCCAACCTCCAGTTTGGATACGTACTAGTATTTAGAAATCACGGAAAAAATGAAATATTTCGACGGATTGCAAACAGGTACTATTGTCTGCTGTCAGATACGTCGTTATCAGCAGCATACCATTTTAAGAAGCACAGACAAAAAACAAAAATAAAGCAAGAAACATTACAAAAAAATTCCCTCCACAGCTGTCAGATTTTGTCCCCCTCTGAAACAGCTTTTATAGTTTCAGCGCACAGACTGACTAAAATCACTCTGTTGACCCTGATAGCTACACTGTAGTTGTAAGGGGAGTCGCCGACCTATATCCTTAATGAGGACACACAACTCGTAATGCGCGCGATCGGAGCATCACACACAGCTTGCAAAGATGAGTTTCGACGAAATCTTCGATCTCACAGCTGGAGTGTATTTTCATTTTTTAAATAATATATTTCGTCTCCTCTTCGCGAAAATTTGCGTGTTCATTAATATCACGGTATTCCCCCGCCCCTCGGGGGAGGGTGGGGGGGGTGGAAACTGACGGGTCACCCTCGTCCGGTTTTCCTTGCCCCCCTCTCCCTCCCTCGCTCTTCTCCCAGCTATTGTACGCGGCTGACCTGCCCCCCTACCCGACAGATAACCTCTGCAACCAGAAGCCTCCGCCCCCCCCACGAGGGCACACACACCGGAAGATGAAGTAATCAATCCCTGCCCTTCCTTCCTTCCTCCTCTCGCCCCCCTCCCCCTCCCTCCGCTTTGGCCCTCCTGCTCATGAAGCAATCGGGTCGGAGGGTGGGAGATTGCGATTGGTGTCTCCCCGTGCCACCTCTCTACCCCTATGCTCCTGCCGACGTCTTCTCCCTACTGCTGCTGCTGCTGCTGTCGCTGCTGCGTGGGCGCTACTCCCTTCTTCCTTTATCGGGTGTTGTGTCCGATACTCGCTGCTGGTGTGCTGCTGGTGTGCTACGTTGTTGCTGCTGAGGTCCTCCGATTTTTTTATCCCTCCTCCTGGAACCCCCCCCCCCCCCTATGCTACCCGGATCTCCGATATTTCCTCTTCGTTCCGCCAATATCCAGACTGTTCCGACATTCTTACATTTTGGTCTCCTCTTCACGAAAATATGCGTTTTCATTAATATCATGGTATTCCCCCGCCGTGCGGGGGAGGGTCGGGGAGGGTGGAAACTGACGGCTCACCCTCGTCCGGTTTTTCTTGCCCCCCTCTCCCTCCCCCGCTCCCTCTCCCAGCTATTGTACGCGCCCCCTACCCGACAGATAACCTCAACAACCAGAAGCCCGTTCGGAAACCACGTTCTACGCCTGCGCCTACGCTATTCTACCCTCGCCCCCCCCCCCCCCCCCCCCCTTACCCCCCCCCCATCTCGTCCCTTGCCCCGGCTGTCTGACCGGCGCTTCTGACTTCCCCACCAAAATCTTTGACACCCAGAGGGGGTCTTTCATATTCGATCTCACGAACCCCATGAATGCCTGCGACGCCAACCTTTCTCGTCTCTAGATCACCCACGGCTGTGCTCCTATCTCTGCCAGCCATGTCGCTCCCCCTATTCTCCGGGAATTCAGCGCGAATTCCTCTGGAACCAGCTCTCCCACTGCCCCCTTACCTTGCTTTTTCTATTTCCTCCCCACTCTCTCCAGCCCGCTCCTTAAGCAAAACATCGCTTGCTCTTTCGTCCATACCTTCCATCTTTCCCCGCTCCTGTATGTCATCAGAGGGGCGTGTTCCCCCCCGTGAACCGTTTCCCCGTAGTAGCCTACTAGCTCCGCCATCAGGTTCACTACGTTCCCATCCACCACCCCCCCCCCGACCCTCCCCGAACATTTTGTTCTCACGGCTACCGCGCCTTTCTCCCCTGGTCTCCGTCCCCCCCCTTGAAACGGATCTCCAACATATCCGCGGCTTTCTTCCCTCCCGGTCCCAGCTGCACCCCTTTCTCGAAGAAAGCCACATCCCCCCTTTTCAAGCAGTAAACTCATGCACCTTTCCTCCTTCCTCCGCGAATACTTCCGAAGCCGTCAGCAGCAGCTGATACGTCAGTGCCAGCCCGATCCACACGATCCTCCCCCTTACCCCCCACGCGCCGATACTCTCCTCCATCACTCTGATCATCTCCCACGTCAGCGGCCTCCTTACCCGTGCCTGGTTCCCAGCTTCTGCATGCGCCCTCCTGATTCCTTTCTTCACTGCCTGAACACTGAAGTGCTGCAGCGGCAGAGACAGCCCCACCCACTGCTCGTGAAAAACCGCCATCAGCTTCCCTGCCACGGTCGCCTCCTTATTCTTCCATTTCGCGCAGCAGTGGGCCCTAAACACTTTCAGCTCCTCCACCAGCTTCCACTCGTCAAATTCCCTCTCTAACGAGTTCCCTTTTCCCCTCATTATCTTCCAACCCACCCACATTCTCCAACCTTGCGCATAAGTCTTTCTAGTCGACTTCGCAACCCGCCCAAGCCCGTAGCCGCGTGCAAATCTCTAAACACATCCCCTCTCTTTCCGGTCCGAGCTCCTGGGTCTGCCACGGGACGGCAGGGCATTCCTTGGTCAGCTTCGACTGGATTTCGTCTCTCTTCCACCTCGTTATCCCCTCTGCTAACCCGTTCCTTACCCCCCTCACGTGCTTCGCCTAGAAGCACCACCACCCTATCTGCTCCAACACCCCCAAAATTCTCATTCATCCCTCCCGATCTCACTCCCCCTTTTCCCCCTTTGCAAATCTTCACTCACCGGACCGCTGACGAGCTATCCCCCCTCATCAGTACTGGCTCTCCCCCCCTCCCCGGCCTATCCTTCCTCATCACAATCAAAACAAAGGCCGTCATCACCATCCCGAACAGCTCCAGAACAGTGATGGACAGCCTGTCCACGTGCTCCCTTCTCCTGCTCCTGACTGTCCTCGCTCTCTCTTCCTCGGTCAGGTTGTACCTTCAATACACCCCCGTCTCCAAGCATAGCCCCTCTGCTGCCTCGAATGATGCGTCGGGAAACCAGGTCCTTTTATGAGGCTTTTTCACGAACCGGAAGAATGGTGACGCCAACTTTTCCCCCCGCCCGGCCAAGCCCTCCGTCATGCACGATCTCCACTACTCTACGTACGCCATGGACTCTTCCGTCAGATACAACCCCTCCCTGATTCTGCTTTCTTCCTGTCCTTTCCCCAGCGCCCCCCCTCCCCCTTTTCTCCTGCCCATTCAGATGTAGCTTGCTCAGCTGCAGAAGCCGCCGCACAAAATACCGCTTTTGTAATCACGTACGCCACGTGGTGCATTTTGCCTGCCAGCACGAGGACCTCCCGTACCGTCGCCTTGCTCCTCTCCTCGAGCCACTCCTGGAGCATCTCCCGTAGCTCCTTGATCTTCCTTCCCGGCAAGGATATCGTCATTCTCTCCGTGTCTGAGTCAAAACCCAGTACCTCCTGCCGGGGGGCCCAATCCGTCACTTTTTTTTTTTTTTGTGACAGCAGAGGCTTCTCTCCCACTGCCCTCTCCCCCATTTTTTGGTGGTGGTTCGACGCCAGTGCCTGCGACAGCACTGAGTACCTTCCCCCGCCTGCTTCCCACTGCACCTCCACCGAACCCGCAGCATCCATGAAGAGAACCACCCACACTGGGTCCTCCTCCTCTCCCCCTTCCGCCTCCGCGACTATGCAGCCCCGCGGCAGAGGCTCCACCGCTACACCCGTATGCCCCGCGACTTGGACATGCGCTGTGGCCTCCTTGCCAGCAGCTAGGATCGTCGCCGATTTCTTTGTCGTCTGCCTTTGTGCCTGCTGGATCGCGCTGGCGATCACTCCCCACGACCCTGGGCTCCCCCTCCATCCGAACTGCAACCGCAAGTCGATAAACAATACCCTCCCAGCACGTATCCGAAGTTTGCTGCTCCTGCTGCATCCCCTCCCACCTGTCGAAAGGCACTGTTCACGTCCATTTTTTGTATCAGGATCCTTTTACCTGTCCCGAATTTGTTCCGCAGCCCAAGACCCTCTTGATAATTTGGACCATCACGCCCGCCAGGTGGCCATATGTAATCTGGTCCCAGTACGTCGTCTCGTTAACCGGCCGCCCCCCCCCCCCGGGTTGCTCCGGTTTGCTGCTGAACGTCGAATCATGAAGTATCCTCCTCTTACCTTTTTCTTCCACTACCCCCACGGGATTAATCCGCAAACCTCGCACGCTCCGCGCTACTCTCACCGGCATCACGATGGCTCTCCCTTACTTGACGTCTTCCACTGCATTCTCCCACCCGTCGGCCACGTGTTTTCTGGCGCTGCTATGGTTCCCGTATGCCAGTTCCCGCTCGAGATAATCTCCGGGTCCCACATCCACCGGCACGCCTACCCTCGCTATCTGTTCCAGCAGTGCAAACTGGTCGACCTTGTGTCGTTCCCCGAAGAATTTCTTCACGCGCTTTACGTCAATATGTGGCGCGAGCAGCTCCCCACCTAACGCCCACACCACCTTCCCTACGTCCCCTCCTTTCCTTAGTAGCATTTCTTTTCCGAACCTAGCCACGACCCCCAGCAGGCGATCATTTTCGACTGCGTCTTCCCCTGTCTTCCCCAGGCACCCCAATGCGCTCCTCCACCATAGGACGTCTCCCGTTCCTCGCCCTTGAACTTGTGCGCCGCCCCGTAGCTACGCTTTGTCCCTCCCTTCCCGTGGGTAGCTCCTTATCTACGCCCCGTTCCTCCGGCCCTATTGCCCAAAGCTCCCCGTTGCTGAGCGTGTACGGCCCCCATGTCGCCCGCTCCCCCTCTTTTCCTTTTTGCAGCCCCGTCGCCGTGCTCCCCTACAGCCTGGTTGTGTACGCCCCCGTTACCACCCCCCACCCCCCCCCCTTTTCCCCGCTCGGCCCCGTTGCCAAGTCCCCCCCCCCCTTGGTCGTGTACGGCCCCATCGCCGCCCACTCCCGCCCCCTTTCTGTTCGCGGCCCCGTTGCCGCGTTCCCTCTGGGCCTGGCCGTGTGCAGCCCCGTTGCTGCACACACGCACACCCTTTTTTTGCGTGGCCCCGTTGCCGCGCTTCCCCCGGCCGGGTCGTGTGCGGCCCCGTTACCGCACACCACCCCCAGCACATTTTGCGTGGCCCCTTTGCCTCGCACCCCCCATTTAATAGAACCCGCGGCCTGGTCGCCGTCGCCCTGCGCGGCCTCGTCGCCATGTTGGGTCCCTCTTGATTGTGTGCGGCCCCGTTGCCGCACACATCCCCCCGTTTACTTTGCGCGGCCCCGTTGCCGTGCTACCCCCCGGCCTGGTCGTGTACGGTCTCGTTGCCGTACACCCCGCCCCCCTTTTTTGCGCGGCCCCTTTGCCTCGCACCCCCCGTTTGTTCGAGCCCGCGGCCTCACCGCCGTCGCTCTGCGCGGCCCTGTTGCCGCGTCCCCTCCCGGCCTGATCGTCTTGTGCAGCCCCGTTGCTGCACACGCCCCCCCCTTTATTTGCGCGGCCCCGTTGCCGCGCTTCCCCCAGACCGGGTCGTGTACGGTCCCGTTACCGCACACCCCCCCACACACCCTTTGCGTGGCCCTTTTGCCTCATTCCCCCCTTTTGTTAGAAATCGCGGCCTGGCCGCCGTCGCCCTGCGCGGCCTCGTCGCCACATTCGTTACCAACCTGATTGTGTGCGGCCCCGTTGCCGCACACACCCCCCCGTTTTTTTTGCGCGGCCCCGTTGCCGTACTCCCCCCCGGCCGTGTCGTGCACGGTCTCCTTGATGTACACCCCCCCCCCCCCCCCCCCCCCCCTTTATCACGGCCCTTTCTCCGCGCACCCCCTGTTTATTTGAGCTCACGGCCTGGCCGCCGTCGCTCCCCCCTTTTCCTAGTTCGGTACTTCTTTTTCGCGACTTTCCCGCCCCGATACCACTAGCTTCTCCTTCCTGTTCCTGTCCGGTTCCTTCCCCGTACCCTCCTTCCCCCCTTCCTCTCGCGCGCCGATATCCCCCGTGTTCCTTTATCCCCTTCGTCATCACTGCCTTACCCTTTCCTTTCCGTATTTTTCCCTTTCTGCTCCTGTTCCCCTCTGTTTTTCCCCCTCTGTTGTTCCCCGAAAAACTCTTCACGCGCTCTACGTCAATATGTGGTTCATCTGCGTGGCTCCGTCGCCGCGTTTTTCCCGACCTGGTCGTGTGCGGCCCCGTTGCCGCACACCCCCCCTCTTTCCTCTTCGCGGCCCCGCTGCCGTGCTCCCCCCCGGCCGGGTCGTGAACTCTATCCTGCTCGCCCCGTCGTTCCTAGACTCATTGCCTCAACTCGCCACCGCTCCCCCCCCCCGCGCCGTTGATCTCCTGTTTTGAAAATGTCTACTTGTACGCATATATATATTCGTCCCCCCCTCCAGCGACCCCCCTCCCCCTCATCCGTTCCGTAGCAGTCACACTTTACACCACTTTAAATAGTTTGAACGGTATATAAAGTGGTATCGTAATCTCCGAGTAATAGCAATTAGGGTTAGCAGTAGAGTGCAGTATAGCAGCATCAGCAGCAGTAGTAGTGTAGTAGTACTACTAGCACTGGTAGTAGTAGTCGTAGTAGTATTAGCGGTAGTAGTGATAGTAGTATTCTAGTAGTATAAACACTGCAAGGCCAAAATAATAACAGTACTATGCTAAGGCTGTAGACTAGTGCCGTTGGTGGTTAGTACTCGTAATGGCTGTAGTGATATCGTGGAGCTCGTTCCCAGCGACGGTAAATGTCACCGCGTCATTGCTGCGATAAATATTACATACAAATCGCCTGGCTCTCCATGTTATACGCTTACGTTCCAATATTTGTTTTCCATATTATTTTCCATCCTATACCGCACCCTACTGGTATGATATACCAGAGTAGTGCACGGTATATAATAATATACACGCCTAGACTAGCTATTAATAGCAGCCAATCCAACACACAAGCCTGCGGATAAATATCAAATTGCCCAGGGTCCCTCCCCGGCCTCTGTCTCATACGAACTCCCCCTAGATCAGAAGATTTGGGCTCCCTTTTACGTTTTGGGTTTTCTCTAGTGGCTCTTGATGTAATGCATGGCTTCAGGGAACTGATCGCTGCGCTACAAATATTTTCGGGACTCGCCTAACTCTTTGTTCTCGGTATGCGTCATGGTGCCGCAAACATGTCCTTACTCTTGAATCTCTGCATTAATCTGCTCGTTCGGCATCTCTATACGACAACGCTTGTACAACTTTCCTACTTCTTATTTCTTCTCTACTCATCCACAGCAGTCCATGTTGCTACAACACGCTCTCACCACGATGTGTGCTGTTCTTGAGTAGCTTGTGATCGATGACACTACTACTAATACTGTTTTACCTGCTGTATCCCTGTTCTCCTATGCTCCTGTCGTACGACCTTCCTTCTAATCTGCTGACCCTCCTGTGTTGCTGCTGCTGTTTCCATTGAAGCTGCATCATCTGTCGCACTCTCCTGCCCAGAAATGTAGATTGCGATTGGTGTCTCCCCGTGCCACCTCTCTACCCCTACGCTCCTGCCGACGTCTTCTCCCTACTGCTACTGCTGCTGCTATCGCTGCTGCGTGGGAGCTACTCTCTTCTTCCTCTACCAGGTGTTGTGTCCGATACTCGCTGCTGGTGTGCTGCTGCTGTGCTACGTTGTTGCTGCTGAGGTCCTCCTATTTTTGCTATCCCTCCCCCTGGAACCCCCCCCCCCCCCCCCCTATGCTCCCCGGATCTCCGATATTTCCTCTTCGTTCCGCCAAACTCCAGACTGTTCCGACATTCATACATTTCAGGGTAGAACTTTTATATGATACTAAAAAATCAAAACACACTCCAGCTGTGAGATCGAATATTTCGCCGAATATGCATCAGTTTATCAAGTGAATCCTGTATGTCGAATAACCGGTGAGGGGAGGGCGGAGTGTTTAAGGACGTGGGGGTCTGGTTTTGATCAAATAGGAGCGGGAGTGGTGGTGTACGTTTGGGGGGGGGGGGGAGGGGAGGGGCTGGGACGGGGGGGGCAGCTCAATCTGTGCGTGGAAACTATAGATCCTTTGAAGGAACAAATTTGACGGTCCAGGAAAGAATGCACCAGTTTTTCACGGAGGGGGGCGAAGGGCGGGACGGGCGGGGCAGCTCAATTTGTGCGTGGAAGATATATATATCCTTTGAAATAATGTATAGTTTCCAGGCACATATCGAGCTGCCCCCCCCCCCCCCCCCCCCCCCGCCCCCAATAATATACTGGTGCCAAAACCGTCAGATTTATCCCCTCGAAAGGATTTATAGCTTACATGCACAAATTGCCCCTTCCCCCCCCCCCCCCCCCCCCCCCGCCCCCTCCAAACCCGCTCGCTTTTGATCAAAACCAGGCCCCCCCTTTGCCTTCACAGCTGTCAGATTTTGTCCCCCTCAGAAACGGGTTTTATAGTTTCCGCGCACAGACTGACTAAAATCATCCTGTTGACCCTGATAGCTACACTGTAGCTGTAAGGGGAGTCGCCGACCTATATCCTTAATGAGGACACACAACTCGTAATGCGCGCGATCGGAGCATCACACACAGCTTGCAAAGATGAGTTTCGACGAAATCTTCGATCTCACAGCTGGAGTGTATTTTAATTTTTATAATATATCCTTTAAGGGGATAAAAGTGACGGGTCTGGAAATAATGCACCAGTTTATCGTGTATATCCTGTAAGTCGTCTAACCAGTGAGTAGAGAGCGGAGTGTTCGGGGGGGTGGGGGTGGGATGGGGGGGTGACGGGGTGGGGAGGTCGTGGGTGGGGGAGGAGGGGGGAGGTGGGGGGGAGGGGGGCGAGAGGACTTTAGGTGGCAAAGATTTAGGGCTAGTCTTTTGGATCAATGCTGCTGTTTTCATACTCCCCATGTATGTATCGTACCAAAACGCGTCACTATAGTAGAAAAAAAGGGAGCAAACATTAATATTTAACCACCCCCGAGAAGAGAAAATTTACTTTCGCAGTTAACCACAAATACCAACAACCCAGACCAAGCGATCCATCCGCAGCCTATCCACCATACATATGGTAAAGCAATATAGCGGAAACTACAGAAATACATTTATGAAATACACAAACTATGATGTTAGATTACTTTCAAATTCCCCACGTGAGTGGAAATACCAACACTTTCCACTAAAGTGGACAAAAAATAAGACCCCTCCTAATAAAACTCACCCATATAGATATAATTAAATTTGTCCTCGAAAATTCTTTGAACCTCACAAGCTGGGCCGGCCAAGACGCTCGAAGTAGACAAATATCGATATGCCCCGCGTAGTGTTTTGAGTTCGTACCTGAATTTTTGACACGCGATTTCGAAAAGGCTTGTCCAGACACTATTTGGCGAGCTCAAAACAAAAAATAATAATCCGTTGACGTGTCGTCCATTTCATGATCATGGAAAACGTTTAGCTGGCCGTATGTCGGTATTTTTTTTTTTTTTTGAGCTCGCCAAGTACTGTTTTGGTGGGCTCAGTCCAAATCACGTTTTAAAGATTCAGGTCCTAACTTCAAAAATTGAAACGTGCATGGCCAAGTTTCCACCGAAGTGCCTCTGCATACTAATTTACATATAATTCAGGGATTCATCCATAACTTTCGAACGAAAATGACCCATGAAATGAAAAGCATATGTCCCTACTCCTCGTCCCAAGATGTACATGCCCAGAAAAATTGAGCCAATTCCATCCACGTTGTATTTCGAGCAATTTTAGAGAAAGCAGCACAAACATATCATGACATTAATATGCTCAAACTAGAAAACGTGAGTGGCAAAAACTTTTTTTCGACGCCAACGTCGCAGATTTTCAAGCTGGAGGGCTTAAAATGACCACCGCATCTAGCTGATTACGAGGATATGCTCAGTTTGCAGTGGGTCACTGTCGCTCAAAGGCTATGCCCGACTGACGGAATATCGGTTTCTTGGCCGGCCCAGCTTGTAAACCATTAGTATTTGGTGTAATACGTAGGGTGGTTATACCTACGTACTGCTGTGTCGCATGAGAGTACTCGGTCTGCTGGATTGTAGGAGGGTTTTGGAGCCTGGATACGTACATCCTGCTGTATGTAAATGACTTGTAATTACAACGAAAACTGTCTCTGGACAGACGAGCAGGTATCAAGAAAGAGCTTTCAAGTCACCACGCCAAAAGTGGTGGGGGGGGGTATTCAGGAGAGTGAGAGAATAAATCGGGCCGAAAAAAACAGAAAGACAGCATGTTTCAGTTGTTCAGCCGAAAAAAATGACTGCGGCTCTATTTTTCCAACGAAAAATCCCTGGCACCCAACCTCCTGGGACAAACTAGGCTCCTTTGCTCCTACTCGACAGACGGCCTACAACAACAGCAGATCAGGAAAACAGGAAAAAAAACGGCAGGAACCCACCCGCCCTGTTGCATGAAGAAAGTACCACGACGCGCGTTTGTGATGTGAGCAGAAGCAGGTGCACAACACCCCCTCGTCTTGCGCGAGTATCTTACGTGAAAAATATTACTCCACAGCAGTCGCCGGCGTACAACTGCAGTGTCAGAAGCCAGGAGTCGTACTCGGTCGGCCTAATTTAAGGACAACGAAGCGTCTTAGAGCCTGCGATGTACTTCGAACCACGGGAGAAAAAGGAAAAAAGAAACTCTGGGTCAACATTAGCATCAATAGAGCAAAAACGGAGTGCATTTTTTTACTCACGCCAATCACGGTACTCCCCTCTGGGACGATCCACCCAAACTTGAGCTTCTCGCTGGTCCTGCTGCCCAGGCACTCTTTCTAAACTGCGTGGTAGTTGTACCACGCTGCTACAAAAAGGACAGCAGAAGCAAACGGCGTGTGAGTGTGATGATTTCAAGCACGCACACACATAACAACCGTAGGGCACGAAGCAGCCAAGCGTTCCACAACACAACAGATAGAACGCAGACACTCGAACAGAAACGTATCAATTGAATCACGCAGCGACGAACCGCAGCATGGGTGGAAAAGTGATGAACACCACTCACCAACCGGGCATGCCTGCTAGACTGGCCTGGTGGCACACCGCGGGGATCAAGCACCTAGAAAGGAAACACCGGCGCAGTCGCCACACGAAAACAAAAGCAGCGAAAGTAATGCGAAGGAAATCCGACTCACGTTTGAACGCCTTGTAGGGGCCGTCGTTTTCGACAATGATGGACGGGTTGTCAGCAGTGTCCTCTCCGCAACAATCACACCTTCACAACCTCGAGAGTTGTCGCCGGTGCCCAGAACTTCTTGTTGTAATTGAAGTACACTCCGCAGGGGTCGCAGCCACCGAGAATCAAAGCCGAATTCCGCCTGTTGCGGATGTTGACTGTGCCCCCACAGTGCTTGCCAGAGCAAGGGTACGTCTTTCTCACGCCCGCGACGCCGCTGACCACGGTCCAGCCTGCACCCCCGCCCCCCACACCCCGCCACCAGCAGAGCCTCCACCACCTCCACCTCCTTGGCTTTGGTTGGTGGGCTTCGTCTTTTTAGCAAGAGAGCTACGATAGATGCTTGAAGACGACATGCCGCTCGCTCTCCGAGCTGTAAAGTGGCGGGGAAGCGCTACGGCGACAGGCCAGCGTAGGGAGCTGAAAGAGAGTGCTACTTAGAACAGTAAAAACCCGGCAGTCAACTTTAACATCTCACGACTTTGCGCCGTAGATGCGTCGTAGAGTCGTAGATCACACGTTGGTAAAAACGAAAAAAAACACCTGAAAGTCGATCAAAAACGAAAGAATGCCTGAAAGACGTAGATCATACGTTGGATAAAGTTACGGAATGAAGAAAATAAAAAGAGAAACAGGAAAAAAAGAAACGAAGAAAGCGAAAAAAGTAAGGAACGCGAAGAATACCTGGAAGGTTCTCCGATAGGGGGGTTTAGGCAGGCGTGTTCCAAGTCGGAGCGCTGAGAGCGAAGCAGGTCCCATTAACCAAGTGAATAAGGTTCGAAGAAATTACGAGGACAAATGTAATTATATATATATGGGTGAGTTTTATTGGGAGGGGTCCTATTTTTTGTCCACTTTAGTGGAAAGTGTTGGTATTTTCACTTAAGGTGGGGAATTTGGAAGTAATCTAAAATCATAGTCTATATATTTCATAAATATATTTCTAGAGTTTCCGCTATATTGCTTTACCATATGTATGGTGGATAGGTTGCGGATGGATCGCTTGGTCTGGGTTGTTGGTACTTGTGGTTAACTGCGAAAATAAATTTTCTCTGCCTGGGGATGATTTGATATTAGTATTTGTTACTTTTTTTTCTACTATACCGCGTTTTGGTACGATACATACATGGGGAGTATGAAAACAGCAGTATGGATCCAATAGACAAACCCTAAATCTATGCCACCTAAAGTTCTCTCGCCCCCCCCCCCTCCACCTCCCCCCCCCTCCCCCACCCACCACCTCCCCACCCCGTCAGCCTCCACCCCACACCCACCCCCACGAACACTCCGCTCTACTCACTGGTTGGACGACTTACAGGATATACACGATAAACTGGTGCATTCTTTCCAGAACCGTCACTTTTATCCCCTTAAAGGATATGTCGATTTCCTCCTCCAAGAGGTAGTCTCCGGATTTCTTGAGCAGCAGGTGCCGTTCCGCGATGGTGCCAGTGCACTTTTGCTGAATGAAGTTCCCCACCTGATCACCCCTCTCCGCGGCCTCGCAGACCTTTTGCAAACGACAACGTGATGCAACTACTGTCAGCTGTGCTTTTTGTGGGTTGGCAGTGCCGTACTGTAACAGCCGAAAACGTGAAGCAATCTAAGATCCCACCAGGTTTGCCCGCCTAAATACATGATACCGTTCACCTACTCTCATCTGCGCTTCTTGGTGTACGGTCGTACCGGTAGTTTCAACGAGGGTGGGAATATGGGAATACAGCTCAATCTGTGTGTCATTTTTGTCGGGATAGATGTAGCAGTCTACGCCCTCGGTTGCATACCTGAAAAGGTTTCGCAATCATCACCGTGCTCGAGGAGCTAAAGCATATTTCCTCCGTCGCTCAGTGTGGTACATGCGCCATCGTTTCACCTCGCACACGCGCCTCCTTGAAAGACCTCTTCAATCTCGTTGTATGCTATGATATTTTCTGAGAGTTCCTCTGCTTGCCCGGTGACGCCGCTCTGTCGAGCACCGATAAGCGGCTTTAGCTCGGCCGCGCGAATACCCAAACAGAGGCCCGTCGTCGTTTTCTTGAACGAGAGCCTCTGCAGCGTCATCCGTGTGCTCGATATTTGTGCATGAGAACGTGGCCGTCGACAGGAACGACGCCATGACGCGACCATCACAGCAGTCTCTTGAGATCCACCACCTCCCTCGCGTGACTTCCTTGGGTAGACGCGGAAGCCCACGCGCATGCCCATATTTTCTTCAAAATTAAGTAAAAAATCCAATTCTCACTAACGATATCAAACCCACAGATCAGTCGTTGAATAGACCACAAATGGACCATTCGCTGCCATTAGTCACTATCGACCCAAAGCAAGAAGTGATCGGTCTACGATGTCACGCATTTGAAAAAAGAAAAACTCTGTCGAATCCAAGGTGGAGGTTTGTTGTCACATCGCCATAATGCGTGTTTGTTATACTAACCAAACTGTGGAACCACGGGTAAAGAGGCTCAGCTGATGTGCTAAACAGAACAGTCGCCGCTACGTCTGCGCACACCCAACAGGATCTACTCTTGTTGTCAAAACAATGGCAGATCAACAGCTTTCTTTGTTTTGCTCCGGACGAATGAACGTTTGAATTATGGCCCGGTGATCACCTTTACTTTGGGGTGAATCTAGCTCCCGAGGGATACCTTTGCCCTCTAACGAAGCACAACACAGCCACTCGCTAGTCGGTTTTGTTAGACAACTCTTTGTTTTCCGGTTCAGGTTCGACGTCTTGCAGTCACGATGATGATGATAAGATCAGCTTAAAATTTTCCGATGTTCCTTTGCCTTACAATGTGCTTGTCAAGTTCTTTAAATGTTTAAGTTCCAAGGTCTCAACCCTTCTGAAATCCCACCAACCCACGCAAACACACAACAACACTGCCTTGCCTTATCTCCTCCCTCGACAGCCCTCACTCTTCTGCTGTACACCGCTTGAGTCAACCCTAGATTCTTCGACCTCGCTGCTTCTACCTCGATCGATGCCGACGAATCTCTACCTCGATCGCTGCCGACGATGGCGCTGCTAGACCCGGTGTTTCAGACGCTCTGATCTCGGGGGGGGAATCGGCTCAAAACTCTCGTATAACAAGCTGCTAAATGTTAACTCTTTAGTTCACTGTTAATTCTGACCAATCACGTATCTCGAATTTCCATTTTCAGGCGCTCGGACCAAACTTCTAACCACAGTCTCGGCCCCCAAAAACCCACAACTTGTCATCCTTTTTAAATGTAAACCAATCATTATGATCTTTATTATTCCAGGACCTAATCCGCTCGCTTTTGTACGTCCAAGTATCCTCGTAGTACCGTTGCAGCTCACGTTCATGCAAACCAGAATTCTTACTCACTGTTATCAATTCAACCGACCCTCTAAAACACCATGAATCTTTTTTTATGGATGTTTCTATCTGCCTCTTGCAACCAAAACCAATATTCGTCAGATCGAGATCGGGCTCTTCTCACACAAACGGTCCGGTTCTATCTGATTTCCGAATCTCCTTTCCTTTTTATTCAGTCGCCACGTACGCATAACGAATCTCGCACCACTCCTCATAAAAATTTGCGTACGTACCAAGATTGTCGACAGGAACTCAGCACGTTCCTTGTTTTGTTCTGCCGACCTAAACCGCCGATCCTAATGTTATTCCGTATGTCGGACCCCTTCCGACAATCAATCACCGAACTGCGAACTTCTTACCCCATTAACTCATCCTGCTTTTCTTCAAGGAATCTGTGGTTTCACTAAGTCAAAAGCATATTCCGAAAAAGTAAGAAGTCGTGTCCCAATCAAACAAAAAAAAGCGGGGGTCCTCTGCCATTTTAACGAGTTAATATTTTATCAATCAATCTTGCGCTGTGCGCGGCGACCGAAAACCAAACAAGGAGTTACACGAGCTCTGCCCTACTCGCTCATGCCCCTCAAAGCCGCGTGGGGTGGCAACCCGGCAACTCATCTAGGCTTCGATACAACCGAATATCTCAGCGGACAACTATTAGTGAAACTCAAACACTCAAAGCCATTTTTCCTCCTGAACCGTTACTTTGGCGCAATCTGGGGCGGGGGCGGGGGGGGGGGGGGCTCTGTAACAATCCCAAACAATGCAACTATGATTCTAACCCAACAGCCTCAACGTGAAAATGGGGGCGCGTTGATGCACTGTTTCCAGGCTTAATACTCTCCCCGGACGATTGTATAATAAACTCTTGTCAATACGGACTCAGTCGTCCTAAAACAACCAAAACATCCTTTTCCTGAAACGATATCTCCAACAAAAACTAACGATGCTGTTAAATAGTTTCCAAACATCAATACTTGAATCTCAGGCCCACCCAAAATGCAACCCATACAGTTAGGTATTATCCTGCCGACCTTAGATGAGTTCGATACCCGTTATCCTCTCCCCGACTATACCATCCTCCGCTTTACGCTCTTCGTCCTACCAGACATTTGGAAACACCAAGACGAAGGCGGGGCTTTCAGATCTACCGCGTAATTCCACCTTCCCAAAATGCTACATTGGATCGTTGTTCTTAATCTAAACAGTTTACGGTGTAAGCCAGCCGGGCGTTGCTGCCTGTGTCGACGTCCTGAATAATTCCCAGCTGCCATCCTTCCGTGGCCATTTTGAAGCATATACGGGAATCCTTCATGTCTTTCGTCAGCAGTTTTGGCCCGTTTCTGATAATTCCAGCTAATTCATAACCTTCGTGGCAAACTCCAGAGCCATGAGAGCGGGCGTCAGCACGGAGGGCGGCAAGGCGTTGGTAAGTTCGGTAACGCCGATTGTCAGCTCCAACTTGGTTGATCTCATCGCTACACCAATACTTTATCACTATGTCTCCGTCATATTGTGCCATACTTGATTCATGCTCCCAGGTCGAGGTTTCGTGTCCTCTCCATACGGTTTCGAACTGAACGTTGAGAGTTCCTCCCGGTACTCGGTTAAAACGATGAGATTTGATTTTTAACGGTTTGGCACGTTGGAAGTCCAGCTCAATGTCTACGTTGTCAGTTGTTGGGTAGAAAAGCGGTGTTAACTCCGAAAATTCGTTCAAAACGTATAAACTCAATTGCCAGGGCAAGAAACGAGGTTTATTTCCTTTCTCATGTGGGTAGAAACAGCGTTTACAACGAAGAACAGATACTCGGTGGTTCGCCATATTCTGGAAAGGCATGTTCAAGTATATCAATTTGGGTCCTACGAATCGTTGGCCTACTCTACATGGTCCTACTCCTAGTATCTTGTACGGCCCTGTCCACTTACTCGCTTATTTCGCTTTTATGCGCTGTTCTATGGCTTCTTTATCTAGCGCTCTCTGATCAGTCGCGGTTGCCAAGGTATGTTGTTCGTCGTACACCCACACGCATTGGCCAACCTCATACACGGGACGTTTGTGCATTATATCGTCAATTTTCGCGTTATTTTGACGATGTTATTCCTTGGTCATTCGATCGCTTTCTCCCACCAAGTTAAACGCGTCACGTTGCTTGTTTCTCAATAATTGTAATAGCTCATCTTGCTTTAAACTCTGTACTCTTCCTAATTGCTTTTGTGAATACGACAATGTCATAGGTAATCGAGGGTATCTACCGATGTGTACTTCGTTGGGTGCAAGTCCCGTGGCTCTGCTGACATGGTTGTCGTGCGCATAGACCAATTGTAGTAAATATTAATCCCAATCATTCTGTCTCGAGCTTACGACATGTGATAACATTTGGCATACTGTATGAATCAACCCCTCGACGCCATTGTTTGTGTGTGGGTGGAAATAGCTGGTAAGTCGTCTCTTTGGACCTAAAATTTCATGCACCTGTTTTGCTACCTGTGCCGTAAACTCCGCTCCTGTATCGGAAAGAAATAGTTTCGGGCGTCCCCATCTCGTAGCATACTCGTTCGCTAGTTTGTTAGCACAACACTTAGCTGTCTTTTCTTCTGCTGATAGGGCGTATGGTTCTGCATGACGACTTCATAGGTCTACGATTAAGACGATATACTTATTGCCGTTCGTTGTTTTTGGCAGAGGCCCTAAAACATCGAACGATACCATCTCCCCGGGCGAAGATGGAAACGGGAGTGAAGTCAACGGCCAACGCGGCGCTCGGAGGGAGGTTTTCGCGGCTTGACAAACAATGCAGTGACGTATCCACCATTTCACACTCGCGGACATGCCGATCCATCAATAACATCGTTCGGCCGATGCCAAAGTGACGTTTTCACCGAGATGGAAGCCTTCTTTATGTACGGCATCCGATGCCCAAGGGCGTAATAAAAAAAAACGGACCATGGACGCGTGCGTTCTCATCACCTACTAAACGCTCGACCTTCCCACTAACTCGCGCGGGACGGCGGGCGGGCGGTGTTGTTTCGCGTTCTACAAGCAGGACGGCGCCGGTAGACAGTTCCAACAGGGCACCTTGACTAGCTATTGCTTTAACCTGTTGGATATCAAATGTACTATTTTCTAGTTCGGACGGCGAACAATTCTCTGTCGACCCGTCATTTTCATGTTGCACATACCGGATTCAGGTGCGGGCAAGGGGATCTTCTTGCTGAGCGGAAGCCCATTCAACGTCGCGGCGTTGGCACAAAGTTTCACCAAAACGATGCGCTGCAGCTAGTGGTTCGGCGGCAAGGGATAAGTAGCCGTTCGCGTCGGCGTCGTCTGCGGGCGTAACCGAGGGGTCGGAAACATCGCTGGCGGTATGCATAGGGGCGGGAGGGTTAATGAGTGCCAGGCGGCACTCATCGGTGGCAGCAACAACGTTCGCTCGCACTGTGTTACTCGCGACTATCGGAAAACCGTATATAACCACTCCCGGCTCTAACTGACCGCTCATTACACCGCGCACAGCACTGACACAATCAACTATTTCCGAGATGTCGTTGTGTGACATCGCACTATGTTCCGGAACGCGGGGCAGCGTATTTTGAAGTGTGAACCATAATTTCTCGGCTACATCGTCTGTCGTCGGTTGGCTCGACGACACTAGAAGACGATTAAACGGGGACGGCACGATGTTAGCAACTTGGACTGCGGATGTGCCGCTCGCGGATTTTTCTCTCAGTAACCGTGTTTGGTGAATACCACGCGCACCTACAAATAAACCTCAACATCTCCCGGCTCAATGAGTCGACGTTTATCGAAATCATCCGCGGTGGCAGGCAATGGTAAACGCGATAACGCATCTGCTACTTGATTGTGTTTACCCGGTCGATAACCTAACGAAAACTGGTAAGCTTTAAGTATTTTACACATACGGTGAACGCGAGGTTTCTTTTCACCCATAATAATAAAGGACAATAATGGTTGGTGATTGGTATACGCTTCAAACGGAATCCCGCACGGAAAAATGCGTAATTTCTTAACAGCCCAAACTAAAGAACCGCACTCTAAATTTGAAGTGTTTCAGTGTTTCTCGTTAGGGAGGGTGGTGCGACAAATGTATACTAAAGGCCGAGTTTTTTCATTTACTTGTTTTTGCTCAAACACCGCACCAAAACCTTCTTTCGATGCATCGGTGACCAACTGCAACTTCCGGGTGCCGTCGATAGCGGCGTCATAGTCCGGAAACGCCAAATCCTCAGAGTTGACCAGTTGTAGTAAAACGTTCTTCGTGATCTCATCATGGTGATCGGTAAACTTGAAACGTACATCTTTACACAACAACGCATGCAGATCCTTAATCGACGTGGACAACCCAGGGAATGAATAAGGCGGCTTCCCTCTACAAGGCGGTTAAACTTGCCTTGGCACACTACCGCCTTACTAGGGGACCCCCTACTGTGATGGATAATGGTTGGTGGGCCAATCATATAAGCTGGTCGACATTGATGGAAGTTCACTTTAAATCGTTGAAAAAATCCGCAAGTATGAAACACTACCCAACAATGAACGCAGCCCTCCTTTTGTGGAAGGCATAGGCATTTCCAACATCGCGTCAATTTTTCTCTGGTCCGGGCTTACACCGAACGGCGTTACTAAATGAGAAAAAGGAATTGAATTTCGGGGGCGCCGATCTGCGCCTTTTTCGGTGCTAACTTCAAATTATACTCGGTTAGTCTAGCTAAAAATCCACGTAAATTAGTGACGTGGTGCGAAGCAGATTTACAGTGCACCACCATGTCATCGAGGCATGACTGTACGCGTTGCAAGCCTTCACACATACTTGAGTCATTCGGCGCTGCAAACGCCCAGGGCTACCTCTGGTACCCATAGGCACACGTAACCACTCATACAAACCAGTTGGTGTGCAAACCGCTGTCAAAGGAATACCGTCGGGCTCTATCGTGGCCTGGAAAAATCCACTAGCTAAATCTAAAACAGAAAATACTGTGGAACCACCCAACGAGTGGAGCAGTTCGTCGGTAGCCGGCAGCGGTAAAACGGGAATTATCGTCGCGTCATTTAATCGCTGGTAGGTACAAGTCAAACGGATGTTACTGACTTTTTTCATAGCCACCACAAGGGGCGAAGCCCAGTTAGAGTTCGATTTGCGCAGAACACCTGCAGCTAACAGTTTACCTATTTCTATTTGTACTTTTGCGTTGATGGCCGGATTACGTCATTACGGCCGTTGTTTGATCGGGCGCGTGCCTGGTTTCAACTCGATGCGGAAAGGAAGTGCCGTTCAGTGGCCCAGATCGGTTTTGTCGCGCGAAAACCTATATTCGAAGTGCAATAAAACATTAGCTAGTTGTGCTATTTCTACAGTACCCCACTCGGCGTGGTTGATGCCGAAGTTCATATCATACAGATGGGGCGGGATTTAGTTCCATAATTTGAGCAACGCGGATTGTTGTTCCTCAGACGTGTTGACTGTCATGGACGGGGGTGGTGGTTTCCGGGGCGGGTTATCTTCTTCCTGCCACTGGCTGCAAAAGATGTTACCGGGTACGGGCGACGATATGCCGGCGGTGTTGGGCTGCGGCTCAGGTTTTACGGAAACATCGTCCCAATGTATTATTACTAAAGAGACAACACTGTTACTTAAAGTGTCACCAGGTTTTGAACTACTATCTACAAGGGGGGTTAGCGGTAGTTGACATCCACTTGCATCAACCACAATTTCGGACAGGCTCCACTCTTCGCGAAGCCTAGCATAGTAAAAAACAATTGAAACTTTACAACCTCTGTTCTATGTCACAATGTTTACTGTTATACAGTATCTATGATCACGACTGTCGCTTACTGGGATGTCATGACCGAAAACTAATCTGTGTTCCTGTCCTGTCTGGAAAACGCATTCTGTGTAAGCCGTCATACGTTGCGCGGCAGAAGGCACAGAGTCAGCACAGCGGCTTTCATGTTGCGTGGTACGCAGGGTCAAAATAGTTTCGTTTTCTTTTACGTCCACATACTCCCGTACTGGAAAGCGTGCCCAACTATCTGTGCCTGAAAGAGTATTATGCGCCATGGCGCCATCTGGAACGATATGGGCGTTGACGTCTGGTTGGACGGTGGGAACCCAAAACGAGGCAAAACACTGCACATTTAACCGGATGATTTTGCCGGTGCTCAAAGGGGTACCATCAAAAATCCTGACCATTTGCGTTCAGGTACGTGTTGCACACCAGACAGGGAGGCGGCACCCGCTGTAACCATGTTTTCAAGAAAGGAACAAGAAACAAGTGACTGTGTGGAACCCGTGTAAATAAGAGCGATGCCGTGGCATGTGCGTCTGGCGTGAGGCCCGGCGTGTACTCGGACATGGGTTGTTTGGCGAGAAGGTTTGACTTTGATTTCCCCTCCCCGAAATGTTGAAATTTAGACAAAAATCAGGTACAACTATCTTAGAGTCGAAGGGGTCGTCATGCTGTAGATGCGACACCTGCCAGACGGGTGAACACATCATATTTTCCGAAACTATCGATAGAGGCGGGGTGGAGCTTCCACCACCGATAGAATGGATGTGCGTGCGTTGTTGTAGCGACAGCACAGGTGGCACCGGCGAGGGTACGGGGTTGGCCGGCGCCGAAAAAGTCGGTGAAGTCGGGACTGCCTCTTCTGCAATCGTCGATAACACGGTGTGAACAGCGGGTGCAGCACTGCAGTATCTTGATATGCTGCAATAACCAACACCTAGCTGAAGCTCACCAAAACGAGGTACCTTGCCACGGGTATCAGGTTTCCTACCCTGGAAACGGGGAGACGCAATGGGCGAACCTCGTCTACTACAAGTACTTGCACTGCCAAAAGCGCCTGACTGGATCGTGTGATCAAACGACCGGCGATTTTCCATGTCTACTACTGAATTTATTTCCTCAGATAACTGGGGAAAAATATGCGACTGATTCGCACAAACTCGTGAAGCTGGGGGCGAAGCCCCAAGTAATGAAGTTTATTTTCGCCGGCTTCCTGCTGTACAACGGAACGTGACACTCTAGTTACAGACGTTTTCAGCGAGGCAGGCGTGGGCGTCTGAGTTTTTCCGTCGCCCGATGTCGTGGCAACTATGTGCTGTCCTGATTGAGGGGGGCAACACGATAATTCACGATTGGTGAAATCTACGCTGTATGAATCGGCAGGCAAACAAGGGACGGCGGGGGACGGACCCGCCGTCACACAGTCATCTGTATTATCGCATGATAATACTACTGAAGGTGCCATCGGGGCAGGTCGGCGCCCTGCGTCGCTGGCCTCATACGGGGTCGGAGTACCCATATTATGTTTACCGCGGGTTGAAAGGAATTTAGATTCAACTCTGCTGCGCGTGTACACCCACCACGATATCGCGGACTTCTGCGGGTGTACCTGCGCCAAACTCGTCAAAGAAAAGGCCATATTGGTTAATATATTCGCGGGTGTGTGAAATTAAAGGTGGGGGACACAGAGTGCTCCCTGCAGGTCTGCCAATTGAGCAGGTCCTCGGAAAGTACTCACTTTCGTTCCTTCGTAGAGATGTAGCTTTATTCGTTTCCACCAGAGCCCGTGCTAGCTTCTGAGATCGGAGGCACGTGCCTCCGATCTAATTCCTAACTTTCCCGAACATAAACCGCCAACATTATCATACGAAACCCATCCAAATAATCTCAAGGTCGGATACTTACAGGCCTTTCGAGGATGCATCTTAACACTAGCCCATCCTGATGAGTCGCATATGCAGAAATATGGGATATTCGAGGAAACTCCGGTTCTACGAACTAGACCATGAGTCGAAGATGCGGCTCCTCAAAACCCTCTCCCACACCTCTAACCGTCTGGCTATGGAGCCAGGAACACGCGAAGAAAAGCAGTAGAAAGAAATGCACACCCTACAACAAGGCAATAGTCACCCATCAAAAACCTGCCGCATGCCGCCGGTGTGGCGGGGGGGGCAGGGAAGGCTCTACGGCAAACCAGCCACAGAAAACGTACTATGGCGAGGCGAGCCCTCGTCGATATGGAGGGGAACACAGGCGCTAACAAAAGGGAGAAGTCATGCGAAAAAAACTCCAGCGGGCCATCGGCAAGGCGGGGGGTTAGACGATGAAACGACGAATACCCGGGATGGAAGGTGTCAACAACTACAGCACCGCTAGGGGAGGAAGTGTTTAGACGAAAAAAAAAAAAGCAGAACAAATACAACACACAAAACATAAAAGAAGACACACAGACCCGTACACTGGTCGCCCCCCGGCTCTGGGCTGAGGAGGGCGTCGGCAGGGCGAAATTGAACAATGACAGAAAGGCGACAGCCCTGCGCCTCAGATAACGGCGATTTACCCGAACCCCGACCCGGCACTGAGCAGGGGGTTCGGCAGGACAGAACGAAAAAATGGAAAGAACCGCCCCAAAACTCAATGAAGACCTTCAAGACACTACGAACAACCCAAAGACAAAGACGCAAAACTCATACCTCAAAAAAATGAAGAACTATCGAGAAGCGGTGGTGGCTTGGAAGTCAACTGGCCACGGCCGCGCCTCGAGATTCGTCTACGTTACGTTGGATTCCCCGAGGAAACGCACTGGCGATGTGAACTTGCAAGCACCAAGAGCCTCGTACGGCTACCGTTGAAGTCGTGTAGCGTGCCGGGGGAAGAGGGAGGTTAATTGGTCCCGGGTAGTCTAGAAAGCGGACCAGGTATACCTTGTCCTCGGTAGTGCTCGCGCTGATTTTTCTTAGCCACCATAAACCATCGTCTCCCTTGTACCAAAAATGGGCTTCCTTAAGGAGTACTGCGTCATAGTAGCGACGGAGCCAATCGGTGCGGGGAACACAGCCGTAGCCGGGCGCTAGGAAACGCGACCCGTTGTTGCGGGAGAGCTCACGCTGTGCCGCCCCGATCCGCATTCGGCGGTAAAGGCGGTTGGTTTGGCGGTGCTGGTCCGGGGTTCCGGACCAATAACGCAAGATGTGGGAGCGGGAGAGGTGAAGGTCCATTTCCTGCTCCCAGGACGGTTCGGAGAGTCCCGCCCAATGCGTCTTGTATAGCACCGAGATGACGCCACCTCGCCCCCGTACCGACTGATGACCAGTGATCTGCTCCACCTCCAGCCGTTGGAGGGGAGTCGAAACGTCGTCTTGAGTGACGTGGTACGGCGGGGACTTCTGGAAAATTTGTTGAGCACATACTGTGTCAGCACCGCCGGTAGGTATTTGGGCATGTCCCCGCTGTCGTGGGGGTTGGCACAGGGTTTGCAGCGCTCGATGGCCACGAGTCGACAAGCGTCCGAACCAGGCGGGTCGGAAGGGAGATCCAAATAAAGGAGGTTGCTCCCGAGCGGCTAGCCGTCCGGGGTCTCGGCGGCGGAGCAGGGACCGACGGCCAAGACCTTGTTTGGGCTCGTCCAGTTAAGCGCGAGTTTGGCCTTAAGTACATTGGCGTCGGTATTCGCCTTCACACCCTGGCGGATGGTAGAGGCAGAATTGTATACCAATGCCCAACCACCCACAGTGAAGTTTGGTGCTGGACGCAGCGCGTTGGCGAGGGCGGAGTTTCTGCGGTTAACACGGGAAACGGTGAGGGCGTGGTGTGCGCGGACAATGTCGTTCGCGCGCTTTTGCCGGTCGGTGGCCAAATCGCTATAGGCCAGGTGGTCACGGGCCAGACTCTGGTGTCCCACGACACTTTTGCGGTCGAAAATAGTCAGGGGGAGCCGTGGGAGTCTGCCCATGTGGACCTCGTTGGGCGCCAAACCCGTCGCCGCGCTGACAGAGTTGTTGTAAGCGAATTCGACGTGGGGCAGATGCAAGTCGCAGTCGTCTTGTCGCTCGTTGACGACCATAACCAGCATTTGTGCCATAGTGTGATTTACCCGCTCAACGCCCCCGTTACAGTTGGGATGATAGGAGCTTGTAGCAAGCTTGTGTACACCCAACAGCTGATATACAGCTTGTGAAAGCTTGGAGCAGAACTGCAGTCCGTTGTCCGAGAGTATGGTTCGCTGTATTGGTTCACCAGGATATTGGCTGTACCCTCCGCGGTGAACTCAGCGGCAGTGACGGGGAACATGTCGGCCCGACGACTGAAGCGATCGGTGAGCAGCAGGATGTAGGTGTTGCCTCGTGGTGTGACCGGAAGGGGGCCGAAGTAGTCAACACTGACGGCGATACCTGGACCTTCGCCAGAGGCATTGTGGTGATGGGCCAGCGGAGAGTCAGCGGTGGGGATTTCCGCGCTTGGCACTTCAAGCAGTGGCGAAGACACCACCGGGTGCACACACTCATGCCAATCCACCACTCAAAACGCTCCAGCATGCGCAACGTGCGCGTGGTGCCAAGGTGGCAGGAGGCCGTCGAGTGACAAGCTTGCATGATCCAAGGGCGCATGAGCAGGGGAACGTAGATGCGAACTGGCTCGTCGTTTAGCAAGCAAGCAGCTCGCCCCACAAAGTTCGGTTGTCAGAGCTTGTTGGCGGGAGTGTCGTGTTACGGACGAGTAGGACGATGTCGTCATCGGTTGAATGTAATCGACCCTTACCCGCCAGCTCCTGGATGTCTGAGAGAGGGCGACGCTTGGCCGAGGGGTAGCATGCCAAGAAGTCGGGTGGCAGGGCCGACAGCCGGCCGAAGTGATGTAACGTATCGTGGCGTGGCACGTCGTCTCTGCGTGTTGTTCGCGCTTCCAACCGGCATGTGAATAACACGCGACGGAATCCGCGAACCGCAACTCAGCAGCGTCGCCGAGGGCGTCCGACCTTGTATATGCAGTCGGCGTGTCACCAGGAGAAGGCGTGAGCGTAAGAGAGGAGTTCCCGTATAGGCTTTGCGTGGTCGCGGTCGGACGGTAGTGACACCGTGTGGACCGGCGAGTCGGCAAGAGCAGGGGTCGCGGCGGTCGACGGGGTCGGCCGCGGCCGTGGGACTCGCGGCGGGGTTGTACCTCGTCTGGAAGATGGCCGAGGGGCCCCGCCGAGCCCGAATCCATAATCTACAGCGGAGGTGCATTACCTGTTGTTGTCGCTGTTTGTCGGCGCGTCGTCGACGACGGAGGGGCTGGAGTGCCAAGCATGGCGGAGACGGACACAGTCGAACCGGTGGTCGCGGCGGGGGCCGTCTCCTGTAAAGAACTCCGGGATAGATAAGTCGGCTGTACGATGGGCGTCGCTGCAGCCAGGGCTTCTGCGGAGCCCGTGCCGCCCCTGATGGGTATGGCAAAAATCGAAGCGAAAACAGTGTCGGCGGCAGGTGAAATCGACCCGCGGCCGGTACAGCCTTCGGTAGTGGCGACGGAGGCAGAAACACGAGCGACGAATCTCCCCGGGGAAGCAGAAAGGCCGTCAATCCTTATAAGTGGCTCGTGTGTGTGAAACTCGTGAAACGCGGTAGAGGTGAGAGGGAGCCCACCCAAGGCAGCATGTTCAGTGCGGGGCACGAGCCCACCCGAAACAGTGCTTTCATCGAGGGATTCGAGTCCACCCAAAGCAATGCTTTCGGTGTGGGGCACGAGCCCATCCAAGACAGTGCTTTTGGCGAGGGGCGCGAGTCCACCCGAACCGACTCCTGGGATCGGCGAGGAGGGAGCGCGCAGCCCGCGGGTCCGTAGGAGGTAGATACCGCTATCTCCAACGGGGTTGGGGATTGTCAACCCCACGAGGTTGAGTTTTTTTCAAGCCACTGCGGTCGTACTCCGTAGCGGCTCTGGAAAACGGGCCGGAAAAATCGGCAATGCCCTTGGCACTGCCTTTGCGGTACTCGAGTGTGCAATCGAACGGGGTGACGAACTCAAGCTATCGCTGGACTCGTGCATTGAGGGTCCCCACTTTGCCAATGCTCTCCTACGTCTTGTGGCCGGAGGATATGCGGAACTTTGTTCCCCTCAGTATCCTCGCAGGCGTTTGGGAACTCAAGCAATGCTGCCGGTCCCCAAATCTAGAGGAGTCCAGTGCCTCTCCGAGTCGAGCGTTGCTCGACTGATATACGCGATTTTCATAGTGAACAAAACGTTGTCCAGCGTCACAGTACCCCCGACGAAACAGGGGCAGTGTTCTGACATCGCAAGGTCAGGGCCGACGCTAGAAGCTATCTCCACAACTTTACGGCTTTTCATTGGCCAACGCGCCCGAGAATTAGGTCGAAAACGCCGAAGGGGAAGCTTTGGGAGCGCTGGCCGCTGTCAACGGTCCGGTTGCGGCGCGGACGAGATTTCTTGGTTCTTGCACTCGCAGTGCAGGTGCGGAACCGACTAGGGGAGGCCTGGTGCGCCGACCCGGTCTCATTGTCGCAAATAGCTGCGCGAACGGCAGAAAGAGCCTCACCGAGCAAGCTTTTCCTCTCCCCTGGCATGGGTTGTTGGCCCTGGGACCATCCTCCCGGAGGCCAATGCCCCACACTGGGTTCAGAGGGCTGGATTCAGCCAGAAGCTTGTTGTCAGAGCTCAAGAGGTGAGTTTTTTATGGCTGGATTCTGCGTGAATTTGGCGTAGGTGCCAGGCGACACGGCGTTTTGCTTCTCCCTGTCCCCGACAGCGGAGTCAAAGTTGCGCACGCCTCGACCGATGCGTTTGCGTATGCTTGGACGAGGTGACGACATAATAAGCCCCACTGCTCGATGGTCTTGCAAAAACTTGGTCTTTTCGGCCATCATGTACTGATCCGCGCAAGAGTATGGTACCTCGTCCACGGCAAACGTCGAAGGAGGCCACGGTGGAAAATGGGATGGGGGCTGCCAGAATAACACCACTTTGGCAGTGGAGTATTCGAGAGAAGGGTCAAAATCCGTGTTGAAATTTGGGCTGCAATGTCCCTGTCCGGGAACACCAGGCCTCGGGAGCACGACGCGAACCCGAACCCGTGGTATCTCGCCTTGGGTCTTTCTTCGTTCGTTGGCGGAAAAGCGCGAGAATCCGATCTAACTGCGCCCGAAAAATATCAAAAACCGACGGTGCAAACCCGTCAGTAGCCTCGTTGGACATTTGTGGGTCTGCAATGTCCCCTTTGGGGAACACCAGTCCTCGGCTACTTGGGCCTATAATGTCCCCTTGCGGGGGCACCAGGCCTCGGGAGCAACATGCGAGTCCGAACCTGGGGTTTCTCGCCTCGGGTCCTCCTCACTCGCTGGCGGAAACTCGTAAGAAGCCGCCCTCATTGCACGCGAAAACGAGTCCAACACCGACGGTGCCAACCCGTCGGTAGCCTCGTTCGGCATTTGGGTCTGCAATGTCCCCGTCTGGGAACACCAGTCCTCGGCTCTTTGGCCTGTAATGACCCCTTGCGGGAGCATCAGGCCTCGGGAGCAACAAGCGAGTCCGAACCAGGGGTTTCTCGCCTTGGGTCCTCCTCTCTCGCTGGCGGAAACTCGTAAGAAGCCGCCCTCATTACACCCGAAAAAGAGTCCAACACCGACGGTGCCAACCCGTCGGTAGCCTCGTTGGGCATTTGGGTCTGTAATGTCCCCGTCTGGGAACACCAGTCCTCGGCTCTTTGGGCCTGTAGTGTCCCCCTCAGGAACACCAGGCCTCGGGAGCACGACGCAAGTCCGAACCCACATTTTCTCGCGTCGTGGCCTCATCGCTTTTTGGCGTATAATCGCAAAAAAACTGCTCTAACTGCGCACAAAGGGGCAGGGGCTGTGAGCTGTTTCTGCTTGACGAGAGGCGCGATTCTTCCGTAAATTTACGCGAATAGCGTCCAGCTGATCAGGCTGGAGGCCGTGGAGTCACCACTGGCCCGTCGCGAAGTGTCTGATCTTCTTCCTGTGCCACTGGGGCAGACGTAGCCTGAAACACGTGGGTTAGCGTGTTGAAAGACGAAGCAGGGTCCGTAAACCCTGTGGGCGTCTTCTGGAGCGGGGCTCGGGCAAGGCAATAATATTTTTGCCCGAGGAGGCTCTCTTCCGTTACGCCTCTTGGAGAAGGGAGACGAGGTAGCTAATCTTGTAGACTCCTCCTTGAGGGAAACAAGGACAGAGCGCCGGCTCTTATCGCGAGCAAACACCGGATCGAGCCTCGCAAAAGATCTCGGTGTTTTAGTGTTGGCCTTCCCACATCTCAAATCGACCGCCACCTCGTGGTCAGAAAAAGTATTTCGAGGGTCGACCGTCCCACACCTCAAACCGACCGCCACCGCCTGGTCAGGGAGAGGGGGGGGATACACACATACGCGTAAAAAGGCGACGCGCCGTCGCTAAAGCTATATTGTTGCACGGCGCGTACTTAGAGGGGGAGCGCGCAAGGCGTAGGCTCCCGTGCCATGGTTGATGGGGGCGGCGTTTGGAGCGCGTACCCCCATTGCTGAGTTCATGCCGCGGCTGAGGGAAACGGCGCTGGAAGCGCGGTTCCCGTTGCCGAACACAGACCATGACCGAGGGGAACGTCGCTGAAAGCGCGCGTTCTCGCCGTCGAAAAATAAAGAGAGAAAAGAAAAGAAATTACCTGGCTGGAGGAAACCCCGCTTGAAGCGCTAGTTTCCGCCGCCGGTACTACGCCGTGAAAATCGTCCCCAGACGGCGTAGGAGCCCGTGGGCTCTTGACAGAGGCTATCTGTGCTCCATTACTGGACAGGCTAGCAACAGAACACTAGAATCTTCTGAAACAAAAATAGGTACCCCCCCGACAGTGTTGTCGACGGTGCCGTACCGCCGTCGAGCTGTCAATTGCCGTTACGGAATGTGCAAGGTTGACGCGCAAATTTATTTTCGCCCGGGTTGTGGGCGGCTCCAAAGCGCATTCGAGAAGCGGGAGCGGGGGCAGAAGAGGCGGGCGAGCGCAGGATATCACCATGGTGATCCGACGTCTATGTGCCATCGTTGTGACAGTCTACCTGGCCCTGATCCTGAAAGATGGCGACGATTCTTCTTGTGGTTGTTCGGGCGAGAAGGTTTGTCGTGTCGGCGGTAGCAGACCATGCGTGTTTGTCAACGTCGGTGAGCGTCATCGTCGCCAAGTTGGCCAAGTTCAGGGTTCAAAAAGCCACTCGCAGCAATTAAAGGATGCCTACAATTCTTGAAGGAATGGTTGTCTTCGTGGCAGTTGAGGCAAAGCCCCCGGTTTTCTCGGAGCGCATTAGCGCGAGGTGGAAGGAGGCCGCTCCAAAGGGGAGGGTCGTCTGTCTTGAACGAGGCCTTAACGGCGAAACCTTCTGCATAATGATGCTCTTCTAGTGGCCAGCAGTTCGATATGTGGTCAAGCCGAGGGTCAAATGAATCATTGATGTTGAATGATGGCTCGATCCCGTCTGCCACGAAAGCGATTGGGATGGCACTCGGCCCTGGCCGCGCCCATGATCTGCGGGCCGGGGCCCCGACAGGGCGCAATAAATCGCTCCCGTCGAAGAAACAGGGAGAGAAAAAAATGTTTCGCCGTTGACGGCAGGTGTCTATTTAGTCACTAAGAGCCCGCCACATAGCATCCAACGAGGCGTATGGCCGCGGGTTTGTTGCCTTCGAACCAGGGTACAACGCAGGCAGGAGAAGCGGAAATTGCTCATTCGCCGCCACCCGAACCACCTCCAACACCACATCCGTCCCCGCAGACAAAACCCGCTCACTCCCCGTAGCGGTCGGCATAAGTACGCGAAACTCCACTGAAATCAGAAAAAGGCATGCCGTTACACATTCCAAAAGTATGCAACTAAGTGTAGCCCTCCTCCGTGTCAACCCCGTCGAAGTGCGTGATCAGCAGACGCAACAGGAGGGTGAAAGCCTCAGGCAGATGCTCCTCCTGCCATGGCTCTTGACACTTTTTGCCTGCTACCACGACCACCTCGCTGTGGTCCGTGCTTGAGGACGAAGACGAGCGGGAGGCCTTTCGAGGCCGTATCTTAACCGGTGCAATCACGGAGGAAGTGATCTTCACCGGCACAGTTAATGCTTGCGCTGCCGACACGCATGCGACCTTCACGAGATTCGGTGGATTCAAAGTCGTGCTTAAAATGACGCGGGGTTTCTAAATGCGTCGGATTTTGAGCTACGGGTTAGATGCGGGTCCACTCGGATTCGTCGTCAAACTCCATCTCGTGC
The DNA here is from genome assembly GCA_012845835.1 of Undaria pinnatifida. Taxonomy (NCBI): domain Eukaryota; class Phaeophyceae; order Laminariales; family Alariaceae; genus Undaria; species Undaria pinnatifida. The sequence continues at coordinate 13,983,729 of JABAKD010000021.1, read as the reverse complement.
GCATTGTCCATAATGGGAAAATAGCGGTTATGGAGACTGACATGACGCGTGCTTTGCTGAGTCGGCTGTGTTTTTGGAAGGAAGGTACAGGCGGCGACACGGAAACATGAGTGGCTCGTTTGGCTCCGGTCATGTTATCCTTGGCTGTGTCGAAAATCGCCCAGACTTCTCCTAGATAGTTGTACGACCGGTCTAAAGCTAAGCCAAAAAATAACTAAATGGTAGGATACTGGCTAGAGAGGCAAGCTTTGAGGTTGCCTAAAAGAACAGCCAGACCAGGACTGAAAGCACCCATGTTCATAAGGCCTACGTATACAACAACAAGTCTGATTGCAATAAACCATTCTTTGAAAGGAGTGCCTTCCTCTACATCAAATTGTACTAGCACGACAGGCACTTGCGAGGGGTCAATGGCAGAGAACTGTTGGACGAATCAGGCGATCAAATACTCGAAAGCGTCGGGCCCAGACATACCTGACGCCAACTTAGAGTTGACGTCGAGGAAGCAATTAGGAAAAAAAAATTCCATCCTACTCCTATACACAACATCCTTACCTAGAGACGCCATAACTAGTCGCTGTAACGGAGGTGTCCATTTGGTGTGCCAGCGTACATTTGTATCGCCAACTTGTTCCCGAATAGACTCAACAGACTGCCGTAAACCGTTGATAAGTACGACAAATTGGAACAAACTATGTCGGCTAGGGGTATAGTTGGTAGAGGAGAGGCACATTTTAAATCGAACCTCAACAAAGCAAACTGTACCTGGGCTACAGCAGCGCTCGACACAGTAGGCAGGGGGGGAAACTTCGCTCCCTGATCGTACACAGTAAGCAGTGGGGAGCCCCGGAACCGTCGGCGCCGACCGTTGGCGGCGGCGGCGCCCCAGAGCCGTAGAAGCCTGGCTGCTCATGTTTTACCGGTGGTGGCGGCGGTGACAGAGGTGGAGCGCTGGAGATGTAATGGCCGTGTCGATGGTGGTGTTGCTGATGTGCCGGCGCTGGCGGCAGCGTCAGTGGTTGCGCGGCCTAGCTGTAATGCCCCGGTCGCCCCGGCAGATGTTGGTGGTAAAGACGAGGCTGGTGTTGAAGCTGCGGCGGTGGAGGATGCTGCCGGTGATGTTGCGGCGGAAGGTGGTGGAGGTGCTGCTAATGGTGAAGTTTATGTTGTGGAGGGGGCGGCTGCGTCGCAGACATCGGCCGTCGCGGAGACGTGCCCCCGGAAACAGACGGCCTCGGAGGCGGCTGACGCGGTCAAAGCGCGCGCGTAAACCCGCGGTGGCGGCGAGGCGGCCGTCTGCTGACCCTAATCTCAGCTATCAGGTAGACGGTATCATATTGGTGGCCGATAGGCGCCTAAGTTGCTGAACCGATTCGCCGTGACTCGGAGGTTTTCCCCACGAGCAACTCCCCCCGCGCGGGCCTAGACCCCCGATTGACCGGGGTAGGGCGGCGGAGTATCCAATGAATGACTTTCTTTGATCTGCTGCTGCCGTCATGGTTTTTTGAAAGCTACCGGGAAGCGGATGTCGCGTGCGAATGTTTGGAGTCGTGAGCGTTGTTTACTTGCTCCCTGATGGGGAACGGTGATGTTGTGCGGTGGGTTTATATTGATGTTTCGACGTTTGAGCGGTGGTCAATTCTGCAAGTGAAAATGACAGGTATATTACCCTATTATTGAGCACGAAGAACAATGATACGGAGCTTGTCGAACAGATTCGGCGGGAATATAAACCGGCAGCACCTGGAACCTAGAACACGGATACCACTCTCCCATACCGCCAGCTGTAATAACAACCCATAGGAAGAACCACAGGCAGACACACGGTACGATAGAGGTATCACCTTTGGCCTCTAATGGTTCTGTGCGATGCCGCTCAATCCGCAAAAATCGCCTGAGTCTAAGTTGTGTTTTTGCCTAACTTTCGATGTATACATGAGCATTGGGTTTTTTCATCTAGTACAAGTCTTGTCTCTCTCATCATCAGTTGTTGTTCAGTTGTTGTTTGGAGAGGTCTTCAGATGCGAAATGAGGAAACCCAGAAAAAAAGTGGTGCACCTCCGTTGCACGCGTCGGCGGTAACTCCGATGCGTTCCTCGTACAGAGAAGGCTTACGCGTGGTTCCCTGTTCTTCTAGGTCTTACTCGATCCCCAACCCTGACATACATTCTATGCTATCCACGTTCAAACATTTGCATCCAACCCGCTGGAGTCTGCTGCTTCCGACTGGTTCCGGCAACATATCACCTAAAATCTAGACCGACTGTTGACAGGGTTATATGTAACCATCAGGCCCTGCTTGTGTTTAGATTTATCCTCGGTGTGCGTAGAACAGCAAATAGTTTCGCGCTTTTGCTCACGCAGGCGATGTAGGATGCCGTGTTCACGCGGTTGTCTTGCTCTGCGTTTCGAATGGTGCTCTTTTTTGGTAGGCACTGCTGCTGCTATGCGGTGTGTTTGAATTTTTTCGACAATCAACTTTCGATGATTTCTGCATGTTGAATATACAACTACTCTATGCATGTTTTGACGAGTGTGACGTGATGATGGTCACCGAACAGGCTGGACCGGCGAAGCAGGATTTAGACGTTCGCCTGTAAACTTCCGCCGTGCGCGCCTCGCCCCCTGATTAGCCGAAGACGAGCCGGGCGGGGACCCACGGTCAGTGATAAGGGTGCTCGGCGAACACAGGGATTGAATGCGTATGCCTGGTATTTGATATCTTGCTCTGTACATGTTCTTAGGTATTTCAATGTTTCTCAAAACTCTACACCCTCCGGATACCTCCCGCTCTTGTGCCTCATAAACAGCTTCTTACCCACCTATCTGTAAATCGCGTCCATTGGAGCTATCCACCCGATCTATATACCTGCGTAATTACGGCTTACGTCAGTTGTCAACATCGGTTTTATCCCACGGGGCGTTTGGGCGGATCTCGATTCCAACATTACGATATATATATATATATATACCAGGATGTCAAAATATTATTGTCGTCTCTGTCTTCAAGTGAACGAACCAACAACGGACCATTTTGATCACCACAGATCGACACGGGCGACAGTGGGGAGCAGACTGCCATTGTACCCGCCGGCAGCGTCCTCGACAATTGGAAACACGTAAAGCTCGACGGACCATCCATATCGAATAGACCTGAACCCGGGCAAGATTCAGACTGTCCTACCGACTGCCCTGGAAACGAGTTATCGCGAGATTTCTTGGACAGCCGTCTCGCTCACCTCGGCAAACCTAGCGACGCAAAGCCATCATTCGCTCCCTACCGTGTCACAGCCGTGGAAAGCCGCGTGGAGGACGAGCCGACATCAAAACGGCCGTGCTCAAATAGTTACCCGGCAGCGGTCAGAGTGCCTGTCAACGACCGTGGGCCGTCGTTGGGGCAGAAAACCGACGATACGGTGGAGCGACACGCCCACACCACCCCGCCTTTGGCTTGGAGTGGGAAAATGACTGACGCTACATAACCTTTCCGTGGATAAACGCTGCAGTCGGTGGGACGCCCTCTGCCCTGGGCAGCTTCTACCATGGCGTTGGTCCATGACCTGGCACCGTACACGGTGATGGAGACATTCAAACGAAATATATTTGACGGCAGTGACGCCCTAGGTGTCTTCGTGTGGGATATACTTATCGGACAAGCAGCTGTACCCGAGTACATCCTGTCTGACCTCGTACTAGGTCTTTAGAAGTCTTCAGCGTTAGACAGTCGGACCGACCAAGGCTACGGTAGGGGGGGTACCCCCATTTTCACTGGTGTGTTTGAGCCACTCGCACGAGTGGCTCTGTACCCCACGGATGAAGATGGTTTAGGCATTTGTTTCGGCGCAGCTTAGATGACCTTTGCATTGCGGATTAATTTCGTCAATGTAAATCATGAAGAATACGTAAGATCGCATAGGAACAAAGGGGTTACTCGCGCGAGTGACCCCTGGCCACTGAAATAAAAGGCGCAAAAGGGGACCCCCCTACCGTAGCCTGGGTCGACCCGCATCGTGGTTGTTGATGACCAAGGAACCTTCCCTGGGCCGGAAGACTGCTCCTCCCTCACCACCCACCGTACCCGGTTTAAAGCCATTCAACTGTGGCCACTGTCGCAGGTCGAGAATTCCCTAATGGTGGGCCATGTTTGTACGCTGGCAAATGTTCGTGTAAACCTGACAGGGACAATATTCTATCGAATACAAGGCTAAGTAGGTAGGGGGAGGGGAAAGTTCATACTAACAAATTTGATTGCACCATCCAGCGTCCGCGGCGGGGGCGATGCTTAAGTGCACTTCCTACAAACTGGCGTCAGGTTCTGCTTAAGCTACGTGTAAATTTGCTCGTCGATAGTGTCCATTGTAATTTGACGCACAATATTATGTTGTATCATGTAAGGCGTTGCCTAATTTGAACCAATTTAAAAGCTACCGAGCATTCGGGAAATTGGCACGGATTGGCGTCCACGCCAGCGATGACGCACACACAAGGCATCAATATGCACTAATTTATCCACCTCGGCCTCTAACTTATTCAGAAGACGCCAGAATTCCCGCATGTATGGCAGCACCTCGTCTGGTCGTGTTGGTCACCAACTCTACCCCGCGATTCGATGAAGTCGCCTTGGATAAGTCAACAAGCAGTGTCCACGACAGCCTCGAGGTGTACATGCTGTGCAACGGACGGGCAGTGGTACATTGCAACAGGAAATATATTCTGCACAGACTGTTGTGACTCGTAGTATTGCCAGCTGTACAGACACTGTTGTGTTGAAGACACCCCATGGTAACAATGCCGAGCTAACGTCGCACTAACGCCTAGAAAATCAACTTGCACCGCATCTCAGGTTGTTCGGGAAAATATATCAGACGAGTCCCTCCGTCATGGTCACGAGAGCAACGATCTGCACAGGCTAACCGGACCCAGCCTTTGGCGAGTAAAGAGGGCCAGGACGGCGCAGGTTGCGACGAATAGGACGCCTGCCTCCAAGGCAGGACGAGTGCTTTGTTTTAAATATGCACAACGCAACATCAATTCACGTATACAAATACTCAATTGTAGACGGTTGCTAATAGAGCGCCAGTATCTCAAAGAAAAAAATTGAAAACGTTTGCTGAGCAAGATTTGCTTGTAAGATTTTTGTGTCGTCGCTATCGTGTAATTACGTTTAGATGCCTTTTACTACAACATTTTTCTTCTGCGAACAGGCGGAACTCCTCAGTTCACATCAATCGTCGGTGGACTCCGACGACCATATTTGACCCTCCATGAGAGGAGACACCCCACGCGCACTCCCATCGCTTGCGTAGATGATCACGTGAGTGCATGAGATGATGCTGTAGATGTTATCTTCATCAATGTCTTAGGTGTAAAAAATTTGCTGTGCCGTCCTGTGTTCTCCCGTCGACGCACCCTCACAGCGCATTTTTATATTTCCCGTTGCCGGTTGGCTGAGAGTTGTTGTACGTCGTAACCACACACCAGAGGCCAAACGTAGTTTTAACATTGTACCGATTAGAGTCTGCCGTACGAATCTCCAGCAAAAGAATAAAGCACAGTACACTTGGCGCATCGGAGCACCTTGTCCAACACATTCAGATGCCGGAAAGATGTCGCCTAGGCCTGAGAACAAAGGGCGTGGGGCACACAAGGATACGTACGGTCTAAAAAAAACTAGTGGTGCTGCTGAAGTTGTTCAACACGAGGTGTCCCATACCACCGTCTGGCAGAGGTTGGATCCTGATGCTCAGGAGCCCTCAAGATCGCCCAACACATCTCATCACGCCAATGGACATCCGTACATGGAAAATTTGGGCCGGATGTTACAGAGTTACGTATTCCCCGAAACATACACCCTCCGTTAGAATTACGAAAGGGGGGAAAACCCTGAAACGTACTTCTAAAAATCTCACCGGACTGATCGCGTAAGTCCTTGCACACGACACCGCACATGTTGCATGACAACCACCGTTATAAAATATTGCCTTTCAGCACTTGCCGACGGATGCGTCATTGCTCGTTTGATTTGCCAGCAGATTGCCTCTTTTCTCGTGTGGAAATTCTCAGCAGACGTCTTTATCCGAGCCACGAAGCTTCGGAAGCACGTCTTTGCCGATAGGGTGCAACGCAGTCGAGCAAGTCGGTGATAATCGCTTTGGACCCATTCGGCACCTGGACCAAGGCGTGTGCAGGACTGCCGCTGTCATGCATTGTATACCTAGGTTGTGCGCCGATTCCGCGTGTTGAAAATACTCTAAACGCGACTTTGAAAAATGCTCAACGCGCGTAGAAATAAATTCCGGTTTCCGAAAGCGGATTACCAATTCGCTATGATCTGCCCGGACAACATGATCTTAGCCGATAAGCGAGGCTCGGGATGCGTATGGACACACGAACCGTAGCATGGTATGTGTCATGCCCACTAGTTTGGGCTGTCATAGTTATCGGGTAAATGCCACACTATATTTTGATAGGACGTGATTGTTGCGTCTCGATTCGGCGTGGACAAGACAGGACGACGAAAAGGATCTTTTTGGGAGAGCGTTCCAGCGTATGTTCGTTTCGTGGGTGAACGGGTTGGGCGATTTCACGACCCCAACCTAGGACGGCTGTTGTCCTGGCGTATTCCAAGACTGACCGGCGCACTATAACCAGAGTCAACCTCACAGTTCGCTGACGTCGACTTGCCAGCCTTGACGACATAGTTACACTATGACCCTTGGCACGGTACGTACATCAGAAGAAATAGCTCAAACTCTATATTTTTCACAAAACAATTGGTGCCACGCGTTTCAGAATGGCTTGGGAAAACGTTCATGTAGGTATGGCAAATTGGCGGGGGGGGTTATCGTCTTAGCGTTTCAACGAGTGGTTGGAATTAGTCAAGCGTTTCACGTGGCGGAGGCGGGGGGTTGTAGTATTCTAGGAGGATGCGTGCTGTATCGCCCTTCATGGACGCCTTACAACAGGAAAAATTTTGGTGTCACCCTTGAGACGGACCATACTATATCACCCTTGATTTGGAGTTTTCTTGCCCTTGATATTAATAGAGCACGAATATCATAATTGGTGGACCGTACCTATATATTAAATTGTGGATGTTAATATTTCCCATAGTAATTCGCCTCGTGGAATTTCAGGGGGGGTATAATCACCGTTGATACAGATGCAGTGAAACAGATGGCCATCGTCAAGCGTTTTAGTGGGTGATTTGAACAAAGCGAATCACGGGGGGGAGGGGGGGGTATAGTACTTCTTCTGGCGGGTGGGGGGTGGGGGCCTATATCAACTTTGATACAGTGGATCGGGAGGGGGGATAAACCACTGTTGATGTACAGTATATCCCTTCATACCGTGTTTGGCGGGGAGAGGTGGAGAGGGGCTGTATCACGAACCACCCGTTGCTACGTTGTAATGGGGGTTGGGGTGCTGTAATACCCATCATACAGTGTATCGGAGCGTTTGGCTATATCACCCGTAATACAATATGAAAGTGGGGGGAATATTTTACACCTTGTGCAGATTATAGGCGGGGGGGGGGGGGCTCTAGCACCGTTGATAATATACAGGGGGTTAAATTGCACCTCTAATGTACGTAATCATCCAATATAATGAGGGAGAGAGGGAGGGGGGCTGGAGGGTTTTTTATTTGCAGGGGACGACGTCTTCCCGTGGGGGTCGATATTTTCACAAAGGGGGCCGGATGTTTCCGGAACTGTTGGTATTTTGAAGGCGGGGGTGATACACGTCGGAGAAGAATTATATGATTCAGGGGGGGGTTCAAATGACACGAAGGAGGATGATATTTTAATGGGGGGGTGGATATATTCTAGCTAGGATATTTTTTTGAAGTGGGGTATCACCCGTGTATCTCGGGGAGGGGGCTGTGTTGCGTTGGATACGGTGCATCTTGCGGGGAGGGGGGGGGACCGTATCACCCGTCACACAGATGTTCGGGGAGGGAGAGTGGGGGGTGGTCTGTATCACCCCTCATCCAGAGTGTCGAGGGGGGGGGGGAGGGGGGGGGTCACCGTTGATCACAGACGAGAGGAGGGTGATCGGATGTTCCAGGGAGGCAGATATTTTGAAAGCCCGAGCGATGTAGTTCAAGAGGGGGATATATATGCTTTTACAGGGGGGGTAATATATTTCAGGGTTAGGTTAAAAATATTTTAGCAGGGGATGATATATCTCATGGGGGAGGAAGATGTTTTGAAGTGGGGTATCACCGGTTATGAAACCGCGATTTGCAGAGCACCGGGGTGAGGGGGGTGTATCACCCTTGATACAGAGTGTCGTGGGGGGGCTATGTCACCCCTGATAGAGTTCATCGAAAGGCGGGAGGTAGATAACCGACTGAAAAGTTTGATCCCCCCCTCAAATATATCTACCCCTCTTTATACAGTGTGTCAGGGCGGGCCTGATGCTAACCGTGATCTGGAGGAAATTTGCGGACTCTGAAGGAAACAAGAAGCGTAACCTTTCAAAGGCCTTCGACAACAAGTCACCGTACTGGCGGGTTCGGTACACAGACGGAGATATGGAGGCGATCAACGAACGTGAAATCCTGAAAGCCAAGAACACTGGAAATTCGCAATCCAGTTCCCCGTAAACGTGGAACGTGAAGTGGAGTTTGATGGAGAATGGGCGCAGACGTTAGCCGAAGATCGACTAGCGAGCAACATCAAGGCCTCGGCCTACCCTGGGCATTGGGAAAAGCCGGGAAGTGGTCCGTAAGAGACTTTCAGCTGGTGCGTTTGATGACTAATGCTAGCAAGTCCAGCAGTACCGATCTAGGACCTAATGAGATATAGCGCGAGGCCCAGGATCCTTACCCTCTGGGACACGCCTATCAACGAAGGCGGTAGACGCCACTCATTTGAGCCTTATTGTAATCAAAACACGATTAAGTGTAGGAAAAGGCCCGCACTCTTGCTCCAGTTTATCTGCAGCCCGGTTAGCACGGTATCCCTAAGAACCCGGGCTGGGGGGGTGTCGCGGCGGATTGACATGACGTTATATAAAATACGTAGCGGATTGCTACCTAGGTTTGAACAAACCCAGTCAGTGTAGAAAGCTTGTTGTCCACGGTGTCAGTCCAAAAACACTCAAAATCAAACGAAGGCAAAAGGAACCCGCGAACTTGATCTGACACGAGCGTGAGTGACTGCGAACCGAGCTTGAGTACAGCGATCGTTACCGTAAGGTATTGTTGGAGGTTTCATCTGGACATCTGTTATGTTGTACGGGCGCTTGAAAGAACACTGCGTGAGACGAGACTGGTGTTTGCAGGCAGCTGTTGCAACAAGCAGGCTTGAGGAATCAGCCTCAAGGTGGACAGGGAGGAAACAAATCAGAAGTGGTTGAAGCCTAGAAAGAAGGGATTTGAGACCTGGGTACGTGTATCTAGATTAGCTCCTTATCCGTCCGTTACACCAGCTTCGCAAGCTGAGTGTGATACTACGATTGCGCGTGTTACGGGTGCATACTTTCGTGAAGGATACCGGTTGGTGACTTCCCTGGTAATGCCAGGGTCAACAGGACCAAAGACCTCAGCCTTGTTATGCGCACGGAAATGCGTAACCTGCATTAATGATGACACAGACGGACATGTGGGGTATTTTTGTATGCATACAACGAGTCATCATAGTGTCGGTGAACTTTTGGAGTGGGTGTTTGATGTAAACATTGACCAGGCCAGAAAATTGGCCAGCGGTTATATCTCACGTACGCCTTATAGACACGACGCCCTGTAGACACGATTTTTTTACAGTACGATAAACCACCAAATGCTGGCGAATAAGGTACTTAAACACCTCTCCGACCCGCTTCCTCCCCTCTATTCTTCCCTCTCTAGGAAATGCATAACGCGCATTGAGGATGACAACGACAGACAACTGTAATATTTTTATATGCACACAACCAGTCATCATAGTGTCAGTTAACGTTTGGAGTGGGTTGTTATTATAGTACTGATAGACCCGGCCAGAATATTCGCCAGCGAGTTTATCTCATTTTCGTCCTGTAGACTCGACGTTCTATAGACACGCGACATTGCAGTACGAAAAACCACGAAGTGAGTGCTGGCGAATAAGGTACTCCTAAACACATCTCCGACTCCCCCTCTTCCGCTTCCTCCCCTCTTTCCTTCCCGCTCTGGGTGTTGTCCACGTTTTCATAGACGTCTCAAAACGATATATAATGCACCTGTGCAAACTCCAACAACTTGCAAAACGTCACATCATCTCCACAGGTTGCATGCATTTTTTTTCGAATTTTTTATATATATACATACATTTTTTTTCTGTGTACTTGTTCGCATCCACCCCCGCCTAAGAGCATTTCCTATCATTTCTTATCGAAGGTTTTTTCTTCCTAATGTTCGTTTTTTTTATACAGTTTTGAGCCCCGATTGCGACGGTGAATGAAGCTAAAACCCGTAGATTCTGGGCGTCCGGCGACATCTCCAGCGAAGCCTCTTCGCAAACAGGGCAGAATCTAGAGGCTGACCTACGCTCTGCGTTGCTCGTTTCCTTTAGCTAGTACACTACACTGGTGCAGTCCACTATACCAATAGATTTGTACTACATACAGTATAGTTGATGTTGAGCGAGTGAGCCAGTGCCATGCGCAAACATCCACCGAAATGCGTGCTGGGCGAAGGTCATACACGTGTTGGGCCGCGTGATATGTTCGTGGCAGGCGAAAAAAAAAATGGACGCTCCTTGAACGAACATAGGTCTGGTCGCAGTTTTTTTGTTTTGTTTTTGTTGTGGGCGTTGATCAGGGGCAGGCATGTGATAGAACCGCATATTTGTTGACGCACGATTTTCAGTAGCCTTCTGTCCAGCACTCGTAAGAGACTACTGCCGCGTGAAGAACCCATTCGGGAGACTAGTTCTACGATAGACAGCCCCCCTGAAAAAACAACAGTAATCTTTAACAAACGTTTCATGGCTTCTCGACACGAAGAAGGATACAACTGAGAAAAAAATATCCGTATATTTTTTCGTGTGCAGAGATTATCGATCAATGACGTCGGGGTGTCGATGGACACTGCATTTCAAGAGGTACGACCGGGAGCTGCTTTTGAAACCGGTGTTTTCGTCCGAGAAAAGTTTGGGGGGCCATAGTACAGCGGTTCGGGAGGAACTTGTTTAACTATATTTCCTGAGCTTTTTAGCTCAGACCAGTTCTAATGCATAACCTTCATTATGTTCACGTAGCGGACGTGCATTGTACGATTAACGACTAGTGGGTGTGTTGCAACTTTTAGAATTTCTGCCGCTAATCATCTCAACCCCACTCAATCCAAAAAATGCCCTCATGCACATACGAACACGACCTAGGGCTCAGTTGTCCACCACTCCCTACGTAACACGCCTAAGCGACAGCAGCTGTTTGACCACGACATTCCTCTGCCCCCACCTCTTCACACCATAGTCACCCAATATCTCCCCCAATATACAAGAGCGCACCTGACCGAACCGCAGCGTACAAAAATACAGAGGAAGAAGCCGCAACAGAGGCACAAGTCATCGAGAACACGCGTCTGCACACATGTCCCTCTGGTCATTGAAGGTGAGGTATTGGTTTTGTTAATATTTCCTAACGGCCGAGGAATGTTGATTTGTTCCGCATAAAAGGAACCTAGTCAGGCCATCACACAACTTATACCGGTCGCCCGGGTGGCGTATCAGGTTATCCTCGAGCCTGGTATAGGTCAGTTTCGAGAGTTGGAGCCTCGCCGAGTGCATACTCGTATAAATCCGTTCGGACATTTTTTTGTTCTCAATTTAACTTGCGAAAAGCGCGAGAGCGTGAGTGAGCAACATTCGATGAAACATCGACGAGCAGTGGAAGTGCTGAACCCTATGCGCGATAAAAATTGAAAGCAAGAACCGGGGAGGAGAAGGGACGACACCTGTGACCACGGCTTCTCCAGAAGCTGGAAAGTAGAAGTGTGCGAAAACAACAACAACAACAACAACAACAACAACAACAACAACAACAACAACAACAACAGCAACAACAACAACAACAACAACAACAACAACAACAACAACAACAACAACCAGAAGACCAAGGCTACGGTAGGGGGGGTACCCCCATTTTCACTGGTGTATTAGAGCCACCCGCACGAGTAGCTCTGTACCTTACGGATGGAAAAGGTTTAGGCACTTGGTTTTGCGCAGCTTAGATCACCTTTCCATTGCGGATTGATTTCGTCAATGTAAAACATAAAAAAAACGTAAGATTGCTCAGGAACAAAGGGGTTACTCGCGCGAGTGACCCCTAGCCACTGAAATAAAAGGCCCAAAAGGGGACCCCCCTACCGTAGCCTGGGTCAGAAGCTGGGCGGTTTTTTTGCGGTCGCAGCGGTCTGGTAGGTATGATATTGAGCCACACAAGGGAAACAATGTATGCTGAGCAACACGTACACGAGAAGCGTCATACACACTGCCCGAAACGCCTTTCGCAACGCCCAAAATTCTTCATTTTACCCTGACAAGGGTACGTGTGGCCGCAGCGCGTTTTACTCACACTACGCCTACGATATTTATTGCTTATATCCGACGCCCGTTGGTTTGCCTGGTTCTCCAAAGGAGAAACTTCTGTATACATACATATATACGTTTTTATCCCATTTGTTATCCTCGCAGCACTCGTGCCCCTTCACAGTAGTGACTCAGATCCGGTGTCATATGGCGGGCCCTCCTCCCTCCTCTGCACTGCGGCGTTTGCCTGCTTTTTTGTCGCCAGAGAAAAATTCAGCATTTTCTTCCCTCATCCACACGCGTCGCAACGATTTTGGGTGTCCCTTCCGGGACAAACTCAGATATGGCTTCACATAGCGGGCCCTACCCCCCCTTGACCACGGTACACGTGTTCCTTAGTTTTTATTGCGACAAGACTTCAGCATTTTCCTCCCTTGTCGACGCGGATCGAGTTGCACCTACCCACGCTGCTAGCCGCACTCGTCAGCTGACCCTTTGTTTTTCTTTGTTGCAATGTCACAAAGGAGGTGAGAGTCGAATTTGACGACCAACGCTGGTGTTGACAGTATTCGAGGGTAATCACTATATATAGACCCCCTGAGCGATGGTGTGTGTGCGTTGCCTTGACAACCAGAAGTTCTTTCTATTCACAACGTTACCATCAGTACACCCAGAAGAGTTCGTGCTGATTCATCCTAGAGAGATATAATTCTGTGGTCACAGACCGTCAAACAGAGTAAACTAAATGTTGCAATTCACCGAGGTAAAGCAAGTGACCAATCCAATTGAAATGCTAGCGTAGCGGGGACGATTATAAATTTTTCATCAATATAGATTGTCCTGATGATCCGGGTAACAAAAGCTCAAGCTCGATAAACTAGGTGTACTAATACCAGTGTTTGTCCGTCTATCTGTAAGACGCAGACGTGTTGCTAACCTTGCCGATTGGTTTAGTCAACCACTATATTGTGCGCTTGCCGGCCTTCTTCGGCCTTGCCCCCTGTAATATGGTTCAGTCAAAGAGGTGAGATAGCCACCCACGAATAGGCAGCTCTGTTTGGTTTGGCTTTGACCTGGGTAGTGCCGGATGTGCCTGCGCCTGTACATTTTTTATTTGTTCGACGGTGGGTCTCCACCACCTGCCGTTGAAGAAAGGTGCACCATCTCAACGGATCCGATTGCTTAACTAGGGTCACACTCAGGCATTGTGTCTCATTTCTTCAACTCAGCTTCTCCAAGACTTTAGGGTTGGTTTGCCACTGACACGAGTATACTCCCAGCTTACTAAAAAAGCGTTGCCTCTCCAATACAAAACAATACAAGGCCCACCATAATGAAAGGGAAAGAAGTGAAAATAATAACAAAACAGAAGAGAATAAAAAAAACAAAAAAATATGCAAAAAAAAGAAGACCAGGTGTTATGAAAAATGTGACTTGATAAATTCAAACTGTCGCAAAGGAAAGGATGCAACAACATCATACGAGCCAAAGAAGAACAGATACTGTACATTACCTGTAGACCTGTGTTGCACGGACAAAAACAACACGATAGAAAGTACATGCCGGCATACGGCCTGTGAAGAAGGAAACGACGGAGCAAACAAGAATTTACGGAGTTTAACATTGTAAATGTAGAACGTGTGTATCGTTAAAAGGCACACGGTGTTTTCGAGTTGCACCAGTTCCCTGTCGTTTTCCTTGGTATTGGTTTGGTTAATCATTGCCCCGATGTCAATAGTGCCCTCCGGTTGACGTTTGACGTTCGTGTCGTATGAGCTGTTTCTGCCACCCTGTGTTCTCTTTCTTCCTGCCTTTACAATGATTCATTAACAGATTCCCTGGCCATCGAAATAAAACTTAATGAAAGTGTCTATGGTCCTGAATTGTGCCGAGTTTCTTTTGTATTTTCGAGTGTCCTCGTAGGCAACCCAGTTTGTCACGAGATTGCCCGAGGAACATTTGTGAGGGCACTTCATCATAGGCAGCACCTCCAATCTGCAACGAGGAATCAGACTGAGACAACAAACACCATGGCCACCATAGTACGGGTAGTCCCCGCTTTCCTAATCAATCGTGGCTTCGAGCCACTCGCACAAGTGACTCTGTACATCACGGCCGCGGCAGCAAATATTTAATGCGATTTTCTTGCCACCCGGTAGCTAATGTCTGCAATATTCACCATTTCATTGTGGATTCATGTCGCACAGGTGGAACAACTCGGAACACGGAAGCGTAAGACTGGAAATGGAACAGAGGGGCAGGAGGGCCACTGACCCGGATTAACCAGGGACACTCTCAGGGCAAACAAAAAATACAAACACGACCCTAAACGTCACCACCCTTATCATGACGTTCTTCCATTCATTGAGAAGGGTCGTTCATTGCGATACGTGCAACAGCATTTCAGTTTGGGATATGACTTCTTTATTTTACCTAATGAACGAGGAGGACTGGATCATAACGAGGACGAGCCTCAATCAGTTGGCTCGCAAAACAATCGTCCACCAGACACAGAACTGTCACTACAGCAATAACGCGCGCGGAAGTCGCCCACGTGGTTGTCCTAACGGAGCCAGCTTTACCCCTAGCCAGATGACCGTGCCCTGGGAAGTGAAAGCCACCACCAAGCGGTCGCGTTACAACCCCCAACGTGACAAAAGTCTCAGCTACTACTGGCGTCAACAAGCTCGTTCGGTCGGCCGCCTCTGTACGGTCACGTTGTTGCCAGCTCGACGACGAACGCATAAAGGCTCACAGCGCCTTCTGCGATCTCCCATTATCTCCCAATGACCTTGAGAACGACCCTGCTCGGTCTCTGTCCCTCGCGAGTGGTGACACAGACTAGGCGGTGCGGCTTTCCGATTCTCTACACCACCGTGACCTAAATTTCAGTATCTTCCCTTCAAAATCTAAAAAAAAAAAGGCCAGTTTTTCAGGTTTATAGTTTAATGCCGGAGGTGAACCATTTGCATGTATCAATACGTAACATTTCTCATAATGCGCGTCAAATTCGCTCCCTCTGAAAATACTGCAGAAACAAGCACAAAGAGCACCTGCAGCGGCAAAAAAATGCATGGATGTCAGCGCGCAGTTCAACCCTGAGGAATCTTCTAAAAAAATGATGAAATCAACTGATTCGCCCCTTTATATGTCACAACAGTTGATCAAGTAGCAAACCGCATCTATCTACACGGCTTCACCATCTGACACACTGTGCACAACAGTTGCTATACAAGTGCCATGCACAACGCTGTCATCACCGCCCAGAACGAACGATCATGTTGGTTCGTTCCGGCGTCTGTAAATTTCGCCTTTCGAGGGCATCGTTGAAAACAAAACAGCCGCTTCAAGAACGATGTCGAGCCCATTTGTTAGTTCAACTCCTTGTTTCCTGTACGACAAAGACACACCCGCCAAGAAGAGCTCCGGGCGGGCCACCTAAAGTTGCCGCGGACAGGACTCTTGATCTCTTTTAGGACCGAGAACTCGACCTAGCACTCGACAGTCTGCTACATTCGAATCACTGATGTAGACTATGCCTAAACATTCTACTGCGATAGCACGGCCGGGAACCGTTCGAACCGTTGAAGGCCCCTATATATCCCTTTGTATTTGCGAACCTTCGAAGCCTTGTTTCTTCGTGTTCAGGACAGAGAAAACCGTCTTAAGCTTGAACTCGAGTTCCTTCAAAACAGAAAACCACAAAAAAAAATCAACATCGTATTCAATTGTCGAAAATATTGAAAAATGAACAGCGTTCTTTGCGGTTATCTGTCCTCGTGCACGGTGAGGTTTCATCGAATCGAAAATCCCACGGTGCGGTTCGGTGCGGTTCGGTGTGGTTCGGTGTGGTTCGGTGCGGTTCGGTGCGGTTCAGTGTGGTAATTTTAAATCGGGAATCCTACGGTGCGGTTAATTGGGTGAAATTCTAAATGGTTTAAATTAGAAGTTCATTCACGCTGCATCTCGAAGCGATTTTCAAAAGTCTTGAATGCTATGGTACATTTCCGTGATTTGGCGTATCGTACGGTGCGGTTCGGTGCGGTTTTCGAAAATCAGGAGTCGCAAAGTGCGTTTTATGCGATCAATCCGACGGTGCGTGTCGGTGCTGTTCCCCGTTGAGCGTTTTTTGCTACGATGCGGGCCCAATCATGGTAGGGAAAACCGCGCGAAACAAACCGTGTTTTCCCTCACGGTGCACCGTATGAGTACACGTTACAAAACTTCGGTTTCGTACGATTCTCTTGTCGTTTTTATTTTGTACCGATATCCATTAATAATATATTTATAATATTTGCGCGGGGTTATTGTACTAATGTTATTTTGAATATTCAAATCAACTTATAAATAATTAGTAAATGTGGTATAACAAATACATAGCGGAGACTCCAGAGCTCTGCTTAAGACCGTCATGAACCGTGCGAAACCGTGAACTTATAGCACCGTTCTGTGGTCAATAGAACCGCGGTTTTTGTACGGTTTCAAGTTAACCTCACCTTTTGAAAACCGGTCTATTTAGACTACTGCCAGATTTGGCTTGATGCACACGGTGCGGTGTGGTTTCGATGTCACTTCAACGGTGCGGTTCGGTGAGGATGTATTCACTCGGGAAATTCGCTATGGGGTTCGGTGCGGTGTGTGGAATATATAAACTCTTCTGCTCCGTTCGGTGCTGCAATATGTCCAATGGTGTGGTCCGGTGCGGTCTCGCAAATGATAATAATAGTATTATACTGTGCGCTTCAGTGATGTCATAAACGACAATATTCTACTGCGCGGCTCGGTGATGTCATGAATGATAATAGTATTCTACTGTGCGATTCGGTGATGTCATGAACTATCCAAAGGTGCGAATCGGTGCGGTTCTGAAGAGGGCAAAAATCCTACGGTGCTTTGCGGTGTCATTAACCGCCTCAAGCCGCACCGACCCGACAAGAAAACCGGCAGAGTAAAGAACCTCGAAAAAATACCCCCAAACACATTTCGCCGGCGATAGAGAGTTATTCTGTTTTGGTTGGCCTTTGGCGCAAAAAACGCCCATATGTTTTCGAAAACACACGCGTCCGCTCTTTTATATTCTGTGGTTTGCTTTGCCGATTATAGAACAAAAATTATGTAACTGCGCAAAAACGTTTACCGCCTAACTTTATCCACGGCCATACTACCCCCTACTCCAGGAGGCCCGATTTTTTTGTTGTTGTCACACGTTTAAATTTTTCTTATTCCTGTGATTGCCATGGCAATCGTTCCGACGAGTCATACCCTCACATCAAGGCTAGCAACGCAACGATACATACGACATCCCTCCTGTCTATGAAACATACTTCGTACCTGGTGTATCATAGCGAAGCTTCAAGCATCGCAGCACGTAGGATTCGCGAGGCCTCCTGTGCATTGACAGGATGCCCCGCATCGACCGCCGCTTGGTAGGCCTCCAAGAGGTCTTGCAGCTCTACTCGTGGCCTAGGTTCTCCTTGACCTTCCTGACCCATGCCGAGTCCAGTTCTGTGGCCACCTTTGTCTTGCAGAAAGGGGAATTTTGGCGTCGTCTCCTAGGTTGTTCCTGACGTCGATGAGGCGCACCGCGAATACTCCAGTCATCCTAAGTTGGGCGCCTGCCGGGCGCCGGACAGCAGCAAAGCTTGATTTTGCTGCCCATTTCCGTTTTGTTTTTCGCTCTTAGGGTACCTGACACCAATCCTGTACCAATGTGTATATTATCCGTCAGCTATGTTAGTTCCGGCGTCACCGTCACACGATAGTTCTTGGCAGCACTAACCTGCAGCACGCTGACAAGACGACCACCGTAACGATTCGATGTGGTCTTCATGCGTTCTAATACTAGAGTTTTACACTGTACGTATCATAAAAGGCGGCATGGCCTCAAATCCAAAACCACCAGTCTCCAAGCGTTGGTACTGCTGTATGATGTGTACGATTGCTTTATATTTTGTTCTTGTATTTGTCGTCGTTGCCTCAAACGGATACGGGACGGTTGGGATGCCATAAATTCGACGTGACATCGGGCCTCCGATATATCTGCCAAAATATCTGGGTGATTCGTCGTGATTGGTGAGATATATAGATTTCCGTGCGATCAAATACCTTATCGTGCAATGGTTAAATGTCCACTAGTCGCTTTCCATGTATTTGGATAAGTTCGTTCAATCGGCCTCATCAAGAAAAGGGTTTCCCACGTATAGATTCGCAGAGCCAGTTTGAGGTGACTTTACTTTTCATTGAAGTGTTCGAAAAAAGAGTTGCAACGTTAAACATCATAAATCCTACCAAGTTTAGTATACGACGAAAGAACGGGAGGGCAGATATATATCACCTAAAGCCCTTTCCCCCCCCCCGCCCCCCCCCCCGCCCCAACCCCCCACCCTCCCCCCCCAACCCATCCCAACCCCACCCCCTCGAACACTCCACCCTCTCTTTACTCACTGATTGTACGACTTACCCCAGGATATACATGATAAACTGATGTATTATTTCCAAAACTGTCACATTTATCCCCTCAAAATAGTGTATAGTTTCCAGGCACATATTGAGCTGCCCCCCCCGGCCCCCGCCCCCCGCCCCCCCCGCCCAACCCCCCCCCCCCGCCCCAACCCCCCCACCCCCCGCCCCTAATAATATACTGGTGCCAAAACCGTCAGATTTATCCCCTCGAAAGGATTTATAGCTTACATGCACAAATTGGCCCCCCTCCGCCCCCCTTCAAACCCGCTCGCTTTTGATCAAAACCAGGCCCCCCTTTCCCTTCACAGCTGTCAGATTTTGTCCCCCTCAGAAACGGGTTTTATAGTTTCCGCGCACAGACTGACTTAAATCATCCTGTTTACCCTGATAGCTACACTTGTAGTTGTAAGGGGAGTCGCCGACCTATATCCTTAATGAGGACACACAACTCGTAATGCGCGCGATCGGAGTATCACACACAGCTTGCAAAGATGAGTTTCGACGAAATCTTCGATCTCACAGCTGGAGTATTTTATTTTTAAATTATTTTATAATACATTTATAAGTAGTCTATATCATAAAAATAAATACACTCCAGCTGAGAGATGGATATATCAATCGAAATAATTTGTCGAAACTCATCTTTGCAAGCTGTGTGTGATGCTCCGATAGCGCGTATTACAGGTGGTGTGCCTTCATTAAGAATATAGGTCCGTGGCTCCCCTTGCAAGTACAGTGTAGCTATCAGAGTCAACAGGATGATGTTACCCAGTGCGTGCGCGGCAACTATATAACCCGTTCCTGAGGGGGACACAATAAGACAGCTGTGGAAGAAAATGCATCAGTTTATCAAGCGAAACCTGTAAGTCGAATACCCAGTGAGGGGAGGGAGGAGTTTTAAAGGATGTGGGCACCTGGTTTTGGTCAAAAGGGAGCGGGGGTGGAAGCGTGGGGGGAGGGGGGACGGGTGGGGCAGCTCAATTTATGCGTGGAATTGAAAATCCTTCAAGGGGATGAACTCAACGGTTTTGGAAAGAATGCACGAATTTATCATAGAGGGGGGGGGGGCGGGCGGGACGGGCGGGGCAGCTCAAATCTGTTCGTGGCAACTATACATCCTTCAAGGGGATAGACGTGACGGGGTTGGAAAGATTGCACCAGTTCATCGTGTACTTCCTGTAAGTCGTTTATCCAGTGAGTAGAGAGCGGAGTTTTCGAAGGGGTGGGGTTGGTGTGGGGCGGTGGGGGATGGGCGGGACGGGGGCAAAAGGGCCTTTTGGTGGCATAGATGTAGGGGTTTACTATGCGCGTCGGAGAGGGGGGGGGCGGGAGGGGGGGGGGGGGAGGAGGGGGGAAGGTAATGAACAGGTTTAGCTCATATTTCATATTGACATACACTCCAGCTGTGAGATAAGAGATTTGTTCGAAACTCATATATACATATATATTATAAAAAATGAAAATACATTCCAGCTGTGAGATCGAAGAATTCGTCGAAACTCATCTTTGCAAGCTGTGTGTGATACTCCGATCGCACGCATTACGAGTTGTGTGTCCTCATTAAAGACATAGGTCGGCGACTCCCCTTACAACTACAGTGTAGATATCAGGGTCAACAGGGTGATTGTAGTCAGTCTGTGCGCGCAAACTATAAAACCCGTTTCTGAGGGGGACAAAATCTGACAGCTGTGAATGGAAATGTATCCTTTTATCAAGTGAATCTTGTAAGTCGAATAACCGGTGTGGGGGGTGGGGCGGAGTTTTGAAGGACGTGGGGGCCTGGATTTGATCAAAAGCGAGCGGGTTTGGAGGGGGTGGGGAGGGGGGGGAAGGGGGCAATTTGTGCATGTAAGCTATAAATCCTTGGGGGCGGGGGGGGGGGGGGGAGGGGCGGGGGGGGCAGCTCAATATGTGCCTGGAAACTATACATTATTTTGCGGGGATAAATGTGACGGTTTTAGAAATAAAACATCAGCCTATCATGTATATCCTGTGGTAAGTCGTACAATCAGTGAGTAAAGAGAGGGTGAAGTGTTCGAGGGGGTGGGGTTGGGATGGGTTATATATTTATATGATCATTCTTTTCGGGGGGGGGTCGGTCAGGATCATTTTTTCGTATCGGCTTCAATTTGCGATTGTCGGAACTGGACTTCTCGGTCAAATAGCTTCGCCGAGCGCCGTCTTCGAAGAGCGGCTCTAACGCCCCTTACCCTGCCGTATCTGTTTCGCACCTAGACGTCAACGCGGATAGACGCCGAGCGAGACTAGCGAGAAGTGCGTTTTGTGTTGTACTTTGGGCGGTATACGCCCGAAATACTTCTGGATGTTGGCATATGTATGTACCGCTTGAACGAATATACAAGGAATGGACAACATTTCCAAAATGGTATCATTTCCAAGTTGACATCCAAATTTCTTTCTGACGATCATTTTGTCATAACCGCCTCGAAGCGCTTGCTCTATCGTAGCTACTACTACTACTACTACTACTACTACTACTACTACTACTACTACTGCTACCACTACTACTACTACTAACACCACCACTACTACTACTACTACTACTACTACTACTGCTGCTTTATGTCGTTTCCTTCGGCTCAGTGGGGATAGTGCTATAACCAACAATTGATGTGTCGTGAGTACGATTCTTACCCAGATCATATTTGTTTTTCAGGACGGTACGCGCTAGATGGAGACGTTATAAATGGTTATTTTATTTGTGAGTGTTTTCCTGAGTACTACTAACCGTGGTACTAGAAAGGGAAGACCTCCGGAGATCGCTTCTACAAAGGCGCTGATTAATAATTAACGAACTCGAGAACACATTCGGTTTGTTTTTGTTAAAACCCACTCACTGTGAGTTTTACTGAGTCATGTGACAGTGGGTAGTACATGACATGTGTCGAGAGTTCGATTCTCACCAACTACATGGTTGTCTTTGCAATCGTGCGCGCTAACGACGCTTTAAATGGTTTTTTGTTTTGCAGTTTAAAAGATATATGAGTATGTAGTAGCACCGCCCACCGAGCTACTGAGGGTTAAGTAGCTCAGTAGGTGTGCTGTAGGATTTCTCGGTCAAATCACTTTGTTCGAACGCCGCCGTCCAAGCGAGAAGCGCGGAAAATGTTGTGTTTTGAACGGTTTTCTTTATTTATTCTTAGGATCGTGTATGGACATGTCGACAAAAATAAAACTTGGCAAGACTATTTCTAAATTGATGTAGTATTTTCTCCCACAACAAATGGAAATATAACTAACTGTAAAAAAACCCATGGTACTGCCGTAGGGATCACAGTAGCACATTTTTTTTGGGATTTCGGTAAGTACACGTACCTACATGTCTAGATATGGACATGGCAAGCGCACGCACGACTAAACGAGGAGGAGGTAGCAGTGATTATGATTACTGCGATATAAAAAAAGCCTCACAGCAGCATTGCGAATGGCTGCGTCCCCGGGGCCTCGAGGATTGTAATAGACTAGTTTCTCCCCCTGTTGTTAAGCTGCGCCACGCGAAGGTGGTAGTATGCAGACAGAATCTACGGGAGTAGCAGGTGGTGGAACAGGTGGTGGCATGCCTCCGTCCCGGTTTCGCATTGTTTAGCTATTGTTTTGACGAGAATACTCTTATGGGAAATGTAGGCGGCGTGTGGACGGCGTGCTGTGTTATTGATGTGGTCCTTGACTCGGTTGCTGTGGTCGTTGCCGATCGAGTGCAAGCGGTCGTGATGGTACGTAACTGACAAATACGGTCGTGTTGCTTCGTACTTGACGTGCTCCTCGCTGCTGATTGCTGATTACTCATCTCTTCTAATGATCGTGTTTTTCTATAGCACACTTCACAATTTACCAGCTTCTGGACGAACAAGCCGTGGTCACAGGTGTCGTCCGTCTCTCCCCCCCCCTCGGGTATTGTCTTCAATACTTTTGGCGCATCGGGTTCATCACCCACTGATCGTCGACTTTTCATTGAGTGTTGCTAGCTCACGCTCGTACGCTTTCCGTATGTCAATTATTTAATAGGGCACAAGAAAATGTTGAGCAAACATTTTTTGGAGTACTCACTCGGGGAAATTCGGACTCACGAGGCTGACCTATTATACAAGGTTCGAGGATAACCTGATACGCCATCGGGGAAAAGAGTGATACAGAGCCGGTCGCCCCGGTGGTCAACCGGGGTTGCACTCGAGCACTACTGCTAATGCTAGTGTTGGTCATTGAGGTTAATGACCACCGTTGTGATCTTTGTTGGCTTTACTTTGTTACAAAATTGATAGGAAAAAAATGATCAACAAACCGCCAAAACCGCCTAGCAGCGCGGGTAGGTACAACTCAACGCGAATCGAAGAGGGAAGAGAATGCTCAGTTCTCCTCGCGAAAATAAATAGGGCATGTACCCTAGTGAGAAGGGGGGAGGGGAGTCCGCAATATGACACCGGATCTGAGTTATTATGCTACTAGGAGGACGAGAGTAATGCGATCATCACAATTAATGGGATGGCAAACAGAAAATAAGTGAAGTGTATCACTGCTGCTGTAGTAATAATACGATACCCAATCAAGTCGCGCCGATCGACTAGATCTGGACCGAATGATGTTGTATTATGCAACTGGTCCATGTACAACTTCTCCAACTTCCGGCCAGCGTGATGAGATCATAGGTTTTGAACTTGCTGAACTTCTTACCGAGTGGTGGTTTCCTCTCTACACGCACCCTGGTCGAACCAATCTATCGAAGAAGTTGGATTACATTGTGCGGGGTGGTATCGAGGCAGGGGGTCAAATGAATTGTCCGCGTACCGCGGGGTTGAGGTATACGAATAAAAATCAGCAGTAGCGCGAGTTGCTCTATGTTTCTCTTGTTGTAAATATATCGAAAGATTTCTGAACTGGGGTTGCACTGCGTTGTTCTGTGGTGCTGACATTGCATACGAACCTCAGCTAACTAGGCTTCCACACCGTGCGGTGTGGTGTAGACCCGGGAGAGAACTCGGTTTTCGTCCCCTATTTGTTGCCGTTGGTGGGGTATGAAAATTTTTTTGGGACGGCGATGCGGCCCTATCCTCATCGTGTGCGTCGAACCCCCCCCCGCCGGTTTGCCGCTCTATCTCCTCACCTGGTGTCCCTGGCTCTAAGAGCTGCCGAGCCACCCAACTGTAAGCAATTTTGAATAATATATGATTGTCGCATCATCGTGCGGGGCTGTTTCGACCCGCGGGAGAAATCAGATTCCGTCCCCGGTTTGTCATGATCTCTGAAACGGGCACAGGACTTTATATCCTCTCATTGTGGCGTTGACCTTAGGTCCGAGCCGCAACCGATCAGCGTTGACGGAACATGGTTGGAGTTCCACGTCGTGCGGAGTGGTGTCGACACATAAAATCATCGTTGTTGTCCCCGCGGGTTTGAAGTTTTAGAGACTCGGGGGATTCATGATTCGGGGATTGGACCCTATTTCATTGTGTGCGACGGAAATGCCCCCCATTGATGGGGCTCCATCTGGCTAGGACGGCGCTGTGGAGCTCGAATCAATCAGAGACTAGACAACGGGATTGGAGTTTTCTCACCGTGCAGGATGGTGTCGACCCGAAAAAGATCCGTTTGCTTCCCCGGTTGATGGAAGTTTTAGAGATGTGGAACGACCTCTGGACCGGGGATGGAACCCTATATCCTCCCGAGGTAAAGCTGGCCCAACATGCGAACCATGGCCAATCACGAAGTCAGTCGGTCGGTGGGGTTTGGATTTCCACACCGTGCGGGGAGGTATCACGTTTGGATGGGCGATCCCGGGATGTGACCCCATCATGCCCGGGTGGCTCCTGCTTTGTATATGAATCCTGTCAAATGCGCAATCAGACAAAACTGACATATTTTCATTATTGTCTAACACAACTCGAGTGTAAAATACTTAGTTGACAAAATCGTAAGCGCTGTAGTCGCGTACTGTATCTGCAAGAAGTGAGCTGCCTACACAGTTAGCAACAAGCAGCAACATTGCAATAGCATTCAAAGAGTTGATAAACGGAGGCAGTCCTACCACCGTGTTTCGTGCCTGGAACAACGTCGGCACATACCTCCACGATCAGACAACACACAGACAGTCGATTTGGAAGGCTCGGATCAAGATGTCAATGATATACCACTATATCATGCATTGTATATTTCCGAAAATGGCCCAGTGCGAGTCTCTCAGATGCTATGAATAGGATACGCAGCGGACATGGTCAGTCACCTTACTGGGCCCTGGTGCTTGATTGAGTTAAAATATCATAAGAAACGCACTCGACACGTTTCGTCGCCGGACTAAAGGGTCAGTCAGCGTGTGGTCAGATTTATATAATCGAAATCTGTTGACAAAAGCTCGCAATTGGAATAATTAAAAAACCCGTAGCTACCAATTGTAGTACCTTGTTATGTTTTCTCTTTCTTATCGAGCTCTTGCTATTTCCTTACATACTGTACGTGTAGACTATGATTATGTGTGGTGACGTTTTTTACTCTACCAAGTATTGAATCGAACACTTCGAAGTGCTGCCTTGCCCTACCCTTTGCGGAGCCCTTGTACACGTGTAATTTTGTTCACCATCACGTCTCACAACTGCTGTGATCTTATACAACGTTCCGTTCAATGCTTCTTTTTTGCACAGCCGCTGCGCATGCCTTGCGATAAATATGGGAGTAAAGAAAAACGAAATATATCGAAACAAGCAACACAATAACAATGACGTTTTGCACCTCTCCCCCTCGTTTTCAATAGCGGTTCGACATCTTCCAACCAAACCCCCTCGCTTATTGTATTTGTACTATACATCTCTGTCTTAGAACCGGCGACCTCAGAGCCCCCTGTCGGCACGGTAAAAAATATGGTAACTACATGATTGTACCCATCGATTTTGAAATATTCAGTGTTGCGATCCATGTACAACACCAAATTTCAAAGCTATAACACATTGTATACCACACGTAAAAGGTGTGTTTCATACCACACCTAACTTAAAAATTTGCTAGGATAATCAACAATAATACCAGGTAGGTCATTTGGAGTGATATATTCTTGCTACAACCGACAATTTTGTCCCCTTAAATTATGTACAGTTTCCGCGCACGTATTGAGGTTCCCTCCCCCACCCCCCCAACCCCTCCGATCCTTCTTGTTTAAAGGCACTGCCTCAAACCAAAATCTGCCAAAGTAGTAAACAAAACCAGACATATGATACCGCCTCAAAATACCAGGAAGGTATATTTCTAGCCATCCATGCCGTAGCTCCAATTCACCCCGCCCCCCCCTAACGCCACCCCCATCCCCATCACCCGCACTACTATCGCCTAGACCTACCACCAGACCTAGGCTACCGTAGGGGGGTCCCCTTTTGGGCCTTTTATTTCAGTGGCTAGGGGTCACTGGCGCGAGTAACCCCTTTGTTCATATGCAATCTTACGTTTTTTTTTATGTTTTACATTGACGAAATCAATCCGCAATGCAAAGGTGATTTAAGCTGCGGCAAACCAAGTTCCTAAACCATCTTCATCCGTAGGATACAGAGCTACTCGTGCGAGTGGCTCAAACACACCAGTGAAAATGGGGGTACCCCCCCTACCGTAGCTTTGGTCACCACGCGAATAGCAAGCCTCTACATCTATGCAACCAAAAGCTGTTGAAAACTACCCCCCGCCTCCCCACACCCCCGCCCTCCCCGCCCGACCGCTTCGGAGACTCCGCCCTCTCGTTAGTCGTGTACGACTTACAGGATATACATAATAATTTACCGTGGTTCTTTTTGCAAAAACCGTCATAATTGTCCCCTAAAGGACTTATTGCTTTCATGCACATATTGAGTTGCACCGATCGTCTCCCCACCCCACCCACACCCACTTTCCCGCTCCCTCTTTTTCAAACTCCGGCCCCCACGCCCTTGTAAAATATGACCCGCCCGCACTGGTCACGCCATAAGACTTTCACGATACACTTGATAAACTGATGCATTTCTCTCCACGGTTGTAACTTTTTGTCCCCCTTCAGAAAAGGCTTTTATAGTTTTGGCGCACAGACAGACTGACATCACCCTGTTAACCCTGATAAGAGAAGGTGTTATACAGCTGTTGCAATAGTAGAGGACTCCCAATATAGCGCAGGTTGAACGGTGTCACTGATCTCTATAGTGCGAAGGACTGCACCTCTTTTTTCAAACAACCAATCAATGCACAAATGAATGACATGCCTACAAAAAAAGTGGGGGTGTCTTGACCAGTGCCGGTATATTGGGCTGGCACATAATTCCGGGAATACTGTATGTATCTGATGATGCTGTCCTGTGACACGAGAAATCACACGCACACATGCACCGCAAAACCAGGCATCTTATGTCAGTTACAGAAACACCGTGCAGCGGCAAAGCAGGAGCAGCACGGCAGCGCAGCAGCACAAGCAGCAGCAGCACAGGCAGAGTAGAGTAGATCAGGACGACGTTTCCCCTTAATTCCCCCATGCTGTTATCTTTTCGGCCATGGCACTGTCTTCCGCTGTGCCAAAAATATTGTTGTGTTTTTCGCGTAAAGGCATCTATCTATACCACAGATAAAAGCGTTTCGCTGATATTTACATTGCTGGCATGGAACGGGCTATTTTTGAGCCGGTTGAATAGTGTCATTGCTCTGAACGGTGCCGGTAGAATGGCCTGGCACGACTGGCAGTCTGCGCGTAGGTAGCTATAGATGGCAACTTTATTCCAATAGAGCCAGTGTCCTGAATAGCGCTCTGGCGCATATATGTTTCCTGCCACTACGATGGGATGCTGTCGTGCGTTGATTGAAAAACAAACGCATGCCCTCGAAAGAGCACCGGCAATGCTTGGTAGCCGTTGAAGATACATATCAACTAATAAGCACCGGGTGCAGACTACATCAGCGCAGCAGATAGACAGCAGTACTACTGTAGTAGAGTTAAACACGAAAAGCATCAGCAGTTGTGGCAGCACTACAGCCAGAGGCAGCGTTTGAGGCGGCAGCCCGTTTGCCCCTCGTTGCGTTAGCCTTGGGGCGTTTGGTTTCAGTGTAGATGTTGGATTCGGTGTTATTGACTCTAAGCAGACAGAGTTGTGGGCGGTTCCCGTGTGGGTTGGTGAATGCGCTTGTGGCGTGGTGGCAGTGCTACCTCTGCGGGAGGTAAACGAAAAAAAATTGTCTGCTTGCAGCAGAAACAAATGACAGAAGCTCGTAGCGGGGCCAAAACGTGATAGGCGAAAGAAGAAGCTGGAGCTGGCTCGACCCCCATGGTTTTACCTGGCCCAATAGTGAAATATTTTCGCGCGCAGCGGGATTTTTTTTTTTGGCCGAATTGTTTGGTCAACGGCACGTACGTGTAAAACATCACAAATACAGGCAGTAAATGTTGCATAACTTTTGATCAAATGGGAGTACGTAATAAAACAGGGTATCGAATTGAAGCGCTTGATGTCGTCTACCCCATGGGAGCCCATGTAGAACGATCGACGTGGAATAAAGTGGCCAAGAGGAGAGCCAAGACCGAACAAAAATAAAATCTGTGTCAATGTATTTGTCCTTTCAAGAATACAAAAAAAAGTAGAGCCCCGAGTACAACCGAGATTATGCCACTACATGCTCCCTCAAGCTACATCCATAAACGCATGCCTGCACAACGCGCCAACCATGTGGGCACGATAATGAGCTGCCCGGAACAACCATGTCCTCGAGGTACGTGCTCTCGCTAACAAACGCGAACCCTTTCATTGACGTAGACTTGTGGTCCACCTACTTCAAACTGCACCCCTCCGGGTAAGCATCATCCACGACGCAGTGACACTCGCTACCGAACATCCGGATGGGCCTCGTGGCAATCGGGTTGAGTTTGACGCGGCGTGGACTCTCTGGCACGGTGCAAATGGGACCTCGAGCTGACAAGAACTGGTTGTGGTGACGTTTGAAGGTTCCGACTCGCATCTTGTGCCCGCACGTACGGCAGTGCTGGTTCCACCGCTTAGCACCCGCTGCCGAAGAAGCGCCTGACACAGCGCTAAGCCCAGCACCGCTGTTGCCCCCGGCGGAGTTAGCCCGCTCTGCTCCTCCAACTCCCGACCACCGTTTCCACCGACTATCATGCCGTTTCGTCTCGATGATCTTGCGTCTCTTGTCGGCATGGGATGGAGGTCCTTGCTTGCCCACACCCGCTCGACTCTGCTTTCCTGCTGGCCTTCCGACGGGGGCAGGAGGAGCGACCTGACGGTGAATTCCATCCCGGGCGAATAGCAGCAGCGCCACAAAAAACCGCCTTACGGCAGGCGTGGACAACATATATTTGCCTCGTGTTTTTGTGCTTTTGAGGTACGCCGCTTGGGCAAAGCCGACCACAGCAGTACTACAGCAGCACTGCTACGTGTACTACCAGAGTTGCGCCGCGCACAACCCTCGTGTCGCTCGGGCAGAGCCGACCACAGCAGTACTACAGCAGCACTACTGCTTGTACTACCAGGGTTACGCCGCGCACAACCCCCGTGTCGCTCGCTGATTGGCCTGTACTATGGTGCACTATAGGGAGGGACTTACCTGCCTACCCATAGTACAGGCCAATCAGGAGTCTCCATTTAGGCCTTTCCTTTTCTACATTGTCCTTCCCCATAGTACACCATAGTACAGGCCAATCAGCGAGCGACACGGGGGTTGTGCGCGGCGCAACTCTGGTAGTACAAGCAGTAGTGCTGATGTAGTACTGCTGTGGTCGGCTCTGCCCGAGCCACACCGGGGTTGTGCGCGGCGCAACTCTGGTAGTACAAGTAGTCGTGCTGCTGTAGTACTGCTGTGGTCGGCTCTGCCCAAGCGGCGGCGTACTTCGAAAGCACAAAAACATGAGGCAAATACGTGTTGTCCACGCCTGCCGTAGGGCGGTCTTTGCTGCTGCTATTCGCCCGGGATGGAATTCAGCGTGAGGTCGCTCCTCCTGCCCCTGTCGGATGGCCGGCAGGGAAGCAGAGTCGATCGGGTGCGGGCAAGCCAGGACCTCCATCCCATGCCGACAAGAGACGCAAGATCATGGAGACGAAAAGGCATGATAGCCGATTGAAACGGTTTGTTCGGTCTTGGCTCTCCTCTTGGCCACTGCACTCCCCGTCGATCGTTCTACGTGGGATCCTATGGGGTAGACGACATCAAGCGCTTCAATCCGATACCCTGTTTGCCGACGTACTCCCATTTGATCAAACGTTTTGCAGCATTTACTGACTGTAGTTGTGATTTTTCACACGTACGTGCCGTTGACCAAACAACTCGGCCAAAAAAAAAAAATCACGCTGCGCGCGAAAATATTTTAACTATCAGTATCGGGCCAGGTAAGACCATGGGGGTCGAGCCGAAGCTCGTCGCTAGTTGGGCTAAGAAGTGTGTAAAAGTTCTCCCTTTGCAAGAGAAAATATTTCAAGGGAGGCAGAAATGCTACGAAGGCAGAAAAAGAAGCGAGAGTAAAACCCAAGAACTACACACATGATCAAAAGTAGCAATAAAAGGAAACAAACGGTATTATTGAAGGAGGACAGCCAAGGGCTCCACATTCCAGGTAGGGCAGTGGGCAGCACTTCGACTTGTTTGGTTCACTGTTCGATAAGAATATAATCCGTTACCACACAACACCTAGTCTACGCGTGAAAAACATCAGGTAATGACAAGAGATTGATTTAGACTTTCAGTTGACAAGTTACTACTTCTATTGTTTCCTCCGTTTTTCCGTTTCGTTTGTAAATGCGGTTTTGAGCTTTATCCTATATATTTCGATCGGATGAATCCAAGCCTACGCGGACTGACCCTCTAGTATGGCCACAGGAGAGAGTCGTTTCGAGTGCGTTTCGTGACGTCTCGACCTAACCATTCATCCAGAGCCGGCGGAGGAATGGACAAATACTTCATTCACGTTCACTACGTAGCAACTGCAGGCGCTCACTGTGCCGGCTTCTTATGCTACTATTAATACATGCATGATTACATCATATCTTATATCTAGATACGAACCTCGCAGACCGACGGTGTCTCTGTGTGTGTACAGTGATCGTGGAAAGACTTGCTGACGTTATCCTACGCGTGAAACACGGTGTCGCTGCCTTCGTCATTCAATTCCTCCACAGCTGCTAAAACTTTGCTGCTACTTGTTACTGTAGACCACTCTCGTCTGGTCGATGCAACATTATTAGTAGTCCGCCATAGCACTGAACAAAAAAATTTAGGAGTTGACAATTTCACGCGCGATAAAGTTTTAGGCGAAAACAAAACACAGAATACCTTGTATGGCCTTTTCGTCCCTGTTCGCTGGTCGCTCGTTAACCGTAGATCTTGAATAAAGTATAGGTTGTCTGGGGACGATAGGGTCCATTCCCAGAATCCTAATCTATTCACCGTTTTACAACTCCGACAAATACCCGGGAACCGACACGG
Organism: Undaria pinnatifida; assembly: GCA_012845835.1. NCBI lineage: Eukaryota > Phaeophyceae > Laminariales > Alariaceae > Undaria > Undaria pinnatifida. The sequence continues at coordinate 13,952,338 of JABAKD010000021.1, read as the reverse complement.
ATATATCATCAGAATTGATGCAGAGTGGAAATTCCCCGTGCAACCGATCGGCTGATCTTTAATAGGCTAGGGTTCGTGTATCATGGAACCAACTCCACCCGGGGTCAATAGGGTCCCATCCCCGGTCCGGGGGTCATTTAGTATACTCAAAAATGAGACAAATCAGGGAAAAAAACAAGTTCTCTCGGGGCGACACCGTCCCCCACACGGTGTAGAAACCCTAATTCCATTGGCTAGAATCACTGCTTGTGGTTCGAGCTCTATAGGGCCCCCCCACCATAGTAGGAAGATGATAAAGGCTCCCCAGCTTTTGGGGGCAGTTCCGTCGCACACGGCGGAGAGAGGGCCCCGTTCCCCGTTCAGAAATGGTCTGAATCTTTACAGCTCCAACAACGCGGGAACTATTATTACTATATCCCCCTGGTCGATATACCTCCTGGCAAGGCGTGTCAACCCCGACTCCATGGACGTATTTCTCGTGATTGGCTGGTAAGCGTTGACCCAATAAGCTCACAATTATTGCGACCGACTCGGGTTCTCTCGCATGCTTCTCGCATATGGCAAGCATTTGCAGTGCGAGCAAAGTTTATTGAGCTATTTGCATGATAGGTCGCAACGACAGCGATTACATGCTTCCATCAGGTTGGCGTGCCGAGGAAGCAAACTCTAGATGGGGATAAAAAACACTTCGTCAGCAACAAAAGCAGCAGACACATTACGAATGGACGAACTAGGGTCATTTGTAAGCAAGATTCAGCCCCCCCCCGGTTATAAACACAAGTAATTTAAAACAAAATGGGGTGTCCGAAGAAAAAAGACAATATTTAATGTTTTCGCTGTTGTTGTTGTTGTTGTTGTTCTCACATTAACTCGCATAATCAAGTCCGTGGTCACAGGACAGGCTCCAGTCACTCTGGAGCTGAGGACAAACCCCACGGAAAAATACAAACAACCCAAGTGGGTACACGCATATATCACACCTAACGCAATTCATGCCTCCACCAGAAACATATAAAGGTAAAGTCGCGAGTCAGTCTAGGTCCATGCCGGTGCATACTTCTCATTACCCACGCCTGGAGAAACCGATTATTCCGATTTCCGCCCAAGGAAGACTACCACGTACAGATTACAGGTAGTATCTATCACTCTACGCATACGCACGACAGGTGTAGATCAATTGGCGAAAAGAAACAAAGAAAAGAGAAGAAGATAAAGGAAAGGAAAGAAAAGAGAAGAAAGCGGAACAAAACGCAAAAGGAAAGAAAAGAGAAGAAAAACACAACACATGCAACACAAGACAAGAAGAAGAACCGAGGCAAAGAAAAAAAAGAAGAGAAATGAGACAAAAAGAAAAAGAAGAGAAATAAAAAGGTCATTCTAGCAGACCCTAGGAACTGGCTAAGGATAGAATTGGGCTCATAGAAGGTATCACGTCCATCATCAATGACACCGGGGAGATAATTATTTAAACATGACTAAGAACTCAGGGCGGTCTTATGCTATTTTGTGACGGCCATTAGAAGGCTCGCAACTTTCAATACAACGATGATGGCCAAACCCAGACTTCAACCTCTTGGGCATGACGCCCCCCCTTCCCTCCCCCCCCCCCCCCCCCCTTTCATTTTCCCCCTCTCCCCTCCCACCCTCCCACCCTTCTCCCCCCGATCCCCCCCTTTCCCCTCCCCCCGGCCGCTTAAAGATGCCAACGGTGGATGGCGCTGCCGCAGCCTTTGGGCGTCGCTCTGCAGCTTCTCGTCTCTCCGTTTCATGCCAATTCCGCATGAAAAACTTGTCTCCCTCCTCAACTCGCCTACACCATCGGCCAGTCTTCTGAGCAGCCTTTCGCCGTCCTCCTAATTTCATTCCAAAGACCGACATATCCATATTCAGATGATACATTTAGTATTCTTCTTTTCCCCTGAGTAGCCCTTACCCCTTACAAACCCCCCAAACGTCACCCTCTGTGGCAGACGTTCCTCCCACATACGTGCTAAGAATCCCGCAAACAATATCTTCCGTTTGCGCACTATCGCCTCAACGCTCTCGGTGTCTGTCTTGGCAAGCGCGTCGGCGTACGAAAGGGTGTGGTCGTCACGCTCCCGTTTCCGCCATCCAAGGCATCGGAGGAGCATGGAGCGGTGAAGCCGTCGTAGCCTGTGATAGTCAGGCTTCTTCGGGCTCCACGTCATGCAACCGTGCAGCAGGGTGTCGACTACCTCAGCTTTCAGCAACCGCACCTTCAACCGTAAACGCACCCCCGGGCGATCATAGATTTCCATCTTGTACCTCTGGAAGCACGCTCAGGCCCTCTGGAGAGGCCGCGTTATTTCAATGCTATTTTTCAGCGTCGCTAGACACCTCGTTGCACGTTACGATGGCGTGCACAAATGTCAAATTACTCGACGTTGTTGTAAGCATCTACCAGTGCATACTGTTATCTTTCATCTGCAGGGGAAAACCTCAACCACCAATGTTGGGGGCGACCTCAATCACCAAGATTGTTGGCGTTACAAAGCGCCGCAATTTTCGCAGTACCGTAGCCCCAAGGCAACTTCACCCGTTTGTCGTCGACGGTTGGATCACTTGGGGTCGCGATTCATTACGCCAGCAAACCGTAACCGGTCGCGAAGCCCCATTTCCTGACGAACACAAATATCACTGGTGATTAAAAGGGGGTTCTCCTCATTCTACAATAATAGAAATCCAAGCGCTAACTGATACCTGCTTAGTGTTTATCACATATCGGGGGAGTGAGACATAAACGTTGGTTGTTGATCTCTACGAAGCGTAGAGGTCTTACCCGTTGAGCTGACAATAGTGGGGTAGTAGACTCACTGGTATGAAGACAAGTAAAAGATGTACATATATATGTTTAGTTGCTCCTAGCCAAGCCACAGCGTGGAGAGAAGAACACCCATTCCCGGTAGAAGAATCACAACGAGGAGTGACGGCGAAATATAATAGCCAAAATATTTTCACTATCCCGATACTATTTTACGATGTAGTCAGCCTATCACTGAAAACCCCTACTATACTCAACTGTCACTGTATACATATCATATCCACGCATACAATCAACAGCCTCCCTGGTTTGTAAATGACACGGCATGATGCTACATTATCATATCATCAGGGTAAAACGATTAAAAAAAAAATACGGTCAATCAATATCTTCCCAGTACTACTGTGACCAGAACGAATGATTGCAGAACCATTGTCCTTGGAAAGTGCTCCATAAATCTAGAGATACATTTGGGGGGCAGTATCCGACATCAATCTTCACGAACCTAATATCTAAGTCGTAAAATCCCAAGTCCAAAGAAAATACTTGTACCGAAATGCAAAATCCATAGACTACTTAAGTAGACCGAGAAGTCAAGTCTGAAATCCAAATTTAAGAAACCCAAAACCTCAAATATCGGCTTTTTAATCACCACTCGGTCTTCCTTATAAAACGGTTGTCAGCTTTATAGGACAGGGATGCGAACACGTGAGATCAGATAGCAGTCTCAAAACCCACTTTCGAGTTAGAAAAATGCCTCCCGGCTGGGTACATACTAAAAAAACGTTCAGATTCCAAACGCTAAATCCAAAAACAGTAATGTCATACTAAACAACGTAATCGGGAAAAGATATTATTTCAAAATCGAAGAACCACGTACTTGCCTCCCTAAGTACTATGCACCCTTAAAAGTACCAAACCCCAGCTAGTATATGCAGAATAATGTGTCACGATACAATTCAAATGTGCTCGCGAGAGTGTTTGTCGCCCTCGTTCAGACGTATCGAACTCGTCGAGTTTGAGACTATTTTCCTACTCAACGAGCCTCAATCCTCGTAGGTGTTCAAGCGAATACGCCCCCCAACAAGCGGTGACAGGTGGGCGTGACCCCTCCATGCAGGATAAAAACTAGACGGTTTGGCTCAGCTAGGTGTCATCATATCGCCAGTTGAGAAAACCATAGTCTAGACTGACAACACAGAGATGACCCCGGGTAGTTCACCAACAAAACGTTTCCGTCCCCAAGTCTCAAAAATATCGTACTTCCAGCTCATAAAATACTCCGTATCGTGATCCCTCCTTGCAGGATAAAAACGATACGATTTTGATCGGCTGGGTCTCAATACCGAGCAAGTGGACAAAACCTAAAATTGATGACGCAGGGATGCCCCCGGGTAGTCTACCACAGACCTTTGCGGTCGCCAAGTCAAAAAAATCTCATATTGTACTTCGTATGGTGATCCTTCCTTGAAGAAGAAAAACCAAACGATATGCCTAACAGCTGGGTCTCATTACGGGGCTAGTTGAGAAAACCATGGACCGATTACGCAGGGATGACCACCGGGTAGTTTACCAAAAATTGTTGCAGTCCCCAAGAGCCAAAATTCTCATACTTTATTGTCGAACAGTAGAATCACGAACCTAGCGTACTCAATCATGAGATATTGTACCTTTGTCCAAAGTCAAATGTTCCATCGTAAAATCCCGGTGACAGCGAAAATACCAACTGCAGTCTTCCAGTGTACCTTTCTCGGTGAAATCTTGTTCCTAGCCACAGCTCTCACTAGGTGCGCAATGTCCGGACGTGTCCGGTTAGCAAGCCCCATCAAGCATTCGACCAGCTCGGCAAAAAGGCCAGTCTGTTTGAGACCTTCCTCGGGCGGGTTTGTCCCACCCGAACTGGCGCATATATCACCATTCACCGCAAATCCCGCAAGTATATATCAAATCACGCAATATATATGTCGATATATTTCAGAGTTGACTCGACAACTGTTTTATGCCGGTGTAGCACAAACTCAACCGCGTGTTTCTTTCTGTTTTAGAGCACTGATAGATCAGAGCGCAAACGCCTCGCTACACGTGACGAGGTTGTTATATCGAGGGTCAAGTTATCTCGCATGTTCCTTCCCGGAAGAGAGAGACCTGGTATTACAGTGCTGCTAGATTGTTAGTCCATTCTACTTTTTGTTAAACTACCGCGGTAAAAAAAATGACGATCCTTCAAACTGTTTGGCAATCTGACTGAAACGCGTATATAGGAAACGATATCTGGTAAACTTCACAAGCGCAAGAATGTTGACTATTTTCGTCTGTACTCAAAATTCTCCTATACTACGCACGTACTTAAAATGTTTGAGCACCTAACTGTGGACTTTATGAACCTTATAATCTACCCAATCCCCCCTGCTCATAAATTTTCATCCGTCATACAGCAGATAACGCTTACACCATAATCATAAGACTACTATGCACACGCGCATGATAAGGGCGGGGGGAGTTAAGGGGGCGATGTAACGAAATGAGGCTTGAACATGATCAAAATACTACCATTCACTGTCAAGCAAAGCACGTCAGACTACAATATAATATTTACAAGGGCTCCGCTCCGCAGGCGGCTGACGCCGCCCGCTACGCTCGCGCAAGGCAAGGAAGAATGCAACTAACAACATATACTATGTAAAGGGGGCAGAAATACGAGGCCCACGGTTTGGTGCGAACAGCGATTTGATGATGCCAAGAGCTGCTTGTGCAGAGCAAATTGCCCTGTTGTGCTCAGCTGTGCTGTGTGCTTTTTTTTCCGGTGTTACGTTCTGATCGGCAGTACGGGGGTAATTTGCGTGGGGGAAAAAACAGGGGACCGTGAAAGATCAAATACATAGTCTATAGAAAAAGAAAATTGAGGAAAAGTAGTACTCCGTACACAACAACACGCATTACACCCGATACTGCTCCATGTTCGAAAGAAAGCACACAGCGCGGCGACACAGCACCGCAGCGACGGGCACGTCACCGCACCGCATTGCTCCGCACGGCTCCGCACGGCGCTACGCTGCGCTGCTGGGCCATATATAGCCGGATTGGTCTGGGCTCGGCGTGCATGTGGTCCAACAGCGTAGTATCTGATGTTATGTACAAACCTGGCGTAGTAGTACCGGTATGTACTACATATTGGCGTTTCGTATATCGAACGACGTAGGAAAGCGAAGAAAAGCTGGAAAGGTTCCGCAAGTAATATGGAAGTTGGAGCTCTGAGAGGCCAGGGATGGGCAATCCCTGAGAAAGACAAAATTAAGTAAGTCTATAATACAGTAGGCATAACCGGGAGAAGATAATAGTGGGATCTAAGAATAACGAAAACAATACATCCCGATATTTCCACCACATGTTGCATCGTAACACGTGAGTAATACTATGTCTCCTCACTATTCAATACCGGTTTCTTCATTTCGTGTACGGCACTATGCTTGATCGTTGTTGAGGTTAACAACCATCTATTCCGGAAGTAGCCCGCATTGTATAAAACAACCAAACTGAAAAATATATATATTTCATCACCTCTCGTGCGTACCCGAAACAATAATACTACTGGCACCACCAATACCCGCCATCATCTCCCGGGCGTGCCTTAAATTAAATACTACTGGTAACCATACCCCTACAGCCATCAACCATCACAAATTTATGTGTAAAACCGCATGACGTACGACAACTTACCAGGAATTTTGTTAGGAAAATACACGTCACACAACCGAAATCAAATATTGTGTTTCGGAGATAGATGGCGAATCCGTTCGTATTTCCTTCCCTCTTTAGTGCGTGGGAGAAAATGTTTGATTAAAAATTTAGTACTAATAACTATCAGAAGTTTCGGGTACAGTAGCGGCTACGGTTTAAGAGAGGTCCGTGCCTGCTCTGCTTCCCTCTCTCAAGCCCGGCTTTCTGTCATAATACTGTGTTGGCTACGGTGTAAGAGCATATTATCTTAAATCTATGTCACTCTCGCGGGATGTCGCACAGGTGTGGCAAATGCGGTGCATCTCGCTGGTCCCGAGCGGGTCCACCACACCACAAGTGCCTTGGAGGTACTGCCCGCAGATGCCTCTGCATTGACTGGTGATTTGTGAACTTCGGTGGGTCTGGCGTGCGGTCGGGGACAGCTGTGCAGCGACTGCCCGCTGCGCAGGGCATGGTGTCTGCAGCTGCTGTGTGTGATGCGTGTGATGGCTATGTAGTGTGATTTCCAGCAGCTCGATTCAAGAGAAAATCCTAGACATAAGACCAGCTCTCTCTAAAACCGATTTTGGTTGTGCCAGCTAATTCACCTCTCTTAAACCCGTACTTTTTCTGTAGCCTTTTTCTCCTAAACCGTAGCCGATACTGTACGAGTATGAAAGTATTGCAGAACTTCCAGAAGTTCCGGGTGTGGTGGCCTGGGCTTACAGAACTTACAGAAGTTCCGGGTACGGGAAATGCCCGGGTAAATGCACACCCCATCTGGGGCGAACTCGGTTTGAAGCAGAGGATTTCATCCTACTTGCATGGCATGTTCTCACTGGGGCAATGTCCCCGAGGCAATCTGCCTTGTAGCTTTAAGGCAATTATGGATAATGGACAAAAAAAAATCACCGAGAGAGGCGATATATCGTGAACCTCAATGAGCGGCGACCAGGGCAACAGCCGCGATCATTTCCATACTGCGCTGTAACGGGTCATCCCATAGCGTCCGACTGTGGCGCTTCAAATTAAATATTGGCTGCCGGCGAGTCTATATTTTCCCACCAGCTCGATAGAAGCCAATTGCCGCGACAAAGAAGCAAAACTAACGAGAACACGGAGGATGGTTCAAGACGTCGATGGTAACTGAATCGCCGTCACGGCAGATCTATGGATTTTTCCGATCGGAGAAAAAAAAAAAAGACTTGACAATACGCAATCACGTGAATTCCCGGTAGGCGCCGAACTCGGGTGTTTCCACCAAAAAAATCGAATTGAAAACAACTCGATTTTCAAAAATAATAATGTCTTCGATTTACAATTGTCCTCTCTCTGTCAATATAATACGTGCCCACGAGGTTACAAACGAAACATGACCAGCACCTACAGTAGTAGTAGTAGTAGTAGGTGGTACTACTAATATCATCACTATCATAATACAAATATACGAAACGTATTGTTACATACAGCTGTACTTTTTCGGTGCTCGGTTGGTGTCACTGACAAGGTAAGACATCATAATAAATTGCATAATGCAAGTAAACTACCCTCTTTGGGTTTGAACCTTAATTAGTGTATGTGGGCTCCCCGGGTATTGTAACAAAGGTATAATACCCGTACCCCGGGTATTTTGCCACAGACGTACAAAAGTCACAGGAGTTCCGGGTTAGGGTATGGGGGTCTTACATAACTTACAGAAGTTCCGGGTACGGTACGGAAGTGTTACAGAACTCACAAAAGTTCCGGGTATTGTGGCACGGGCCAAAAAAACTCACATAAGTGATAAAAATGATATACCCGGACCCCGGGTATTTCTGGCACTGACGTACCGAACTTCCAGAATTTTCGGGTATGGGTATGACTGTCGTACAGAACTTTCAGAAGTTCTGGGTACAAGTGTGAATATCCTAGAGAACTTCGAGCAGTTCTTTGTGGCGTAATACCCGGGCGGGTACGGTTTGTGCGTACCCTACAGAACACGACCTTGACATTAATCATCCGAAACTCGTCTTGAAAGCATCCTGCATCCTGTGCCTAGTAACCTGTTCATCAGCAGGTCAATCATACCACAAGCAATAACATTTGCCGGTGGTTGGTGCAAGAGGGGGCTGGGGGATAGGCACGAGCATTTCCCCTGCCAGTCCTCTTGCCCAAGCTGCTTTGTCCTGTGCTATGATTTAACGCGAAAAAAAAAAGTCTTGACCGCAAAGAATGCGAAAAAGAGCGATCGTCTCAGCCGCATAGAATAACACGTCATCGCTACGTCAGTCAAATATGCTGTTGTATAGTTTGCAGTATCATACGTCGCGACGGCATTTCGTATGCCTTTGATACCTTCTATGAGCCCAATCAATGTCGTATTTAGTCAGTTCCTAGGTAAGATCTGCTAGTATGACAACCGCTGTGTTTCTCTCTTCCTTTCCTTGTTTCCTCTTCATTTCTTGATTTGTTTTTCAGTTTCTTGTATTTTCTTTCCTTTCCTTTTTTTTTTTTTTCCGCTCTCTTTTCAATTTCTCCTTTCCTATATCTTCTTTTCTTTCGTTTGTTTCTTTTTTCCAGTTAACTTGCGTCTGTTGTGCGTATGATTAGTGATATATACTACTTGCAATATATACGTGGTATAGCCTTTCTTGGGAGGCAAGGGGTAAAACCAGTTTTTTGCAGGCGCGAGAAGTGAGACGTATGTGCACACCAGTATGGACGTGGCACACGGTAGACTGACTCTCGATTTCACTTTTATATGTTCTTGGTGGAGGCATGAACTTGCGTCAGCTCTGTGGTAGTCTATAGACTATATTAGGCGTCTAACACCTTGGGTTTGTTTGTGTTTTCCCTGGGGTATTCCTCAGCTCCAGAGTGACCGGAGCCTGTCTTGTGACCACGGACTTGATTATGCAAGTTATTGTGAGAACAACAACAATAACAACAAGATGTATTTCAACACAGCAGAAGGCACTCACTACCTGCTGTATTACTCTAGAATCAAGGCCAAGCCCAGACAAAAACAATTGTTCATCACATGGGGAAGGATTCTTCACCTCAGTGTCCGTGCCTCCTACACCCAGCGTCCTCCATCGCCACCAGCCATCTCGTGCCGACCCCAACCCGGGCCCACACATCAACGTGCTCAACAGCCGGCACTCCCACAGAGTACGTCAGATACTGCTGGTAATTTAGTTTCACAACAAAATCTTCGTGCCATCTCTTCTCCCCAGTCTCAAACTGCTCCTGCTGCGCCGGCGGCTGCTGCCGTGCAGTGCTCTCGCTCCCAGTCTCAAGCAGTGGAAATACGAGCTGTGACGTCCACACAGAGGAGGTGTCGCCGGAGGTTGCAGCAGCTGCCGCTGCTTTAATGGCAGCTTCAAGAGCTTCTCCTGCTCGTCCCCCTCGTCTCTGATTCCACCTCATCACTGCAAGCCACAACCAACCACCATCCAATGTTCCTCCGTCTTGAACTGCTGCTGCGGCGGCGGCGGCTGCTGCTGCTGTGCAGTTCTCTCACTCCAGTCTTAAGTAATGGGCAAGTACGAGCTGTGACTCTGACCTGGCCGCTCCCGCTCGCCTCTCTCGTATCTGACTTCGCTGATATCGCATTTATTACGGATGAGGAGGCTAGGGATAGAGGCGGGTCCGATGTCTATGTGGGTCTGAGTGGTCTCTAGGCACTCATGCGGCAGGACCCTAGGTCTTGTGTGCATTGTACAGAGAGGAAGGTGCCAGGGACCCAGCCTACAAAGCACTGCTACCGACCTGATGATAGCAGCCTCCCGATCGGTACCGAGTTCGGTGGTTGAGCCTGAACAGCGGTAGTGTAAGCCTTGAAGGTGGCTTGCGAGAAGAAGTAGAAGGTCTCCAGTCGTGGGTACGGTATTCGCTTTGTGGATTATTGCTAACTCAGGGCAAGCAAAGAAGTACAGAGCAGAGGGAGGCGAGGAACCAGTACTGCTAATACCTATTGAGACCAACGCATTCCCAAAAGTGCAACTCCTATCAACCGTAACAATGTAACCGTAACATCCCCCCATTAGTATGAACAGCCGTTTGACAGCTGCAACATACTAATTAACGGTAGCAGGAATAGTGACAACCGCGAGGTGACACCCTTCCATTGGCGAAAACTACCGGTGATGTTTTTGAGTAGGTCGAACGGCCAACCGAAAATTACCAGAGGCAAATAGTGGCCAAACTCAAATAAAACCCACTGCTCATCATAATTCTCACTGCGCGTTGACTCGCGGCCCGACATCGACTTGCGCGAAGGTAAACCCGGCTTCCGGGGAAAACCCTTCGCTCCCCATCCCGAGAGCCCTAGAATTAAGACAACAACCGAAAACATCAAGTGACACTCGGACGTAAAATACTCTAAAAAAAAACCGTCCCTCGCTTGGTGTTCCCACTGTAGTTGCTGCCCGGCTCTCAACACCTACCGCGCGGGAAAAACCTGGCCATCCAGAAAAAAACCCATTGCGCACAGACCTACAACACCAAGCTCACACAAACGCCACGGCACACCGCACGAACCCACTTGGGTGCTACCGGGCGCAGGGCCACCCTTCGACTACCAATCAGACCAGAACATCTAATCAGCACGTCTCCAAACATTCAAACTTTAACTGGCTGCCAACTGGGGGCACGCTCGAAAATCTACAACACAACTACATAAGACTGGTACGACAAGGCCAACAACGGTCTAAACTCTTCACTTCATATAAATACGACCGCATCCTGTACGGACATCCATAATCACCCGCAGACAGTCACACAATCCAACACATCCTCCTCATCCAGCAATCACGGAAGCCCGAAATCCTTTCCTCCAAAGGCTATCTCGAAAGGCTTTCCAGTTCGCGTCTAGACAGCTCTTCCCAGTTCCCGTCAGTGTAGCGCACACGCCAGTAGGGGGCAAGAAAATCGTACACCTGGCCTTGAAGTTGGATGCCTCCGGCTAGCTCCTTCTGAAAGGTAAAACCTATAGGAAAAGCATGCAAGGCTTGGGCGCGGGACAACGGAGCACGGGACTGTACTGAGTTGGGTACAGAAGCGTTTGCGAGCTGGGGAAAATACAAGTGCCAGAGAGCAACGAAAGAATCCAACTGAAGGGGCGCGAAGCTACGTCGCACTGTCTCTTCCGACAGCCAGTCCGATACTACACCATTTCCTGACTTCCCTTTGTACTCCCAAATAGTCCTCATGCTGGAAGCCGGTTGAACTCTGCGACAGTCGGCGATGGTGACTAGACCTAAACTCTCTTTAGCTCCTGCAGGCAATTTGAAGTCGGGGCCCCACGCATACTGGGCGAACTCTTCAGCTAGCGAGTGTCGGAAAGAAAGTGCTCGAAGGTGGAAAGGTTTCACATCGGCCGTAGATACCCTTCGGCTGCGCTTCTTTCTACCATGCATCATGAATTATATGCTGAGACCGGGCTGGATCACCCCCGTCACTTTCCACGGTCCTTTGTATAGATCGTGTTGCAACTTCCTTCCCCTGTAGTCACGTTGTCGACTGTTCTCGGATTCGCGCACTAGCACCAGACTGTCCTTCACGACGCCAACTCCAGCCGACGACCTCTCGATGGAGGCGTTCGCCTTCGCGCGTGCCGCCACTCGAAGCTTGTGCCGTTTCTCAAGGGCGAGTCGTACTTCACGGAGATACTACTTGCGCCTCTCCACGAAGTTGTCGAGTCCCCGCTCTTGATCCATCTCGTCCGTCAGAGGAACTAACGAATCCAGTGACGTGCGAGGCGTGCGGCCGAACAGGAGTTCGAAGGGAGTCATGGTGGATGGGAGCGAGGTGTCTGGCAAGGTGCGTTTGATCCACAAACAGGCGAAACATACTCGTCCCATCGGTCAGGCCAGGACTTACACAGCTCGGCGAACAACCCCTGCAGCCATCCCCCCAGTCTCTCAACCGACCCTTGGCCTCGAGGGTGGTCAGCAGCACAGAACACGATGTTTGCGCGTAACCATCTGCACAAGTGCTTAACCACCTCCGCACCAAATTCTGAGCCTCCATCACAGCGCACCGTCTTTGGAACTCCGTAAGTTAGACACACCTCCACCAACACTCGGGCTACGCCTACAGCTTGCTTGGTTTCTAGCGGGAACCCGAAGGGGAACTTTTAGGCGCGGTCTACCACGAGCAAGATATAGTTGTTGCCAGTTTGTGATGGTGTGTCAATCTTGAGGATGTCCATTTGCAACTCGTCCCACGGCTCAAGCGGTCTACCTGGCATCATGGCTACTCGTCTGCTGAGCGGTCTCTTACGTCTTCGACAGGCACATGGCAATACATAGTGTCGAGTGTCTTTCATCATCGTGGGCCAGTGGAAATGATCGCGCAGAAGTGACAGCGTTGCTCCTACCCCTGCATGACCGTGTAGTGTGTGCACCAACGCAATGACGTCGGCTATCATGGCAACTGGAATAGCAGGCAGTTTTCTCCCCTTCCCATCGTCATACCGAACCACATCATCCGTGCCTAGGCTATACCTGTCACACCCGCTTCCCCTCTGGTTAGAGTCAACTCCATTGCTTAGAACCTTGCGAACCTGACCCAGATGGGTGTCGTCTCATTGCCGACGAGCTAGCTCGGACGGCCTTGTAAGCACCCGTGCCGTCAGATCGATGGCCGATGCTCCACCGGTCGCCTGGCTCGACGAAGACGTCGGAACCTCCCCCCGTGCGGCCAGCACTTCACCTATGTCGTCGTGGCCAGGTCGAACGGGGGACTGCGGTAGCGTCGATGGCGGCCGCGCCGTAGTGGGGGCTTCCACCGTGGTGAGACCGACGTTCTCTCTGCCCGGTATGGCCTCCAGTACGCTTGTCGGGGGCAGCTGCGGGTCACCGATCGGTCGTAATCGCACCGAAGGGGTACGGTTCCGGCCGCTACGGCGAGGGGCATCCGTCTCAGAGTCAAGAGCAGCACACGCGGCGAAAGGCAACGCTCGAAAGGAGGACAAGAGAGAGTCAACCACCTCCGGGGTGGGGTGAGAGGTGGGGTGAGAGGTTTGGGAATCTGCATCCCCTACGTGGTCTGCCTGCGCAGAGTCCAACTCAGCCAGCCTTACACCATCCAACTCCGGTCCAAGGGTCTCTACTGAAGCGCATGCAGTGGCGGACGACAAATCATCCGGAAAAGAATCGTCGACATCGACCTCTACCGGGCTAGCAACAGGCAACCTGGACAATGCATCGGGTACTACGTGCTCTACCCCAGCCTTCCATTCCAGCTCCATGCCGTACTCCATCAGCCTCAGCGCCAACCTGTGTAGCTTAGGACAGAGTTCACGGCTCCGGAACAACCATGTGAGGGCAGAACAGTCTGTGACAAGTTTGAACCGTCGACACGCTAGGTAAGGCCGAAAATGGTCTACCGCCCACAAGACTCCCATGCACTCCCGTTCCGTGAGACCCCGTCTAGCATCGTTTTGTGAAAACCGGTGACTGGCAAACATTACCGCTCTGGTGACACCGTCGATTGTCTGCATTAGCGAATCTCCTACACCCATTGTGCTAGCATTCGTATGTAGTTCAAACAGGGGCTCAAGGTCGGGGAAAGCGTGAACCTTCGGGGAGGCCAACGTTTCTCGCAAAGACTGGAAGGCGTCTTCCTCAGCTGTGGACCAGAGAATAGTAAGCTTGCGTGCACGTTTCGAAGCTAAGGCTTTGTTGCGCAGGATGTTGGTGAGCGGAGCGGCGGTCAGACTGTAGTTGGGTACAAACTAACGCAAGTAGCCGGTTAGACCCAAGAACGTGCGCAGCTCTTCTACGGTGAGCGGTCGAGGCATGCGTGCGATTGCATGTAGCTTAGACGGAGCAGGGTACAGACCAGTACTGTCAATGATCATGCCGAGGAACTCCTGTGACGTTGCGCCAGAAATGCATTTAGCGAAGTTCACAGACAGCCCCGCCGCTAGAAGGCGGTTCAGAACGATAGTCAGAGTGGCGAGGTGTTCGTCCTATGTGTTGCTAGCGATCAGAATGTCGTCAAGCCAGCTAAACACGCCTGAGAGATACCCCAGAGCCGACTTTACTCTACGAGTGAAGGCTGCCGGCAGCACTGTCAGTCCGAACCCCGCGCGAGTGAATTCCCAGAGCATACCATCCGCATCTCGAAAGGCTTTCTTGTAACAGTCTTTCTCGCTAATTGCTATCTGGTGAAAACCGGAGGCGAGGTCTAGCTGAGTGAAATACTTTTTGCCCTTCAAACCGTCGAGTATCGTCTGCATGTCACCCAAACCCCCGCTATCCGAGACCAAGAGTTTGTTAAGCTCACGCTAGTCGATGCACAGCCGCAATGTACCATCCTTCGTCTTAACGCACAAGCACTGGGCAGCCCACGGAGACATGGATTGGCGGATCACGCCTCGATCTACCAACTGCTGAATCTCTGCCCTGATCATGCGTCGTTCTTCCGGAGAGAAACGTCGTTGCTTGGCTGAAAAAGGTGTGCAAAACTCGTTGATAAGAGGTAGGTCGAGCTCACCGTTGATACAAGCAGGCACTCGCTTCGGGTCGATCGGAAACAGGCCATCCTCGATATACGCTGCGAGAACATTGGCGAGCTGCTGCTTCTTGAGCGACCCTGGCGTCCCCAGGTTGGCGTCCTCGACGCGAACACGCGGGATAGCTTCCTGATCGGCTGGGGCCGGGCTCGGGGTGCGCGGTTCACGGGGAGGAAGGGGTGGGTCGGCAGCGGAAGGTGAGGCAACAAACAGCGAATCGAAAGCCGGCTTGTCGCGAACGCTGATTGCTACCATGCGAGCTATTACTCGGCTACCCTCGACTGCCACCTTCTCCTTACTGCTGTTGACCAACTTGCAGTAAACAGGCGATCCCGGAACCCACCACATCACCGCACGAGCTACTCCCACTACAGCCCCCTGCTCTAAATCAAACCGCTCGGTCGGCAAGACCATCACGAGCTGCTTGTCCTGCGGTTGCGGCCCCACAGCCGCCGCTTCCACCGGGCGAGTGGTGAAACCCTCGACGACGGTAGTCTCCGGCACTTGTCGCACGTCCCACTCGAAGCAGGTGTCGTCCTCCCACACCACGTCCTCGTAGCTGGGAACATCTGTGGGGACGGCGGGCACTTCGGGGGCGTTCTTGGGGGCAGCCGTAAGTAGACTAAACTGGTCCCAAGTGTTGCAGAGTGGGCTGGCAGCATGGGGGGCGTACGGTGCAGTCGACAGAAAGGACACCCAGGGCGCGGCTGGCACAGGTCTAAAGCCTCTGTTGGGACCAAAATCGAGCACGCTAGCATTCCTCCTAAAGAAACCTGCTTCCACAATGAAACCGTATGGCAACCCGTCTACCACTCGTACCTCTACGTCTCTCACACGCGCATCGCCGTCAAACAACACTGGCAGTGCTACGGATCCTAGAATACGCATCGGAGGGGTATCACTGTCGCGAGGGTTGGCAGCTTCAAGGGCTCCCGCTCTACGCAATGCTTGTCCCCTGCAATTCTCTTACGCATGCGGTCAATGATCTTGGCGGCTTGAGAGGAATCAAGACTATGCTTACCCCGACCAGAGTCGGCCCACCTCAGAGCGCGTGGACCTCCGCCTGCTGACCTTTCCTTATACGACGAACTCACGCCCCCATAGCCGCTCGGAGCCGTGGTGTGGCTACGGTGTCGAGACTTCTTGCGCGGGCGGTGCTCGTAGTCAGGGGAAAAATAGCGGGCACGGGGGGCCGGGCGGGGTGGGTCAACATCACGATAACTGTCACTGTCGCGGCTGCTGCTACCACTGCTGCTGCTACTGTCGCTAGGCAAAGGCGAAGGGCTGCGAGGGCGAGAGCGTTTATGCTTGCTGCTACGGGAGCGCCCGCTACGGGAGCCCTTGTGGCTGCTAGCACACTTGCTGCTACGATAACTCTTGGAGCGACCAGAACTCTTGGAACCACTCGATCGTTGGGTGGCGCCGCGAGGGGCTCCACCTTCGTCTTCGGTGCTGCCGCCAGTGGCCAGCTCGTCCCGAGCACGAGCCGAATCGGGTGAGAGATGCAATACGACGAAGTGCATTCAATGCAACGTTATAAACAATGATGCGAGCGAGCGCGACGAAAAAATGAAACGGGAACAGCAGTTGCGAGGCGGCAAGAATCGCACGGAGGAAAATAGGTGTTGAAAAAAAAGAAATAAAAAAATTGAAGAAGACAGAGGACAAAATTTGAAAAGACAGCATGACAGGTGTTGGAAAAAAAAATAAAAAAGGACGAAATCTGAAGAGACGAATGACAAAATTTGAAAATACGGCACGAAACACTGGTCAAACAGTACAAAGGGCACCACGTATGTAGCGGTGTGGGGAGCGCTCGCGCACAGGAACAGCGAGCGTCGCGAGGCGTACATGTGAATGCAGACAAGGTAACAAAATATTCCCGAAACAGTGGGGTGCTTGTTTTTTGTGCGCTATACAAAACGATGAGAACGATGGGCTCGAGCAAAACGTAGGTGGGCTGATGAGACAGCACGGAGAGAGAGGAGTGGTATACCATGCTTATACGAAGCGAGTAACAGTTCGGTGCATTTTTGTTTTGGGGATGAAGGTCCCAAGCTACAGTATACCCACCCACAGGGCAAAGCAAATAACTAAAAAACACAGCACGATAACACAACCCACAAGCGCGCGGGAGTCCCGACGTTTTCATTATTATTGTTTTATTTTATTTTATTTTATTTTATTATATTTTCGATGAATGATCGAGCGTTAAGCGCCGCGTCACTAGTAGGTAGGGTGGGAAGGAGAGCTTTTACTAGAGAGGCCCAACCCACACCAAAATAGCGCTCTGACACCACGGTGGTCGACAGGTCACTGCCAAATGTGAGACTAGTCCAGGGGGGAGAGGTCACGAGGATGATCCCAAAAAAGCACGAGGTTCAAACGCTAGCACGCAGCTCGACTCGGGGTCTTCGGTCTTACGCACTTTTCACACTCTCTCTCATCATCGTTTCTGGCTGCCGCACGGGTGAGTCTGCTGCTGTGGAGCCGCAAATAATGCGAGAGACACGACCCATCAATGATCACTCAATCCGATCAACCTGGTAGTTCAACTGTCCAGTGGCAACCAGCTATCCACGCGGGTACAGGAACAGCTATTGTGGTGGCGGCAACGGGCAACGGAAAAAAAATCGAACACACCCAAGCGCTCTGCCTTCCCCTACAAGTGCGTATGACAAAGCGAATGGACGCATGTTTATGTCCAACATAAACGGAAGCGCCAACACGTGCTAGCGGGCAAAAAAAATAGAAATGCGCGAAAGAGCTTACAAGCCACGCGGCTACAGCATGAAGAGCGCAACTACGGCTCATGTACAGCACCCCCTCGGGTTCTCGGATTGGACACCATATTACGGATGGGAAGGCTAGGGATAGAGGCGGGTCCGATGTCTATGTGGGTCTGAGTGGTCTCTAGGCATTCATGCGGCAGGACCCTAGGTCTTGTGTGCATTGTACAGAGAGAAAGGTGCCAGGGACCCAGCCTACAAAGCACTGCTACCGACCTGATGATAGCAGCCTCCCGATCGGTACCGAGTTCGGTGGTTGAGCCTGAACAGCGGTAGTGTAAGCCTTGAAGGTGGCTTGTGATAAGAAGTAGAAGGTCTCCGGTCGTGGGTACGGTATTCGCTTTGTAGATTATTGCTAACTCAGGGCAAGCAAAGGAGTACAGAGCAGAGGGAGGCGAGGAACCAGTACTGCTAGTACCTATTGAGACTGACGCATTCCCAAAAGTGCAACTCCTATCAACCGTAACAATGTAACCGTAACACATTCGCTCCTCCCTTCGTGAAGAGAAGCTTGAGAGCTCAAGGAGAAGTTGCGAGTACCCGCGAGTGATGAGCTTGCTTTCCCCAATGCAATCTTCGATTCGGTATAACTCGTCCCATCCAGCCGAAATCTGGTCTTTGGTGCAGAAACCAGAACGGAAACCACCGTCGATTTCTTCATCGAGTTGGTCCCGTATTGCGAGCAGCTCTTCCAGCTCCCGCATCTTGGCCCTTTGAGGGCCCCCCGCTCTCTCTGCCAACGCTCTCACGTCCTGGTCCACAACGCCCATATTTGCCTCACCCTCAGGCATGTTTCAAATGAGGCACCCAGCTCCCTCCCTTTCACAGAGAGCGCTGTCTTTGTTATATCTCCAGCTAGCTCTCTTCCAGAGAAGAAGAGATCACGTCACTCAACACCCTCTGCGTCGAACAAGGAAAGTACAGAGTAAGGTACGCGATACTTTCGAGTTTATTGATCCCTGGAACAACAGTAGGTAGTGGAGTCACCGGTATGAAGACAAGAAAAAGACGTTTGATTATTCAGACCATATTGAGTTGCTCCTAGCCAAGGCGCATCGTGGAGAGAAGAAGATGCACCCGGTAGAAGAAGCACAACGACGAGGGACGGCGAAATAGACAAACTAATTCCACCATATCGATATACCGCTACGATATGGCCAACCTATCATATCCAAGGATCAATCAACAGTAGTTTCGCACCTGTTAACATTCAGTCTCCCGCGTATAGCCGACATGCCAATATTGCGTCAAGTCTACAGCAACCTCGCGCGTACCCCGAATGAATACTAAGAGTAGTTACGTAAACATCTCTGATGCCTCGCCTGCGCGATCTCTCCGGAACCAGTTATTTATCAACTTGCGTCAACGATCTCGCAATGCACTGCACGTGCGGAACACGCGGTTAAAATTATCTGCGACCCATGCACATGCTTCTTCAGGGACCTAGACAGCGCTCTGCTGCAGTCGGTACAAGCCGGTCTCCTTGACAAAATGGGATGAGTCAAAATTATTCGAGTGCTGCATACTATCACCTGGTATGCTTTTTTTCCTAATTTTTATAGTATAGACTAGACTATGTGGTGGTTCGTAGTATGAAACCTGCACAAAGACGACAGGTTGCCAGCCCCCCCTCGTCCCCGTTAGCAGTAAAACAGATTGACTCATCCACACCGACGCAATGTAGGTTCTGTCGTGTGACCTATGAGGGTGAAACAACTATCACGCGCCAGCGTCGATTCTCGCTGTTGGCGTGGTATAGCCTTTGCGTGCCGGGCATTACTCGTATGCTGGGTCTGATATTCGGTGTCTATGTCCCAGTATGCATCTTTAAGGTACGAGTATTAATAGTAGATCAGATGATGGACGTAGAGACAGAGTAGTCTAGATACCTACCTGCATCAGCGATATCAAATGTGATGCACTGCAGGTTCTGTCAAGTAGCCTATGGAGGCGACTCCACCCCCACGCACTCGCCGCGACTGCACGGCGGCGAACCTTGTTGGCGGCGTGGTACAACCATGGCGCACCCCGAAAAACCCGTACGACTACAACTCGTACGTGATGTCCCAGTATCGTGGAAATATATTTATCTAGTCTAGACTGCGGTGATGCGGTAGATATCCGTCGCCAACAAGGTCGGCGCGCAGTATTCACAGGGCCCTAACGCTCGTAGGAGTATAAATTATGCGTAAACTGCCTCTTGTAGAGCATGATAGTAGACAAATCTGCACACGTGTTTAGATGGTAGCATGACTCAGTCATTGCGCGCCAGGAAGAAATTCCAGGTACTAGGTAGCGGATAAAGTAGGGCAATAGAGTGCAAACAACAAGAAAAAAATTACGAAATAGATATGATGTTGGAGAACTTCAAAATTCCCCACCACAAGTGAAAATTCTAACGCCAACCATTGTAGTGGAGAAAAACATTTGTTTACAATAAACTAGGACTCCTCCCGTAATAAAAAATTACCCATATAGTATATAGTACAAGTATCAACAAGCAGCCTGAAGATCGTCGAACCGACACGAAAATCGTCGAACTGACACGTGACGTCCTGATATATTTTTTGTAAAATGTTAGAGTGACCTTGTGACACCGTATCAATTTGAAACCGGGGGTTCGTTCCCACGGTGAGAGTTTTTACTTTTTTTGACTATTTAGTCTAGTCTATGTATATAGACTAAATATATACCAGGTATATGTGGAAGACAGGGTCGTAGATACCTATCGTAGATCGCGTACACGCATGCGCGAGAGGACACGTCAACGTCAGGCAATACACGATCCCGGGTCGCGAACGGCGTCACCCGTCATAGACGGCGTTGACCCGTCCCCAGAAGGTCAGCCACCGAAAGATGATCCCGCCGCATGACGAAGGGCATAAGCCCACCGTCACTCTAGCTCTGGCTAAGCATCTCCTTGCTACATATAAGAAAGAAAGGTTTTTAGCCGCGTTCGCTGTGAGAACGATCGTCGAGGGACCTCATCACCGCGACGCCCTCTCGGCTTCGACTTCAGCTCTGCGACGACCTCTCCGCTCCGACTACCGACCATCCGCAACGAGTACCAGACCTCCGGGACCACCCTCTCCACTTCGACTCCGGGACCCGTGAGAGACCAGGTTCCATAGTGGTGACCACCGTCGGAACAACAAACCTATACAAAGTTCTGTATAAATTTTGCCGTCGGAAAAGAGAAACAAAACATGCCACGCTCAGGAGGTCGCTCAAAAAAGAGCCGCGGGAAGGCCCGCAAGGCATCGCCCTCTCTGGAGGAACCCACTCTCGCACTGGCGGGGAACCCTTTTGCGGCCCTTGCCCCCACCGACCAGCGCGGACCGGCCGTGGACGACGAGGAGCAGCGGGACGCTGCAGATGAGGCTGGTGCGCTCAGCACGACGCCTGTATCAGCCGGGGCAGCCGTTGAGGAGGGCTCGAGCCTGGCGGAGGACATCCTTGCCGTGCCAAGCGCCCTTACCAGACACGACCCCGTCCGCGTCGAGACCGCCGCTTTTCTCAAGAGGCGCATGCTCGACGGCACCACATCGCCGACGTGGGTCTTGGAGATGGTGCTGCCGGACAACCGGAAGCCTGTGTGTGGGCCTCTTGACGAGAAGGTGGATGAGGTGAGAGGAGTACCGCAGCCGCAGCCAAAACTCGATGTTGTTTTTTAACGCGTGCAGCACCCAACGACTCTTGCCACGCCTATACAACAGCAGTCGAGTAGCTCTGACAGCAGCTGTACCTCTCCCCCTGACCTCTCTCAAACAAACCCCCTGACAGCACGTAACACCTCTGCTGTAGAAGCACCTCGCACAGCACGTACAACCTCTGCTGTAGCACCCGCAAGCGCAAACGACAACCACAACGAAGACCCAAATTTTTCGATCAAAAAATCGGATATGCCCCCTTCGCTCAAGTTTCACGGGTTACCAACTGAACATGTGCCCGAACTCATGGCGCTCTTTCACGCTCACATTCGCTTGCACGTCTCTGACGGCTCCTCGGATTCGCTTACTGATCGCCACGCCGTGAGATACCTAGCATACTTAGTGACCGACAACGCAGCTAGCACCATGAATTTAAACTAGTGTGGTACGTTAGAGTGGCGCCCAGACAAAGATCTTGCCCAACTGAACACGGAAGTTGTAGAGGTCAGAGCACGACGCAACTGGAAGGGGTGGGTGGATGCTTTCATAAACCTGTTTACCCTCGTGAACCGCATCGTCCTCCTCGCTCCGTCGACTCCTACGGACTGCGTGTAACTCAAGCATATGCGCGCCACCTAGATGAAGCAAAACGAACCGCTCTCGTCAACGTCTCGCCATACCAACATGCATGGCAAACATCGCTCATGGCATCCTTCGAAGCCGGCCCAGTTCCGCACGTACGTCTAGAACTTATTCGCGAAGACCCCTCCCTCACGTACCAAGCCTCACGGACTCGCGCCAAGAAACATAAGACCAACGCCTTACGCGCGGCCCCCACCCCCTCCTCGACCACGTATGCTTCGGCCGTCACTGGCACATCTCCCGGACCCAACCGACAGCTAATGATTTCGATGACAAAACTTGAGAAAGCTATCACATCAACCTGACGGCGGCGCGAGGCCGAGAACGAAAAGTGACCTTCGAGCCAGCAACTTACGGCTCGCCCGACAAGCGAGGCAGGTCGCCGGGTAGTGATGCGGGTAGGAATAGGAAGCCGAAAGTAGCGTCGGGCGACGAATGCGACCACCCGATGTGTCGCCACCGCAGCTCGCACTCGCGCCTGGACTGCAGGTTGGCGAAAATGCACGAGCGCGACGGCATAGTAGTCACAAAAAAACCGTGAGGGGGCCCGGGCCAGTTACCTCAAACCGGTTCGGGGAGTAGGCATACTAGGATTACCAAACCCGCGGTAGAAACGATAGCGCGATCAGCTAGCGTAGCCGTGGCAAGTGCCGGTAGACCTAGTAGTAAGAGGAGGGATAAGTGTGGCCGAACAAAGAGCTCCACCCCCTGGCGAGTACCCACGCGAAACAAGTACATGCAGACAACCAGTCGAATACTGTAACAGACCTGGAAAATAAGCAGCAGGTTCCGAGTGTTCTACCAGTACCGCGCAGAGTTGGAACAGCCGTAGAAAAAGCAAGCAGAGTCGAGAAGAGTAGTCAGCGTCAGAATGATAAGTTTTTACCTTCCATGGTACCACAAGCGTTGTATGCTTCTGCTGCGTCCCGCAAACTAAATGAGGAAATTACACATCAAGTTATATTATTATGCAACGCTAACCGGGAAACGCACTTTGATGATTTCCACGCGTCTGCCATGAGTGGGTATCCCAGATATCCCACAGCTCTCAACTCAACGTCAAAGCGCGTACGAGTAAATGCCAGAGTTAATGATTATCCGGCGCACAATGTCACGATTGATACCGCGACCGATGTACCATGCATATCTGTTCACTTTGTACAGACACATCCCACAATGAAAGACACTCAAATTTTCGCAGTGCCCCCTGGATCGATCAACCTCAGCAGTGCTGATGGATCGCCTGTCAAAAAATTATGATATCTTCGCTTTTGACTTACACTGAGAGATGTTACCCTACCAGTCGAAGCGCTCGTATTGCCCTCTTCAGGGCCAGACATTATGCTACTCGATAACACCATCATGGGCGCCTTCGGAGGTGCCCTCGACTGGAGTACAGAGCAATTGTCATTCAAAACCTCTCAAGTGACGATCAAAGCATCTCATCATAGAGTAGACTTTACAGCACGCCCCGAGAACACTGCGACAGCTCAGTGCTCCGTGGTCACAGATAACACTGATGTAGAGTCGGTGCCAGTCATGTTGCGACACAAATGCTGCAGCCCCCCCCAGAGTGAGATAGCAGTACAAGTAGTGTCAGCGACAGCACCCACAGAAACCACTGCTGCACTCATTGAACCACTCATCGTCACGTTCGAAGACATCGAATCGTCCGCCGTACCTGAAGCTTTTCAAAATATGATAGTTGCTCGTACAGTGAGTCACTGGTCGACCGCTGATAAAACAGCAGTAGTCCAGATCGCGAACCCGTCCAACCAATACGTATACTTGAAACGCAACACCTTACTAGGTCACCTTGGGCCCGTATCGGTAGCCCTGTACAAAACGGCCAGTGCAATTCAAACAGACAGCAAGACAACGGAATCCACGCGTAACGAGCTTCGTGCAGCACTTACTCGAGCATTCGATAAAACCACGTCTACACCCGCCGAATGCGAACAAGTACTGACTCTATGCACGAAATATCGCAACGTCTTTTCCTTGTCACCCCAAGAGCTAGGTAAATGTACCCTGGCCGAAGCAACGTTTCCTGTTGAACCAGGAACACGGCCTGTAAATAGAACCCCGTACCGTGCAAACCTTCGCGTACAGGAGACTATCGACAAGTGCGTGAACCAGATGGAACAAGAAGGAATCATTGAACAGCGCCCTAGTCCCTGGGGTTCCGCTGTAACAGTTGTCGCAAAATCAGACGGCACTCCACGGTTCTGCGTAGATTACAGGTCGACCATAAATAAGAATCTGATAAAAAAAATCGTGGCCGATGCCTAACTTCGAAAGCCACCTTGACACGGTCGGAGAAGCACGTTATTTAACTGTGTGTGACGTACAAAATGCTTACCACCAAATACCAGTAGCAGAGAGCGAACAAGATAAAACTGATTTTGTGACGCAGAACGGAAAGTGGGTTTTCAAACGCCTACCCTTCGGTATAGCTAACGCGCCGTTTCTGTTCTCGCGAATTATGTCACTAGCTTTTGCACATTTTAGTCCAAAAAGTGGGCTCTTGGTTTATATGGACGACTGCATATGTTGTTCATCTACCTGGACAGGCCACTTACAGCTACTAGAAAATATGTTCAAAGCCTTGCAAGCAGCCGGCCTCACCCTCAAACCATCGAAAGTACAGTTTGGACCCCGGGAAGTGAAATACTTGGGACACATACTGACGGCCGACGGTATTCGGATCGGTGAGGATCGCGTAAAAGCTATAGTTGACTTGCCGATGCGTGAAACCATAAAGGAGTTGCGGTCAGTGTAAGGAATGGTTAACGTTGTACGTAAGTTTATACCTAACTTAGCCGGTATCATAGCACCCCTCGTAGCCCTCACGAAAAAAGAGGCCGCCAAAGAAGTCGCTGAACGTTGGAGACCAGAACACGATCAGGCGTACGCAACAACAGTGAAACAAATGCTCACTCAGGCGCCCGTACTTCACTTTCCCGATTTTTCTCAAGAATTTGCGATACATGTTGACGATTCAGAAGCAGGTGCAGGTGCATTCCTCGCCCAGCAGAAAGGCGATGACCTCGATATAATCGCATACTTTAGTCAACGCTTCAACGACAGCCAGCGCCACTACTCTGCTACGCTCAAAGAATGTTATGCTGTGGTCTTGGCCAACTAGCACTGGCGACCTTATTTATGGGGACGACATTTTGTGTGTGTGACAGACCACGCGGCCCTGCGATACATATACTCAATGCAAGATACATCGAACATGTTAACACGCTAGGCAATAGCATTACAGTCTTTCAACTTCACCGTCCAACACAAACGAGGTAAACTGCACGTCGTACCGGACACGCTTTCACGAATCTTTGCGTTCGAGCACCTGCAAGAAGTAGCTGTGCCGTCCCTCGCACCCATTTGCCGCAATGTACCAGATGACCCCAAGCTACAAACAGCTCGTGTCCCCCGACCATATCAGATCTCCGCCGACAAACTGGCTAACCTAGAACCAGTACGCAGCGATAGAGAGCTCTTCAGTGTGAAATCAGTATTCGTGAGCGCGACAAATGTCTTCATGTCCGTCGATCAAGAAAAACTCCGCTCAGCACAAACAGTACAGTACGGACGGTACATCGATTACATACAGCACGCAGACGCACCATTCCCCGAGAAAGAAACGAAAACAACCATGTCTTACTATTCAGTGCAGGACGGGCTATTGTTGGAATCGTACCTTCCGGGATATCTTTGACAACGAAGCACCTTCCGCGATCAACTCGTAGTACCGCAGGCCCTGGATCAATTCTGCACGCCTACCACGATCACGTTCTATCCGGAGGACACCTCCCATCTCGCCCGACTTATTAAAAAATCCGCCAGAAATATTGGTGGCCCACTATCAGTCGCGACGTACGAGAGTGGTGCGAAGCTTGTCAACGACGAAAAACAGCACACAACAGACCCAAGCTCCCGACAGGCCATTTACCTGTCGAGCGGCCATTTAAACGAATATCGGTTGACTTAGTAGAGTACAAACCGGTATCAACGTCAGCCGCAAGGATCGAATGCAAATACATTCTCTCCATGATGGACCACCTGACGTGGTTTGCGGTACTCTTGCCGGTACGTAATAAAACGGCCGAAACAGTAGCAAATGCCATAATCGCGAGAATAATCAGCATTTTCGGCCCACCAGAAACCTTGCATAGTGATCAAGGCCCCGAATTCGAGAAAAAGGTGATATACCAGCTGCAACAAATGCTCGGATACAAAAAGACCCGCACATCGCCGTACCGGCCGCAGGGTAATTCAGTGTCCGAACGGGTACACTCAACGATGCACAGCATGCTAGCAATGCACAGTGCAATCGATCAAAGCAACTGGGCCACTCTCGACCGTTTGTACAGCTAGCGCACAACACTAGCTTAAGTGCAACGATGCATGAGACACCATTCTTCTTAATGTTCGGACGACAACCCTGACTCCCAGTCGATATAATCCTCGGTATTCCTTATGTAGGAAGAACAGCAGACACCGAGGATCTCGCACAAAACACACGGGACAATGTGCAAATCGCTTTCGAGCTCGCACGCCGAAACTTAACAGAGCGTGCAGACAAACAGGCAGAACAAAATAGCAAACTTAAACCGTACCCGGTGTTCAAACCTGGACAGGAAGTACTCGTGTACAGACCTAACCAGGATTCGGATGGGCCCAACCCAAAGCTGCTATTACCATGGCGAGGACCGTATGTCGTCTGCTCACAATTATCACCAGTAGTGTATAGAGCACAGCTCACGAACGACACCCGAGAAGTGTCAGTCCACCTAGCCCATATAAAGCCGTACCATCAACGGGAAACACCACCAGCACCTCAATTTGAGAAGCAGGCGGAACCTTTTTTAGAAGAGCACATTTCCCTACCCGAGTTGGACCATCCAGACGCGGCTCAACCCAAAATTGAGTCTTACTTCGTAGACAGGGTAGTAGATCATAAAAGGGGACCTGGCAGACCAAGCCCCCACAACTACAAGTACCGCCTAAGGCTCCGAGGTTACGGCCCTGAATCCGACCTCGAGTATCGCGCGGACGAAATACCCCAATGTCACGAATTGATCGCCGCATACCTAGCCCAAAAGGGTTTGCAACTCGCGATAACCTCACCTTCTTCGCCCCCCGTCCCTTCTCTCGGAAACGGAAGCGTATAGTAGGCAGGGACGAGCACGAACTGAGACAGCGCAAAATAGATTCTAAGATTCTCCGCGGCGTGACCGAATAACGAACAAGCTGGCTAACACAGTTGACTCAGCTGTAAGCACAAGAGTCAACAACGGTGATGAGAGTAGCACCAGCAGGCATGGCAGTACACACTCGTGTCGACCATGATCTGCCGGGCACTCTACCCGGCATTTCGGTGGGCATAGCCGGGGGCAAGGAGACGTTAAGAAAATTGTTGTACCCAACGGAGAGAGGCTGTAAGAAGCGTGACAATTCACCCCCATGCCCGACACTCCGTTTCAAACGGGACAAAACAGCAACACCACCGTCAAGCCACAAACAAAATTGTTCGAACACTAAGCACACAGGGGAAATGAGATCCACGCGACTCCACTCCACCTAAAACGATGCCACACGTTGATACCCCTGGATCAACTGAGCTGACTCCGAGTGAAAATATTTAGGCAGACCCGCCCACAAAAGACAAATCACTAAACAACTTCGCTGCCCGTGGTTCCCAGAACAGCAACCACGAGTGGCGCACCAGTACGTGTGGCCACACGGAATACGTGCGTTGAGATAATATTTGGAAACCCCATACAACTCCAGTACACGCTGTCAGCATGCAAGCTCGAAAATGTAAACATCTTCGCTGGCCCGGTGTTTCACACCCGAGTTTGCTAACCACGTCAGTTATAAGGAGTGGATGCACGCATATAACAGCTGCTGTGTCTCGATCCGATTAATCGACACCCCGTTTTCTACAATTGCCATCCTCCCGATGACCGCTACAATAATATCCTTAGCTAAGCTGGGCTTGCAGCGAACACAGAGGGGGGTGATGTGGAAGACAGGGTCGTAGATACCTATCGTAGATCGCGTACACGCATGCCCGAGAGGGCACGTCACCGGTCAGGCAATACACGATCCCGGGTCGCGAACGGCGTCACCCGTCATAGACGGCGTTGACCCGTCCCCAGAAGGTCGGCCACCGAAAGATGATCCCGCCGCATGTCGAAGGGCATAAGCCCACCGTCACTCTAGCTCTGGCTTGGCATCTCCTTGCTACATATAAGAAAGAAAGGTTTTCAGCCGCGTTCGCTGTGAGAACGATCGTCAAGGGACCTCAGCACCGCGACGTCCTCTCCGCTTCGACTTCAGCTTTGCGACGACCTCTCCGCTCCGACTATCGACCATCCGCGACGAGGACCAGACCTCCGGGACCACCCTCTTCACTTCGACTCCAGGACCCCGTGAGAGACCAGGTTCCATATATATATATTTCCTTTGGATGGTGTAGCTGACTTTCATTCCTGAATGCTGTACTAAGAGTAACATAATATATGAAAAATAATATTCTTTATTCGTGTTCCTCATAATGTTAAAGCTGGGGGGGAGAAAAAACAAAATATGCCACCTACCATACATGTGATGGTGTTGTTGTTGTTGTTGTTGTTGTTGTTGTTGTTGTTGTTGTTGTTCTCACATTAACTCGCACAAAAAAACAAGTCCGTGGACACAGGACAGGCTCCAGTCACTCTGGAGCTTAGGACTACCCCAGGGAAACACAACAACCCAACGTCGAACACGCATATCATAAAAATGAAAATACACTCCAGCTGTGAGATCAAAGATTTCGTCGAAACTCATCTTTGCAAGCTGTGTGTGATACTCCGTTCGCGCGAATTACGAGTTGTGTGTCCTGGTTAAGGATATAAGTCGGCGACTCCCCTTACAACTACCGTGTAGCTATCAGGGTCAACAGGGTGATTAGGTCAGTTTGTGCGCGGAAACTTTAAAAGCCGTTTCTGAGGGGGACAAAATCTGACAGCTGTCGAGGGAAATGTAGCCATTTATCAAGTGAATCTTGTTAGTCGAATAACCGGTGAAAGGGGGGGCGGAGTTTTGAAGGACGTGGGGGCCTGGTTCTGATCAAAAGCGAGCAGGGTTGAAGAGGGGGGGGGGGGGGGAAGGGGGGGAATGGGCGGACGGGCGGGCAATTTGTGCGTGTAAGCTATCAACCCTTTCAAGGGGATAAATCTGACGGTTTTGGAAAAAATATAGTAAAATAAAACTGCACCAGTTTAACATGAGGGTGGGGGGGTTGGGGCGGGGGTGCGGCGTGTGGGGCAGCTCAATCTGTGCGTGGAAACTATACATTAATTTGAGGGGATAAATGTGACGATTTTGGAAATAATGCATATTTATCGTGTATATCCTGGGGTAAGTCGTACAATCAGTGAGTAGAGAGAGGGCGGAGTGTTCTCTTTATATTTCCTTTGGGTGGTGTAGCGGACTTTTGTTCTCGAATGCTGTACTAAAAGTAACATAAAATATAATAAATAAAATACGAAGTATTCTTTATTTGTTCTCCCCCCAATATTAAAGCTGGGGGGAAAAAGAAAACGAAATAAGCGGGAGGTTTTTCGCATGACTTCTTTCTTGAGTTAGCGCCTGTGTTCCCCGCCAGATCAACGAGGGCTCGCCTCGCCATAGTACCTTTTCTGTGGTTGGTTTACCGTAGAGCCTTTCCTGCCCCCCCCGCCACACCGGCGGCATGCGGCAGGTTCTAGAGCCTTTTCTGCCACCCCCGCCACACCGGCGGCATACGGCAGGTTCTAGAGCCTTTTCTGCCCCCCCCGCCACACCGGCGGCATACGGCAGGTTTTTGGTGGGTGACTATTGCCTTGCTGTAGGGTCTACCTTTCTTTTTACTGCTTTTCTTCGCGTGTTTCGGGCTCCATAGCCAGACGGTTAGAGGTGTGGGAGTGGGTTTTGAGGAGCCGCATCTTCGACTCATGGTCTAGTTCGTAGAACCGGAGTTTCCCCAAGTCTCCCATATTTCTGCATATGCGACTCATCAGGATGGGCTAGTGTTAAGATACCGCCTTGAAAGGCCTGTAGGTATCCGAATTTGATATAATTTTGATGGGTTTCGTATGATAAGGTTGGCGGTTTATATTCGGGGAAGTTAGGAATTAGATCGGAGGCACGTGCCTCCGATCTCAGAAGCTATCCCGGGCTCTGGTGGAAACGAATAACGCTACATCTCTACGAAGGAACGAAAGTGAGTACTCTCCGAGGACCTGCTCAATTGGCAGACCTGCAGGGGGCACTCTGTGTCTCCACCTTTAATTTAACACCTACCATACATATGATGACGTTGTTGTTGTTGTTCTCACATTAACTCGCATAAAAAGTCAAGTCCTTGGTCACAGGACAAGCTCCAGCCACTCTGGAGCTGAGGAATAGCCGAGGGAAAAACACAACAACCCAACGTCGTACACGCATATGTCACAGCTGACGCAATTCATGCCTCCACCAGAAACATAAAGAGTGGAATCTGGAGTCAGGTTACGACGTGCTAGGTCCATACCCGTGCATACGTCCCATTTCTCACGCCTGGAGAAACCGACTGTACCGCTTGCCACCCAAGAAATACCACCACGTATATACCACACATGCTATCTATCACTACTCATACGCACGACATCCATCCGTGAGTCAATTGGAGAAAAGAAAGAACAGAAAGAAAATAAAAGAAGATGGAGATTTTTAGTGAAAACTACAGTAATAAGTTATATATCATAAGCGTTCTGCAGATGGACGAAAACTGGTTCACAAATGAAAGTGTATGGAGCTTAAGCTTTTTTTACCCGGATCCCCAGGAGGATCAAAAAAATAAAATAAAAAAATAAATAAATAAAAAATTAAGTGTGATACATTAGATCTAGCTATAGCTCAAAATTCCCCACCCTGACCTAACGTAGAAATGTAATAGAGTGTCGGGTTTCCTTTTTGGTTTTAAGTTTTCAATACTCTACATAATAGGTTGCTCCATTCTGGTTTTCCTTTTTCCTCTCTCTTCCTGTGGCCTGCCTTTTAGCGATCTGCTTTATTAGTGAATAGCCCTATCCTTGGAGTTTAGGCCTCTTTACGAGGTGTGGGGGAATCTATAGCCTCATGTGTTTGTTTCGAATAGCCGCATCTTCGACCTCCTTTCCCGGTCTTTTAGGATAAACGTTGTCGTCATCTTTCGACCGTCTTGAGGTCTGCATATACGACTATTCAGGGTGGGCTAATGTAATAGAGTGTCGGTATAGCGGGCAAAATATTCGGTAAGATAGTCCGCAGAGTTACGGTCTATTGGCCACAAGAAGATTCCCTTAGAACGAAATATTCTTAGTGAAGCGGATAACCCGTAGAGAATAGCTAGCTTATACCACAAGAACGTTCTCGGTAATGGAACGTCCTCCTCTGGACAAGATAGGTAGAAGTAAGTGCGTTAAGCGCTCTTGGTAATATAGCACACCTAGGAGAACGTTCCTTGTACGTTCCATAGGTAAAGGTCCAGAAGAGAGCACAGCAGCAATGCTGGAGGGTGAAACGAACTCTGTGAGCCTCACCCCACCCCCATGCTCTCACTCCTTCCCCTTTCCTGTCTCCTTCGAGCTTCTCATAGCTCAACGCCAGTAATAAGAAACCATCAAAGAAGAACCGGTGCTGTCTCCAAGCGAAGCTGATACCCCTGCGTCCCTTCCCTCCCAACATCCGGCACCACGACTCCTTCACAGAAATACCAACACTTACCATTATACTGAAGAATACATAGGAACCCTCCTATTAACATCTCACCCATATAGTATATTACAAGTACCAACATCGCAGTATTGACCTGAAATTCGTCGAACTCACGGTCGACGTCCCTGATATTATTTTTATAAAATTGACTTTGAAGATGTGTTGTACAATACGTATCCATACGAACAGTATCATGCTTTTGTGGCCAGAGGAGAGCTTGTAACTTTATAAATAGGATGAAGTGAAAAAAAGAATAGATTTGCACTTTGCTTTCGAAGTTGTATTATATTAATGCGCAACCCCCGCCCGGAGAGGGGGGTTGGAGATGGGAATACCCCGGGGCTGCCCCGCCGGCAACCCCACGCTAACATCCGTATACACGAGTCAACTCCCAACCCAACTGGCGACATCGAACTCTCGACGCCAGCCAACAACCAACGACGAACAATTGTTGGCAACTCGAAGAAGACATACGAGGCAACCGCCTATAACGTGCAGCATATTAAAAAACGTACACACGCGTGTAATAAATATGCTATAACATTTGCACGCCTGCACACACCATGCACATTAAACAAATGCACTTACTTGCCAATATACGGATAATTCCCCTCTCCCACACTTTCAGATTGCGCGCTAAATCCGATCCGATGCACTGCCACAACGTTCGCTGTTAACCATCAACATAATATCTGCGTAACACAGTTATACGTACCCCCACCGCACGGAGGGATGCTCAGATATTACACATGCTGAAAAAAATAAAAAAAAAACACGACAACGAACACCCCTTGCACCACGCTATAACACTGATGCGGCTAGCACCCACCGCAAACCTGCGCAATCTACGAAACCCCGTCGCATCTTCAGCGAAAACGGGTACGTTTGCCAAAACAGTAACAAACACGCGCAACGTTACTGCGACCGATTAACTCCCCCTCCACTGACTCCCTCAAAAGCACGGGCGGGTGGGTGGGAACTTAAACTAGTCTGTATCACACCTTGGACCTTTAAGCTCTGACTCTGCTCCCCAACGCGCTCCGCGTGCAGGTCGTCGCCTACACAGCTGGGCCAGGTGTGCCCAATGCTATCGCTCATACGACTATGAATTACCGCATTGATCTGATTGGTCAAACTTCTTACGTACGTACAAAACCCATTTTTTCTCATACTTCGATATTATTCTGCTTTGCACTTTGCTTTCGAAGTTGTATTATATTAATGCGCAACCCCCCGCCCGGAGAGGGGGGTTGGAGATGGGAATACCCCGGGGCTGCCCCGCCGGCAACCCCACGCTAACATCCGTATACACGAGTCAACTCCCAACCCAACTGGCGACATCGAACTCTCGACGCCAGCCTCCTGCACAAACTGGTAGTTGACCCGTATTACGAATGTAGTCCCACCCCCCCCCGCCACCCCCTACCCTCGAGTCGTAGAGTGCACACGGGATAAACACTTCTTTTTAATTCCGCGTTTGCCCAACTAGTCAGAGCCCATCGGCCCTCACGCTGCAACACCGCCGGTGTTGCACCCCCTGCCGACAAGTGCGTTGCGCCTCTAATCCTCAGGGAGTGCAAGGCGTACTCCTCCGCACGCACACCCGCCAACGCAACCACTTTCCGCAAAGCTACCGTCGCTTGATGTTGTGTCCACATGGACCATCTGCCATTACCAACGACACACGCAACCAAGGGGGCAGGGGGCCGAAGAGGGAAGAAAACAAGTAACAAGACATCAATTCGATCATTAGATCGACGGCGCCGCCACCTTCCCCCACGCGCATCGACGGACCCTTTCGCACATGCGTGACAACCGCCCCTTTCCGCGGTTGGTCACCCTGCGGCCCGCGAAATCGTACCTTGACATGATCCGTGGTTGACCACTGCGCAACAGTAAGCTGAATATTTCCGCAAAAGAATGCAACATCAGCACGCCGCAAACAATAAGTCTCGTGAACTCGTAACCGGGTTTCCGCGAACATTTCTGACGCGCGAGTCAAGAAACAGAACGAAGCGCACAGGGCCGGCCACAAAACACGACCCCCGGCACGCCACGTGGGGATCAGCTTCTCGCCCGCGAGCAGCATATCCCACGGACCGCACGCATATAAACGAGGACGGAAGCGCGATCCCAGCGTGAGATACCGTCCGCGGCAACGTTAAAAATACCCTCTACGTGTTTCGCGTCGAAGTGCCAACCAGAGGACAATTTGAGCACACCAAGGAGGCGCATCAACGCGCCCGATCTCGGCTTCTTCCCGCCTCGACAACGCCGCACCCACTCTACGGCTGCTTTGTTGTCGCCACGTCACAACACGCAGTCCCCCAACGCGGCCGGGCGCTCGGCGCACGGAGATACGACGACCCAAGGGGAGAAGACCATACCTAGCAGTTCGAGGACGTTAATCGATACATCGGTCTCGCCTGCAACTGACTTGCTCGACCCGCAAAATCGAGATCGTTCCCCGGCGTCAATATCGTATTACCAGTACACTCCAGTTTCAAGGAAAAAAAACCCCGACACCGGTTTTGGATGCACCCGAAAACGGAGTACGTTGGGAGGGGCGCTCAAGCAAATGATACATCGGAGCCGACAAGGTTCTTCCGCGCGCGTCCAATCCTTCCTCAATAAACCATCGCCAAAACTCGACGTTCCCTTGAAACTCGGGTCCCAAGACGAGGCGCTGCCCGAGGTTGGCCGTACGACAACCAAATCAGATCCGGCAGATATGCGCGGCATACCCACCGAAGCCCACCAACGGTTCACGAAAAACCGCCCCGGACGCACAGCAAAGGAGACATGTATAAGGAAGCCAACGAGCTGCGACACCTGCTTCGCTGAAGCAGTTGTACGAGGCGAGGGCCACTCCGCAAGGAGATTTGCAGCTTGAGGCGCTTATGGGACGGCAACGTAACCGTAAGCGCCTCGGCGCCAATGACCCAACCCAACACCTCCAGTTGCGTGTCCCAGTCAGTGATTTTTCTGGTGGACAGGAGATCAGATCGGAGACACCACGTTCGCCCAACAAGCGAAAATGGTCCGATGCCAGCGACTGGACAGCGCGTAAACAACGGCGACCGTCCGGCCACCATTGCAACTCGACGACAATGCCATCGTCTACGTAATACCTCACAAAGAAATAGTTCCCGGCGTTGCCACCAGAGCCAGAAACAGGCCCACAATCACCCGGGATAGAGACAACTGGAACCCCCCGCGGCGGGGAAATTCCGACTTGCGGGACGGCAGCAGCCCCTTCTTTTTTTTTGGGAAACATCTGCGCCTTGAATACCGAAATCAGATACGGCAGATATGCGCGGCAAAGCCACCGAAGCCAACAAACGACTGATTCTACGATACCCCCCCCAAAAACAAGCGATCTTCTTTAACCAAAGTTTTACGACTTCTCGGCAGAAGGAGGAGTGGTATGAAAACGTAATCTTCATATATTTTCTTGTTTGCACACGGGACTATCGCACGATGACGGTCGCGATGACAAGGGTCACCGTATTTCAGAAGATACGGCCGGGTGCTGGTTTTTAAACCGGCGATTTCGTTAAAGAAATGTTGGGGGGGCTACCGTAGAACGACTCAAACGGTTCACGAAAAACCGCCCCGGACGCACAACAAAGGAGACATGTACAAGGAAGCCAACGAGCTGCGACACCTGCCTCGCTGAAGCAGTTGTACGAGACGAGGGCGCTGACACCGTCTCAAGAGGGGGGAGTTTACCGAGGCGATATGACCGAGGCTCGCGGAGCCTTGCTCGGCAATCGCCTTCATCACAACCGCCCGAGCTTCCAACCAAGGGCCGACCGCAACGAATCGCAAGGCACCCGAACGTACGCCATCAAACGCCCCTTGTACACGCAGCAAGTCAGCCGGCAACTCACTCACACGCACACAAGAAACCGTACCTTTCTCGCCGAAGGGGACCGAGCCCGGAGCCACCGCCACGCGAGCACGCCCCACACCCCTATCGCCAGCCAAAGCTACCAACGCACGCCCACGCAGCCCCCCTCCTACACCTTGGGTGGCCGGCCGGGCACCTGCTCCCCCGCTGGCCCCCGGCGCCGTCACCGCTCTACCAACGGCAAGCTCAGCGGCCGCCCCCCCAGGTGTTGGCCCAACCGACAGGAAGGGACCGTGTCCTCATCCAAAACCAGCGCCGCCACTAGCACCCCCGGACCCACCGCGGGGCTCTGAGCGCAGCACCGTCCGCGACCCACCGGCCGGCGCCGCCGAACTGCCACTGTCGCGAAGAGCATCAGGTGAAGTGGCGTCGGCCAGGGGAGCCGAATGCAAGAATTTGCAGTTGGAGACGAAGATCGTCGTTTACCATCTTGCTCATGACAGCCTGAGCCGCGGAGCCAGAGAGCAGGATAATATTGCCGGTTGCTTGGTTTTGCTTGAGTGTGCCGGCGTAGGTCGGCAGACGCTGTCGCGAAGGCGGCATCGATCGTTGCCACCCTCTCCCGGCAATGGCGGTCGCCGTCGCTGTCGAGGGGAAACCCACCAGACAGGACCGCCACAAGAGCCTGGCGCAAGAAATCGAGGCGGTCAGCGACCATCAGCAGGTGTTCGACCATTCGTTCCGCGCGCGGCCCGTACGCACGAACGTCAAAGCCACTGATCGCGCGGAGCTGGGTAGCCACTAACGTCGTGACGTTGACGTCCTCGCCTACGAAGGACTGGATATCCGCTGCCGAGTCGCCAATGTTAGGAGGTATGCGCCCGCGGAGCACCCAATGTTTCTGGACGCCATCTTTTTCCATAGCGCAGTGTCGTCAGTTAACTGCGACCTTTGGACGTGGCGCTCTCTCGCGTCCCCACTGTCCCGCGGGGCCGGCTGCTGATCGGCAAAGTTGTCTATGAACTGCTGGAGCATGGCCTCGACGTGCTCGGTTTTAGACGCGCCACCAGCCACCGCATCCTGCAGGGTTTTAAAGGCCAGCAGTTGATCCATCATCGACTTGAGGCGGAACATATCTCCGTCTATCCGACCAAACTCGCCAGACACCTGCCAGTGCCAGCGCACAACTTCTGAATCAGCCTATTTTACCCCCGCAGCGTCGGACACTGCGGGACTGGGGCTGAGCAAAGATGGTGCCGCGGTGGCAGACGCAGCAGTAGCAGCAGCCGAAGCGGCTGCGGCACGGCGACCTTCGGACTCAGCTTGCACAGCAGCCAGAGCTTCGGCACGGCGTTTGTCGACCCCAGCTTGCACAGCGTAGACAGCAGCATGAGCCTCGACTCGAGCAGCAGCCGAGGCGGCCTGATTAGGACCGCGTACAGCAGCAGCCACGAGAGCTTCAGCTCCCGGTGACTTGCACTCCTCCATCGTCGGGGAGTGCACGAACTTAAACTAGCCTTAAACTAGAACTTAAACTAGTCTGTATCACACCTTGGACCTTTAAGCTCTGACTCTGCTCCCCAACGCGCTCCGCGTGCAGGTCGTCGCCTACACAGCTGGGCCAGGTGTGCCCAATGCTATCGCTCATACAACTATGAATTACCGCATTGATCTGATTGGTCAAACTTCTTACGTACGTACAAAACCCATATTTTCTCATACTTCGATAATATTCTGCGTCGGCACGGACATCGGGTGTGCAGGATTTTATTGGGGAAATATATAATATAAAAAATGAAAATACACTCCAGCTAGCTGTGAGATCGAAGATATCGTCGAAACTCTTTTTTGCAAGCTGTGTGTGATACTTCGATC
Source organism: Undaria pinnatifida (assembly GCA_012845835.1). Taxonomy (NCBI): domain Eukaryota; class Phaeophyceae; order Laminariales; family Alariaceae; genus Undaria; species Undaria pinnatifida. The sequence goes on along the minus strand of JABAKD010000021.1, from coordinate 13,914,756 downwards.
GCGCTTATAACGAGTTGTGTGTCCTCGTTAAGGATACAGGTCGGCGACTCCCCTTACAACTACAGTGTAGCTATCAGGGTCAACAGGGTGGTGTTAGTCAGTCTGTGCGCGGAAACTATTAAACCCGTTTCTGAGGGGGACCAAATCTGACAGCTGTGGAGGGAAATGTATCCGTTTATCAAGTAAATCCTGTAAGTGAAGTAACCGGTGAGGGGGGGGCGGAGTTGTGAAGGACGTGGGGGCCTGGTTTGATCAAACGCGAGCGGGGTTGGAGGGGGGGGGAAAGGGGAGGGGGGGGGAGGGGGGGGCGGACGGGCGGGCAATTTGTGCGTGTAAGCTATAATTCCTTGTAAGGGGATAAATCTGACAGTTTTGCGATATATATATATATATATGTTTACGGATGTAATGAATGTTCATGTCATTGGACACGTACACGCACACCCTCGCATATTCGAGAGGTGGGACGAGCGCCCAAAGCGGAAAAAAACTTCGGGAAGTACATTGTTGTTTGCTGTTGTTTTGTTGTTGTTTTCTCGCATTAACCCTTGTCGAAGAATTAGATTCCGTGGTCACACAAAGGTGCTGGAGCCCTAGGGAATGCAAAAACCCAACCAAGTGAAATCAAAATTCGTCCGGGAAATACTACGCTTTTCCGTCCAAAAACGCTCGATACGGAAAAAGGCGCACAAGGGTAAAGGTCCAATGTGCAACTCACAAGGCCGCGGGTATCCACTCAACTAAAGTAGTATTTCCCGGACGAATTTTGATTTCATTTGTTTTTTTTTCGGATCTTCCTTGGGCTCCAGCACCTTTGTGACCACGGACCATAATTTTTTTACAAGCGTTAATGTGAGAAAACAACAACTCAACTACAGCATAAGAGTTCCCCCGTTCCCACAACTAACCAACTCGCGGCTACAAATTACAGCGGTTGGGCTGCCTGCACCGTACAAACCGCACGGTAATCGTGAGTATAGACGAACGCGCCTGCTGTCTGGAGTGCTGTCAGAGTGACGACCCGCGGGCATGCATTGAAACAACAGCAATGGAACTAAAAACCACCGTACAAATATCAATGGTCGCCCCTCCTTCCCGAGGTATTTGACAGGTTGCAGCGCAGCTACGACGCCCGTGCCTGAAAATTGAACTTTACGGTGGGTCGTTCCCCGTGAAGGGTATACAACTCTACCAACTCTACAAAAGTCAGTGACGCAAGTAACATGTTGTACTACTGCCTCGCAAAAGAAACGCTGAAAAAAGAGGCGATCGCCGCTCTCATGATGATGATGCGCGTGCCGGTCTGAGGTCTCCATGGGCCATCCTCCTTCTGTGGGTTTCCGTGCCCGCCTCATCGCCTTCGCTCACTCGGGCCTCTCCTTCGCACTTGCTCTCGTTCACATTTATTTATAATCGGTTCCCCTTCTTCCTTGTCCAAAAACAAAATGCTCCAGGCAGCTTGCGGTGCTGATCTGAAAAACAAAAAATCTCGTTCAGGGAGGGTTCAACCCGTCTCTTCCCCACCGGTCGACGGCTAGTCGCCCTCCTCCTGTGTCGTCAAATGCAATCTCTTGCCGGCGCAGTCCCCTCCACGCAAACCGAGACTGCGCCGTAGCGTGGATCGTGGTAGCGCCTGCCTCCGAACACAAGCATCCCGAAAAAACGTTAATAATGCTCTGCCGTTGCTGCCTAAAAAGACGCGCGAATCGTAGGTGATGCCTAACGCACCACGTACGACCCAACCCTACCGCCACGCCCAAGCCTCGCGGCAACACGCAGCAGAAAGGAAGTATTACTCCTTGAGGGTGAGTCCGGTCTTACACCCGACAGAAAGACGCCCCCCCACTCGCTGCAAGCCTTCTAGGGCATGCTTCGCAGCATGCCTTACTGAGGCGGCAAGGGGAACGAAGTAAAATAAAAGATGCCGACAAGTAAGAAGAAGTGGCAATCAGAAAACTAAGTGGACTCCACCAGGCCCGCTCGGTTGCTCGTATTGACAGTCAAGATGTATTTAAACTGCAACGTATGTACACACGTATGTATATGTTGTTGTTGTCGTTGTTGTTGTGTTGTTGTTGTGTTGTTGTTGTTTTTGTTTTTGTTGTTGTTTTTGTTGATTTTGTTGCGGTTGTTGTTCGTCTCACATTAACTCTTGTCAACAATTTAGAGTCCGTGGTCACCCAAACGTGCTGGAGCCCTAGGGAGAATTGAAAATCAAAATAAATTTATATCAAATCATTCCTTGAATATATAGTCATTCCTTGTAAATAAATATATAATCATTCCTTGAATATCGAGTCATTCCTTGGTGTGATGGACTTTGGTCAGGAGTTTTTTGTCTCGGCCTAAGTATGCGATTCGCGGAACTGGAATTTTCGGTCAAATATGGCTTGGTTCGAGCGCCGCCTTCGGGGGGGGGCTCCAACGCCCCTTGCCCTGCCGTGTCCGTTCCGCACATCGCCGTGAACGCGGACGGGTGCCGAGCGAGATGAGCGAGTGTCGAGGAGGAATTTTGGAAAAATTGTTGAATGTCAACGGCTGCAACGCCTGAATGATTTACAAAATTGGCATCATTTCCAAACGGTACGTGATAATGTTTGGAATTTTGCGGTGGCATACTCTCGAGCGTTAGTTCCTTTGCTGTTCTTTTTTACGTCGTTCGTTTGGTTTCTTACTCGACATTTTATTGCTTTTGTTTCTGCTCGTTTTGCCAGCTGGATATTCAATTTTTTAGTGTTGGTTCACCCAAAACGTGACACAAGTTACCGACGATATCCAACAACTTCGCGACAAAAATTACCGACCGCAAAACGTTTCGTGACAAAATATATCCCAAACCATCGAATCATGACATTTTCATGTAACAGAATCTCGAGACAAAACCAAGCAGGTAGAGCCGTCTCTTCGGCCTTTGGCCCTGGCTTTAGCATGGCCGCTGACACTCCAGGCAGCCTCTGCTGTAGGCATAAACGAGTGCGGTTGATTTGCAGCGAACTATCCCGCTGTGCTCGCTTCTATGTGGCCATTGTCCACGCCATTTCATGTCACCTCCCTTCTGTTTTGAGCTCGTCGTCGTGCCGTCGAGGTACGAGGAAACCCGTACGTACTAGGTGAGAACAGCAGTATGTACGACGAGCATGAACGCCAACTGAAGACATTGATTGGCAAACACACAACATCAGGTGCAGCAGTAGCCGAAGGGCGAAACTTCTAGCACATACTGCAGCAACTAGTAGCAACCAGAACCACAGCAGATAGCTCAAAGTGCAGTACGAGTGCAGTTGGCAAGTTTAGTCGTGTACACGAACCACTCGGTCCAATATATATCAGAATCTCGAGACAAAACCAAGCAGGTAGAGCCGTCTCTTCGGCCTTTGGCCCTGGCTTTAGCATGGCCGCTAACACTCCAGGCAGCCTCTGCTGTAGGCATGAACGAGTGCGGTTGATTCGCAGCGAACTATCCCGCTGTGCTCGCTTCTATGTGGCCAGTGTCCATGCCATTTCATGTCACCTCCCTTCTGTTTTGAGCTCGTCGTCGTGCCGTCTAGGTACGAGGAAACCCGTACGTACTGGGTGAGAACAGCAGTATGTACGACGAGCACGAACGCCAACTGACGACATTGGCAAACACACAACATCAGGTGCGGCAGCAGTAGCCGAAGGGCGAAACTTCTAGCACATACTGCAGCAACTAGTGGCAACCGGAACCACAGCAGATAGCTCAAAGTGCAGTACGAGTGAGTGCCGTTGGCAAGTTTAGTCGTACACGCATCACTCTGTCCAATATATAACAACCGTTTTATGTTCTTATTAAAAGAAGAAAAAAATATTACATTTCCTGTAAGAATGATACGTCGTACGAGCGGACGTTCTGATTCTGGTGTGTTGCTGCCGTGAGACCATGGAGAACACCGCATGTTTTACCCAAACAAGAGCCAACAAGAGGCAGCGCACAGGGGCCCCCAACACAGAGACACGTGACAATCACAGCCAGCTGTCGATCGCGTAATTCGCCTGTAGTCCGTGCTTTGGTGGGTGTATCGGAAGTGGTTCGTAGTACTGCTGTAGATCGTCGAAAAACCACGTGGCATCGTACTGGTGGCAGACTCGCCAGTAGACCCCCCAAAATTCATTTACCTTTTCTTTTCCTTGGCCCCATGCACCCATTTCCTTTCTTTTCTCTTCTTTGTTTCTTTTTGCCAATTGACTTGCGTCTGTTGTGCGTATGCGTAGTGATAGATACCACGTGTAATATATGCGTGGTAGTCTTTCTTGGTTGGCAAGCGGTATAGTCAGTTTTTCCAGGCGCGAGTAATAAGACGTATGCACCAGCATGGACCTGGCACATCGTAGACTGACTCCCGATTTCACTTTTATATGTTTCTGGTGGAGGCATGAATTGCGTCAGCTGTGATTCATGCGTGTACCACCTTTGGTTTGTGTTTTTCCCCTAGGGTATTCCTCAGCTCCAGAGTGACTGGAGCCTGTCCTGTGACCACGGACTTGATTATGCGAGTTAATGTGAGACCGACAAAAACGACAACAACGGAAATATTGCCTGTTTCTTGACCTTTCAGCTGCTTCCTGCAAATTTGTTTTTTCTGCCAACACGACTTTGAACTTTTTCGCGATTTTTCTTCCTTTTTGTCTAGTAAGTTGAACCTCCTACCATTTGCCGAATAATTTGCCGCCTGTGCATTAGTTGCGGAACGGTCCAGCTTCAGCTTTCTTTTGATTCGCACCATTTGTTTTGTACTTGACGAGGCTTCATCGGCTGAGATCTGGGCTTGGCTCATCAGCTCGACACCGCCCAGCCCCCCATCGCAGCGCTATAGCTTACAGCAACGAAGCGCCGTGCAGTGCCCTGCGATGCCCTGCGGCTCAGCTCAGCAGCGCACCGCTAGCTCAGCAGTCGTTCGTTATTCGTGATATTTAAAACTCCGCGTACGCTGATATTTAGGTATTTGGCGCTCTATTCTTTACATATCGCGTCAACCATCGTAATACCCTACAATATGGGGGAGGGAATGTAGTCTCTTTGCAAATATCCTGTTTTGTTTTAATCAATTGTCAGCCGGTCGCCCCGGTGGTCTATTAATAATAGTGGTTTTACACTCGAATACTACCAACGCTTGGTTGTCCTTAAGTTCGACACCCATCACGATGAGATTTGACTTTATTTGCACAAATGCAAAGAAAAAAACAGGGATTAACCAACTGCTGAGAGCGCCTAGCAGCGTGGGTTGGTTCGACGCGAGTCGACGAGGGAAGAAAATGCTTGATTCTCCTCGCGGTAAAAATGAAAGCACGTGCCGAAGTGGGGAGGGAGGAGGAGGGCCCGCTATGTGACCCCGGATCTGAGTTACTACTGGGAGGGAGCGCGAAAGTGGTGCGGGGATAATACATGGGATGAAAAACAAAAAATGTTGCAAAGGTATACCTGGTATTATTATTGCCACCAGTAAATAACATGTCAGTCTCTAGGAAACACGCACGGCACTATCAGCAGTCGTCATGGTAGAGACACCCCGGATATTATGCATTGAGGGGACGCGTCCGATTTCGACAACGTGAAAGCCCCCACGAAGAAAAGACAGCAGACACACATATCCCGCCTTCTCGAGAAAAACCAAAGAGGAAGCGCTACGTCAACCTCCCGTACGAGCAAAGCCATCCCCGCACCAATCTTAGACAACGCCGCCTTGTTGATTGTGTGCTTGGATATGATGCGGATATGATGACGGTTAGGTATTGTAGGGGTTTCCAGTGATAAGTTGGCTACATGATAGCGGGATATCGGGATGGTGGAAATACTCCGCCTATACAGATTTATCCGCCAAAGTTTCTTCCTGGCGAGCGCACTCCACGCTGCGCCTTGGCTTGGAGCAGCGTAATATATATGTATATGTACCATTTTGATTTTTTTGCCTAGTCCGTCCCTTTTTCTCCGTCGGCGCAGAATTTTTTTGTGTGCTTTCTTCTGCAATGCGATCAGACTACCCGTCGGTATATTATCAGCCGTGTGCCGGGCTCATGGGACGTCCGTGGCGCGAGCTATGGCCGCGGAAAGCCGCCGAGACTGGCTCTATTTTGCGGGGTATGAGACACTTCTGTCCCCGGGCAACCACACACTAGACGTATTTAAGCCTCGAGGTTAGGTCTTAAGTACTTCCAACTGGAAGAGCTAGGCCATTCGATATTTCGACCTTAAACGCATAAAAAAAACACCATATGTCCAAAACTCGAAATAGTGGTCTCTTTCAGTACGCATAAAAAGAAAAGCCGAGGAAAGATCAAACTACTTGAAGATAGACTATGATATTTCTGCACTACTCCAGACGCAGATGGCAAGACGAGGATTTATGTCATGAGTCAGCACATGAGTGGGTGGAAACTTCGAGGAAGACCCTCCCCTGCACATGCTGTGCGAGCTTGAACAAACGGCCAAAACAAATAACTGGTGCCTGGCAAAAACATTGAGTGCTTCGTACTCCATACTCGCTTCATATGTAGGATACCTCGCAGGCGTCTGCCGCCTTCGGTGTGCCTCAGTGTGGCAGTCAGTACAGCAGCACAGCAGGACTGGCCCTCAACCCGGTTCAATTTCCACCCTCGAAATGTAGGCATCCGTCTGATGTTTCCTCGAGCTTTTGTCGTCTGAAATGCTGTTTGCTGGAAAATACTCGAAAAATTGTTCAAATATGCACTTGGGCCAAAATGTGCCCAAGTGCATATTTTGGGAAAATCCACATCTCACCGTGGTCTGCCGTGGTCGTTAGGTCGATAAAATAGACCTATTTTGTAGACATTTAAAACACGATAGGGCTTAATTTGGTTTAGAGCCTAAAATATAGGCATATCGTCAGGCTTAAATACGTCTACTACACACACGGTAGAACTTTAGTCCTCGCACGTACATCGGGGTGGCATCAAAATGTATATGCGAGAGAATTTTCCCGCACTGCTAGACGCGGGCGCGGAGTATATGTACCCGCTGCAACGACGTGAACTATGTCATTACTGTGAGTTCTCCCTCACAATTGACACGGTGGTTACCATACAGCAGTAGCGAAACCTGTATAAAGAGATATAAAGTAGCAACACAACCCAAGCAAAAGTAACGATGTGCACACAACAGACCATATCGGCAACAAACATCGGTATAAAAATAAGCACGCGGGGAAAAATACTGGACACAGAAAACAAACAACAAATTGACACCAATGATTCCTCTAACAGCAGCGACAGCAGTACAAACCCATCAGACAGCGAAAATGATCAAGACAACAACAGCGGCAACAATAACAATTCTGGTCAATGGTCCATTATTCCCGAGATGGTGCATGTTTATGAAGATGTATCTCGCGTCGTGTGCACAACAATCCAGCTTTACATCACATCGTCCGTGCACATATTATTGCCCACATCACAACCAATTTGTACACCGTTATCCCAGGATCAGGTTTCAACACTTTCCACGACAGCATCTTAGCTGGAGCAAATCAAGAACTTGTGGAAGTCGCTGGATCTCAACCTACTACATATTCGAGTGTTGAAGAGTATCTCCACTTCATGTCACAGCCTTACGCATATGCTACAAACGTAGAATTAGTTGCTGCCACGCAGTTATACGGAGTGGACTGTCGAATAACTTATCACACCGAGCCTCAGCAATATCCCAACCCTCCTCCTCCAAAAGTCTGTGATATCTTATTATATTATCCACATTCTTTCCACTACGCATCCCTCCGATATACACCTTCTGCATAAATACTTCATCATCGTCATCAGTTAGTTGTAGTCATTCGACTTGCGTCGCCCCCGGGAGGCACGTGTCCACCTCCCGAAGGGGAACCTTGTATATTTGTACGTCCTATTCTTGTCTTCATACCGGTGACTCCACTACCCCACTATTGTCAGCTCAAAGGGTAAGTTCTCTACTCTTCGTCGGGATACACACACACGATAATTATCGTGTACCGTGCGCGGTACTATCCCTGTTAGAAGAAAAGGGTGTTGAGTGACGTGGGCTCTTCTGCGGAAGGAAGCTAGCTGGAGATACCACAAAAACAGTCCTCCCTGTGAAAGGGAGCGAGCTGGGTGTCTTTTGAACCATGCCTGATGGCGAGGTGAACATGAGCGATGTGGACGTGAAGGCGTTAGCAGCGAGAGCGAGGAGCTCTCAGCTGGCAAAGATGCGGGAGCTGGAAGAGCTGCTCGCAATACGGGATCAACTTGAGAAATAAATCGAGGGTGGTTTCCGTTATGGTTTCCGGACCATAGACCAAGTTTCGGCAGGATGGCACGATTTCTACCGAATCGAAGGTCGCGTCGAGTAAAGCGAACTCATCATTCGCGACTACTCGCAACTTCTCCTCGAGCTCTCAAGCTTCTCTTTACGACTGGAGCGAATGCGAGGCATTTCTCAGCCGTCTCAGGTACCAGCGAGGAGAGCGGGCGTGGCCAGATGTGAGTCACAGCTCGTAATTATAGTACTTGAGACTGGGGATGAGAGCACTGCTCAGCAGCAGCCGCAGCAGCAGCAGCAGTTCAAGACGGAGAAAAGTTTTGTAGTGGAATTAGAGACAAGGAGGAAAGAGCAGGAGGAGCTATTGCAGCTGCTATTGAAGCAGCAGCAGCAGCAGCTGCAGCCTCTGGCGGCACCATCCCCTGTTTGGACGTCACAGCTCGTATACCCAATGCTTGAGACTGAGAACAAGCGCACTGCACAGCAGCAGCCGCAGGGGCAGCAGCAGCAGTTTGATACGGGGGAGAAGGAATGGCTCGTAGACTTGGTTGAGAAACCAAATTACGAGCAGTATCTGCCGTACTCCGTGGAAGCGCCGGCTGCTGAGCCCGTTGATATGTGGGCCCGGGTTGGGGTCGGCGCGAGGTGTCTGGTTGCGGTGGAGGACGCTGGGTGTGGGAGGCACGGACACCCAGGTGGAGCATCCTTCCCACCATTTGCACCAGACTGAGGCAACAACTACAGGTCATGTTATGAAAAATTGTTTTTGTCTGGGCTATGTCTTGTTTCTAGAGTAATACAGCAGGTAAGGTAGTGAACGTTTCCTGTGTGAAAATACATACGGAGTTATATGAAATGCTGCTAACTATACAACAGCAGTGTGTGACTGACGTAGCGATGACATTTTACTCTTTGCGGTGGAGGCGATCATTTCCTTCCGCATTATTGGTTGTCAAGACTTTGTTTTTCGCGAGCAAAGGACAGAGTAGCTTGAGCAGAGGGGCGGGCAGGATGAATGCTTGTGCCTGTCCCCCAGCCCGTCTGGCCCCAACAACCGGCAAAAATGTGGTTGCGTGTGGTATGGTAACTCTGCTGGTCAACATGTTGCTAGGCACGGGATGCAGGGTGCTTGACGGGTGATGATAGATGATGTCAGCAGTAGCTAGCGCTTGCTTGCGACAGCCATATTTTCTGTCTGTCGTATGTAAAGCAGTTTAGTACTTTGATTCATTTTCAATCAACCATTTTCCCTCACGCACCAAAAAGGGAAGGAATTGAGAACGAATTCGCCATCTCCGAAACATAGTACTTCGAAGTATTTGATTTCGGTTGTGTGCCGTGAATTTTCCTAACAACATCCCTGGTACGATATCGTACGACGTTATCCGGTTTTACAGATAAATTGGTGACGGCTGATGGCTGTAGGGGTATCGTTAGTGCCAGTAGTACTATATTTTAGGTACGCCCGGGAGATAATGATGGGGATTGTTAGTACCAGTAGTATTGCATTTCGGGTACGCACGAGAGACGATGACAACATACGTCGTATTTTATTTGTCTTGCACAATGCGGGTTACTTCCAGAATAGCCGGTTGTCAACCTCACCAGCGATCTTGCATAGTGCGGTGCACGAAATGAAGAAACCGGTAGTGAGGAAATATAGTGTTACTCACGTTTTATTATGCAAAATGTGGTGGAATACGAATATGTGGTGGAAATATCGGGATGTGTTTTTCTCGTTAGACTGAAGATTCCACCCTGATCTTGTCCCGGTTAGGCCTCGTACTATCTGTATCATGAATTCGTATGATATCCTAGTCTGACATGCTTTGCTTGACAATGATTGATGATAGGATTTTTATCATGTTTAAGCCTCCTTTGGTTTGATCGCCCCCTCAACTCCCCTCGCCCTTATCGTGCGCGTTTGCAGAGTGTTATGATATGCGGTATCCGCTGTATGCCGGACCACAAAAAATTTGAGCAGGGGGGATGGGGTAGATTATAAGGTTCTTATAGTCCACAGTTAGGTGCTCGAACATTATATGTACGTAGTATACGAACATTTTGAGTACAGACGAAGATAGTCAACATTCCTGCGTTTGTTATGAAGTTCGTACCTGGTACCGTATCTGTTATACCAGGTACGCGTTTTAATCAAGGTTGCCAAACAGTTTAAAGTATTCATCGCGGTAGCTTATCAAGTAGCAGCATAGACTAACACTCTTGCAGCACTGTGATACTACGTGTCGCTCTTCCGGGAAGGAACATGCGGAATAACTTGACCCTTGAGATAACAACCTCGTCACGTGTAGCGAGGCGTTTGCGCTCTGATGTATCGGTACTCTTAAACAGAAATGAACTCGCGGTTGAGTTCGTGCTATACCGGCATCGAACAATTGTCGAGTCGGCTCTGAAATATGGTGACTTATTGCGGGATTTGATATGCTTTTGCGGGGTTTGCGGTTAATGGTGATACATGCGTTAGTTCGGGTAGGACAAACCTGCTCGAGGAAGGTCTCAAACAGACTGGCCATTTTTCCGAGCTGATCGGATGCTTGAGAGCTGTAGCGAGGTACACCAAGTCGCCCAGGGAGATAAACTGGAAGACGGCGGTTGGTATTTTAGATTATGTCATTTTCATGAGAGATTTTGGCATTACTTTCCAGAGAGGCAGTGGACTGGAGCTGGTTGCGTATGCGGATGCAGACTACGCCAGCAAGGCCACTGATAGGAGGTCGGTTTCCGGTGGGGCTGTCATGTGCGCAGGGGCATGCGTGTGCTGGTTTTCGAGAACTCAAAAGTGCGTGATATTTTCGATCGCAGAAGCCGAGTACGTAGCACTAGCAGACACCATAAGTTTGAGATTTTCGGGGCTCGGGGACGGTGACGATTTTTGGTAAAATACCCGGGGTCATCTCCGCGTAATCAGTCTATGGTTTTCTCAACTAGCCCCCCAATGAGACCCAGCTGAGCCAAACCGTTTAGTTTTCATCCTGCAAGGAGGGGTCACGCCCACCTGTTAACGTTTGTGCGGGGAAGGATTCGCTTGACCACTTGAGAGGATTATGGCTCGTTAAGTAGGAAAAAGGTCTCAGACTCGACGAGTTCGACACGTCTGAACCCGAGGGCGAGTAACTTTTTCGCGAGCTGAGTTGAATTGTTTCTTGACGGATTATTCTACATATACTAGCTGAATTTTCGTACTTTTAAAGAGTGCATGGTAGTTAGGGAGGCAAGTAACTATTTCTTTGTTTTTGAATCATTACTGTTTTCACGATCGATTGCGTTGTCTAGTATGGCAATATCTTTCTCGGGATTCGAGCGTTTGGAATTTGAATGGCTTCTTAGTATGTACCCAGCCGGGAAGCGTTGGTCTCATTCGAAAGTGATTTTCGAGACTGCTGTCCAATCACACTTGTTGGCACCCCTGTTCTATGGAGCTGACAACCGTTTTATATGGCAAGGCTGAATGCTGATTGTAAGGCCGATGTTTGAGTTTTCGGATTTGAGTTTTTGGTCTATGAATTTCGGATTTGAGTTTTTGTATTTGGACTTAGGACTTTACGACTTAGATCTTAGGTTCGTGAAGATTGATGTTAAATACTGTCCCTGAATTGTATCTCTAGATTTATGGAGTGCTTTTTAAGGACTATGGTGTTGCAATCATTGTTTTTTATCACGGAGGTACTGGGAGGATATTGATTAACCGTAATTTTCATTGAATCGTTTTACCCTGATGATCTGACAAAATTGCATCATACCGTTTCATTTACGAAGCAGGGAGGCTGTTGATTGTATGCTTGGATATGATGCGGATATGATGACGGTTGGGTATTGTAGGGGTTTCAAGTGATAAGTTGGCTACATGATAACGGGATATCGGGATGGTGGAAATACTCCGCCTATTAACCAGCCTTTCTTCCTGGCGAGCGCACTCCACGCTGCGCCTTGGCTTGGAGCAACGTAAAATATATATTTGTACGTCCTATACTTGTCTTCATACCGGTGACTCCACTACCCCACCATTGTCAGCTCAACGGGTAAGCCCTCTACGCTTCGTAGGGATCAACAAACACGCCTCAACGAAAGATCGCCCTATTCTTCTACGTTTTCATCCTCGCCCGCGACCACGCAGACCAATCAATGCGACAGCCTTCACGTAACAAACGACATGTCCTCATGTCGACGTTTGTGGCAAACCGACTTTGCATCCTGTCGGTTTCGAATCTCCATTGCCACGGGGACAGCAGGGCGCTCTCTTCATTAATGCCAAGGCCGCTTTGGTTTCGCCCAGAGGCGACGCAGGTTCTCAATTATAATACTCTTTTCGGTATTTTTGTTTGACAGACGCCAACTTTTACTTGACGGCGCATTTAACATAGTTTGTTTCGCCTATCCTTGCCTTCTTTGTTGTATAATATTACGTTTTATCTTTTGTCCTAAGCATAACTTTCATAATCCCGTGTTCGTATTAAATTCTTGGCAGTACTCTAAAGTTCAATGCATGCCAAATCGGACAGCTACACCTTAAGTTGTCGAAGTGCTGCCCTGCCCTACCCGAAGCATGAGCGCCGGAGAATGCCGGCGCCTATGCGGAGCCCTTGTAAAAATAAATATTCTTCCGGGAAATACAACACTTTCCGAGGACAAACGCCCGAATGGGTAGGGTGGACCGTAACTGGACCAAGTCCGGCGGAAGGCTATCTCCCATGGCCAGGGGTTTTGTTAGTGGGTGAGCTTACGCAAGTCCCGCACTACCCGGAAAGATGACATTCCCGGTGGATATCTCCACCGAACCTGACCCTCATGGGACAGGTCGGGTCGACATACATACACACGCATTCGTATACAACGGCAGCTTGCGCTGCCGGGGTTGTAACGAGGACCACTGACAGGGACGGCTCACGCTACCCCTACAGTCGGAGCCGAAGGGTGCGCCAGCTAGCGTTGAGCTGCGAGAGCAACTGAGTTAAATCGATACTCGACGCGTATGACAATGCGTGGAAGTGTGGTGAGCTTGAGCTTATTTTTTCCCCATCCGCCGGAGGATGAAAAAAAAAAAAAAAACTACCCTTCCCCGTCTAAAACGCACGATACGAAGAGGCGCACAAGTGAAAAGGTTTAATGTGCAAACCGAACTCCATGGCCGCGGGTATGCACTCAAATACAGCGTAGAGTTACCCTGTTTCCACAACTAACCAGCTCGCGGCTACAAACAACTGCAGTTGGGCTGCCTGCACGGCACGAACTGCACGGTAATCGTGAGCACAGACGAACGCGCCTGCTGTCTGGAGTGCTGTCAGAGCGTGACGACTCGCAGGCATGTAGTGAAACAAGAGCAATCGAACCAAGAACCACGATACAAGTACCAATGATCGCCCCGCCTTCCCAAGTTATTGGGCAGGTTGCAGCGCAGCTACTACGCCCGTGCCGGAAAATAAAAAATTGCGGGGGGTCGTTCCCCATGAAGCGCATACAACTCTAACAACTAACTCTACAAAAGTCAGTGACGCAAGTAGTAACATGTTGTATTAGTCTACTGCCTCGTAAAAAATCCTGAAAAAAAGACGATCGCTGGTTTCGTGACGATGGTATGCATGTGGGTCGTGGGTCTCCGTGTGCCATCATCCTGGTGTGGTTCTCCATGGCCGCCTCATCGGCTTAGCTCACTCGGCCCGCTTCTTCGCACTTGCTCCTGTTGACACTCAATTCTAATTGGTTCCCTATCGATTGTGCTTGGTACTCGATACAGCAGGTATGATGACGGTTTCATATATTAGGGAGTTCATATACTTGACGAGGCTTTCTCCATCTGTGAGGTCTCGTGCTTGCTGGTGACTTCCTGACTTGACTGCTTGACTTACTCGCTGCGCCTCGATGGTGGTCTTCGAAGTCCTATAATATATGCATATGTGGTTCATGTCTACAGCTGGAGAATGACAGCACTTGGAGCTCGTCTGTCTGCGCAAGCACCTGTCTGGCGCCTGGGGTCGTATCAGCACGCTATAGCGTGCTAACGATTTCAGGCCGCTAGAGGCAGCAGGAAGACGAGATGGAAGGGGCTGAAACTGCGATGCAGGTGGCAGCGCTTCGGGAGGAGATGGAGGAGATGAGGAGAGAGTTAGCAGCAGTGCAGCTGGCAGCCCTTCGGAGGAAGATGATAGCGAAGCTGCGTGCCACGCCAAGCGAGGCCCAGCACGCTGATTCGGAGAGGGCAACGGCAGAGCAGAGGTGGAAAGCAGCTGGGACATCAGTGCGACAAGAGCAGGAGGCTCGAGCCGGCACGTTGGCCACTGCTGCAAACCATACCCGCTCTGCGCCCACCCCCGAATTTGATGAGGAAGCGACGAGAGGAAAAAAAGGAGAAGATATGGGTGACGAGGACAGAGAAGAACAAGCTGAGGAGCTTAGTGGAGTGCAGACCTCTCGGAGCGGCAGTAGTGCACAGGATGGGCAGAGGGCCCTGCCGCAGATGCTTCCGATTGAGAGAAGCCCCTTTGAGCCGGTTTGTTGGGTGAACCCGGGCGCGCAAGAGCAGGTGGCTCCGTTTGCGCGCCACGCTGGAACCCACCCCGCGGTGACGAAGGAACCGTCACACGCGGAAGAGCAAGAGGTCGGAGAGATGGTTTCATGCGCGAGTGGGAGGGGGTCTCAGGAGGAGGAAAGTAGAGAAGGAGTCCGGGATCACGGCGTTGGGATGGGCGAGGAGCAGGAGCATCAGCCGTTGCCACCGCCGCTGCCGCCACCGCCGCCTCTACCACCGCCTCCGCCAACGCCCGCGGAAGGCACGCGTGCAGACCTCGAGGCGGAGCAGCACGCCCTGGTAGTGGCGAGTCGCTTGGCGCTGGCACACGGAGCCCTGTTATCATTCGAGCAACGGAAAGAGGAGGAAGAGGAGGAGAAGGAAGAGGAGGAGCAGCAACAGCAGCAGCAGCAGCAGCAGGGGAGCAAGGACGGGTGGGGCGGCGGCAAGCAACACCACCTACAGCAAGGTTGTGTTTGGACCAGCATGGAGGCTGGACCGCAATGGCGCCTGGGTGCTGGGCTCATGCCTCCGTTCAGCCCTGATTGAGGTATACGCTGTGTTCGTGCTTCCTGATCGATTGTCTTTCCCCCTGTTTTTGACTATGTTTTTGATGATACGTACGAAGATGCCGCTACTGCTGTTCAGGTATATTATATAGTAATAGTAGGTGTGTCGTAGAATAGGCTTGTTTGGACCACCTATCATTATACTGTGAATACGAGTAGTTGGTTCTGTTGTCTTTCGTTATTTTGCGCGGGAAGATGGAATACGTACTTGGGTTGGGGCTTGGGGAGGATGAAATATGATGCACGCATGATAGTATTGATTGAGTACGCACGTGACGAGCACTTGACGCGCCGACATTGTTATGCTTCGGCTGTGTGCTTTGCTTCGAACGCTGTGCTACCACACTGCACGTACTGACCTTGTCAGAGAGCAACACACCAGTATACGTATGATAATAGCCGACATGCAGCAATTCTGCTGTAACTTTTACTTGGACCTGTAATCAACAGGGGAAGGTACTTGGAACAAGCTCATACGGTTATTTTGTCTCTCTGTGATGTTTTTGCTATTTGTACGAGAAGTACTATTATACTGCTGTGAGGATATCAGGTATATGCGTGCGGTGGTTTTCATGATTTATGAGCATTTTCGTATGCTAACTTTGTGTGTACCTGATGTAAACGGTAGTGCTCTGTGTGCGGACAGTTTTATGATCGCCAAGGTCGTATATACATCCATGCATACATATAAGACACTGCGTTATACCATGGTACAACGCAGCTGCGAACGTACTACTGCTCAGATAAGGTTATCATGGTTGGTATAACACGATGTTGGCAAAATCCTGGGCGTTGTGATATGATATTAATATGCAATGGAGTGGAGTATTGATACCGAGTGAAAATATCTTTTGGGCGACTCAGATCGACAGCTGTAGGTGGTGTGCTCTTCAGCCCTCTCTCCCTCCCTCCCTGCGTAACGAACCAGTTATAGGTACGAGATGGTTCTGATCATCAATCATGTAGCACAAATGCTATGTACGTACTTGAAAGCAGGAGGAGTATAAGTGGAGTAGCTGCTTCAAATACGTAATCATATAGCAGTTACTATGTGCTCTTTGTTGGCAATGTGAAATATGCACCTGCACTTGCCTGATCACGCCATTCGAATCTTGATGGATATATTTATGAATACAAGATCTCCCTTCGGAGTGGGCTCATGAGAGCACAGCGGATGGGGGTGATGCAAGACGAAAGCAAACAGTGATATAGATTTGAAACGCCTCTTTTCCCGCAACAACCCGCTGCCGAAACACAGCGCGAACCACTTCCTGTACGAACGCATACGGATGTTCAGCCCGTGTCAACACTGCTGTGCGGCGCACCCAGCCCCTAAGTAGTATGACGATATTATGTTAAACTAAAAAAAAATATATAATTGAAAAACAGTTTTCAGTCATGGATCGCTATCATTATTATTGTGCGCGTTCGAAGGTGACAGAGTGCAGTAGTGAAGGGAATTGGCGTGGAAAAGAACAGTGAGAATGTTTGGCTGGTGAGGGTCAGCCGGCGGTGGGTAATTTGTTCCAGCGACCCGGACTTCTATGGTCACCCCGTATAGTATCTCGGCGGCCGCTATCTCGATGTATCCAGCGTAGGCCGTGGGTAGAGCCATGATTTGCAAGTATTGCTGGACGGAGTGGTAGATTTGTGGGCTAGAACCTTGAACATGAATGGGTTCATTTCCAAACCCGTTTTGAATGTGTAGGAAGAAGTAGTCTTGGTTGGCATGGATGTGAGACACAATTTGTTGGCGAACTTGATGGTGATATTCTGGGTCGCCGAAAACTTTTCTGGCAATGGTTCTGAGCAGACAGGCACCATCACCAACCTCGTCGACAATATTCCACGAAGAAGGTGGTTGTGGTTGGTCAGGCGCGGGCAATGATGGACGGGAGGGAGGGTTTGAGTTGGGCGGTTGGTAAAAAATGGGGTTGAACTCCGGAAGCTTGTTGCCGGTGGCTGCCTCGATGAAGGGCGCATAGACGCAGTTGGCGACATGAGGCACGCCGTTGATGAGACGTTCTGGCTGCACCAGTAGAAGGACGCTGTTGCTAGAAGTGGTCCTGCTGAGAGCGACGTAAAGCTGACCATGGCAGAACACGTCAGATCGAAGATCTAGTCCGACGCGGGCAAGTGTTTGCCCCTGGCTTTTGTTTATTGTCATTGCGTAGCAAACACGCAGCGGAAACTGTCGGCGGTGGAAGCACATCCCTTGCCTGCCGACCTTAACCTCGAACAGAATGCGCGGCACTTTCACGAGCGTAGAACCTGGAGCGATGATTTAGACGTCAACGATTCGCGGCGAAATTGCGCGCACAATGCCTTTCTTTCCGTTGACGATACCGCTGTCGAAGTTCACATTTCTGATGAACATGACGATACAGCCAACTTTGAGGTCTAGTTGGTGCGGCGGTACCCCAGGAACGTCAATCTTCTCCAAGAATTCTACAGAGGTAACCTCCTCAATGTCTTTTGGGTTGGACTTGATGATTGTGTTGGAGCTTTTCAGAGAATGCAATTGGTTGGGCAAGAGATTGAGTATATGATCGTTGATCTCGTCGGTGCTTGCGTTAGTCGGCGACAGGATGCCCCTGTCGGCAAATTCTGCGGGCTGAGCGGTCAAAATGTCAGGATAAACAAAATCGATGAGCGTTTGGAACTCGGTGGTGCCACTCAATGAGCAAGTTGAGGGGAGAGAAGCAGTTGGATGGGATTCTGTATCGTGCTCCTCGGGTAGGGTGTATTCCAGCGGGATAACAACAGACTCGTCCGGAAGGGTTACAGGAGGTATCAAACCTTCACCTACCACTCTGACAGTGCGCGAGTATGGTTTGTCTAGGCGGTCGCGCATGGACTGCACCAGGCGGAACCTCTGTACGTTACCCCAAAGATAGGAAGAGATAAGAGAAGCCTCGACGACGTCTGCAGGAGTACCAAAGACAACGACAGGCCCGACCTGTCGCCAGTCTCCTCCGAACAAAACTGTTGCGCCTCCGAACGGCTTGTCACAGCGGCGCAAGTCACGAAGAGTAAGATCTAAAGCTTCGGGTGCAAGCTTGTCACTCATAGGTATTTCGTCCCAAATAATGAGGTCGGCACGACGAAGAACTTCGGCACGTTCTGTTTCGGCCTTGACGTTGCACACAGAGCCCTGCACGAGGTTATCACCGAATGGGATTTTGAAGGTGAAGTGGGCTGTGAGACCCCCTGGTAAGAGAAGTGCAGCGATTCCTGTGGAAGCGGAGCACAGTACGAGGTTGCCCTTTGCTCTCAAGTCTGCCGAAATGGCGGTCATGGTGAAGGTCTTGCCCGAACCAGCCGGCGCGTCGATCATGAAAATGCCACCTGCCTTGTTCCGCACGGAGTTGACGACGGCATCAAAAACAGTCCTCTGTTCTGAATTCAACATAGGTATGATGCCGTCAGCCTCTTGCCGCATGTCTTCACGGTTGAAGGCAGCGAGAAGCCGGTGGTATTCCGTGTCTGGATGCGAAACATGCGGCAAGCCGACGGAAGCGGTAGTCTTTCCGTGCTTGGCGAGCATTACATCGAGCTGCCTGAGCGCGCTGTCGGTGGCTGAAGATTCGGACATGCGGCACATGTAGTCGGTCATGAAGTGCTGCTTGTGAGTGTCCCACAGGTCGCGTGCCGGAGCACCTGCGATGATGAGCGTAACTAAAAGAGATCTGAGTTCCCGAGGAGTGGAGAAATTTAGAGACTCTCTTAACGTAAGGTCGTACTCCTGTGCGTCTGCCACCAAGCCAAGTGCATGCGCTGCAGATTGGTGAGACTCGTGAAGGACGGCATCTACGGTGCGAATTTGCTCCCAGCTTTGCGAGGCGATGTGGTGCAGAAGAAGCCGAAGGTACCACACGTCGCCTGAGTCGGGCTTGAGAAAGTTAACACGGCAAACGCATTGAGAGCGTCGGCGGTACACGTAGTTGCCGTAGCCATCGATACGATTGGGCGTAGCGGTAGGGTCTGCGTCGTCGCTGTCGTAGCCATCGCTGTTGTCATCCTCAGACTCGTTCCGTTGTTGGTTACGGCGGCCACGTTTTCTCCGTCGCTGTTTCGGCTCGACGGTAAATTGTTCGAAATAGTCGAGGAAAGTGAGTTCGTCAAAAGGCTCTCCGGTAGGGCGTCTGAAATACCGCATGAGGTCAGTTTGGGAGTTCTTGGCCAATTCGCGGCGTTGCTCCGCTGTATCATCCTCGTCGTGGATTACGACTTGTTCGCCCTCGAGATGAACATAGAGCAGTATGACACCAGGAGAACGGCTTTGCATGTCGAAGCCAAAAATTCTCCACATTGCTTCAGAACTTGATATGTAGCGAATACTTTTGTACGCCTCTATCTCATCTCCGTCGTACATAATCTGTGCTTTGGCCATGTCCGGTCCTTTATAGCAGTATTTGTATATATAGGCAACTACTGCCATGGCCGTGACCAAATCAACGCAAATGTGACAATCGTATTTCATGAGAAGGTATGGATTGTAAGGCACAATGTAGCGGTTATCAATTTCGGTCTCAACGTACTGGTTGGCCCCATTTTTTTGCTTTATTGTAGCGGTATCTCGGTTGTCCAGACGTCGGTACTCGGCCCTTCCTGTCTTGGGGTCTGTTGCAAAATTGTCCCTGAATGGTTGAGGGTAGTGCTTTGAGCAGTGCTTTCTGTTCGTCTTGTGGTCTGTAGTCATGCATGGCGCGTTGGGGTTGAACTCCCCGCACTTTTGGTGTACCATGTACTTAATGACTTTTTCTCTCAGTTTTCCGCCGGCAATTCTTTCGTCCGGCAAGTTCGTCCACACCCACTTGCCCACCTCCTGACGAGCTTCAGGGCTCAGGCCGTCAAACCTTATTACAATATGACTGTGGGGCATGCCCCTTTTCTGAAATTCAATGACGGAGAGGTGATAAATCGCCTTCCCGTAGAGGTTGTTCTTCAGGTCGTTCATGATAGCTTTAAGCTTTATTTTGAAAACGCGGTTGCACAGATCCGGTCGGTCCATCGCGCATTGTCCTGGCAGCAAATTAGCTTGAATTTCAGGCCAGAACCCGTTGCACGTAACAGTAACCATTAACGACGGTCTCCCTTTGCGTGTGACGACGGCCATGCCGTCAAGCTGTCTCTTTTTACGGTTTGCTGGTGACGCGTGAAATGCTGTCGGCAATTTTTTGCCCGTCGGAGTTGTGCCGACTGCACTTCGTAGAGCTTTGTATTGTGTGATTCTTTTCTGGCATTTGTTGGAACCGATGTAGTCTAGGGTGCTGTCCTCCTGTCTACAATAAGCATCACATGCATATTCTTGAGCAAGGACGGAGAGTATGTGGAATACTTTTTCGCACAAAATTCACTGGCGAACAAACGTCCAGATCTTGATTGGTTTGTCGCAAGTAGTTGAGAGGGTCCGAGAATCGTAGGGCGGGTCTTCTTTGTAGTAGCCTGGACTCCATCCTGGCTCGCCGTGAAAGAGCAGAAGTGGGTATTGTAGTGAGGAATACGTTGGAGACCAAATTGGCACAAAGCGAGGTCGATCGCAGATTTCACCCGGTCCAGTTCTAGGAAAGGTGTACACAAATCTTTTCGAGCGAGATTGCGCGTCGTCTTTGAAAATCAAAGCAGCGATTTCTTTTCCTGAGGGAGGAGGAGCGTCGCCGACAACGGGCCCGTGTGTTTGTCGTGTGACTTGAGCGAATTCAATGCCGACATTGTCGCTAGGATCTGATTGATTGACCTCTAGGAGAATGGACTTGTACGTTTTTATCCAAGAGTTGTTCGCGTGCAGAGCTGCGGACAGGTTGGCGACGACTGTCTGGTCTAATTTTTTCTGTTTGGCAGCATGCTGAAGCATGTTGGAGTCGTACATGTATAGTCGCGCTTTGTTTACGAGTGGGACACGCTCAGAGTAAGTTTGGAAGGCGTCCATGATGCGGTGGTAGGATCGACCGTGCAACTGAAGCATTGAAGGATAAGAGGGTTGTGTCCAAGTGGGTGTCGGAGCAGCGCCCATGGCGGTGAAACTAAACAACCCGTTATACCGGCGCTGGTTCTGTAAGAAGTGTTTTGTCTTGTACAACTCCTCAACGTCACTCGACAGCGGAATCAATGGCTCCACGACATACTTGCCGCTGGAGCAACAGTTAATAGTCTCCTCACGCCAAGTGCGAGCATTGCAGTGTTTGCAAATATCGTTGGACGGATCGTTCAGGGATGGAGCACGCAGGACGTACTCACTCGGCAAGGACACTGTGAGATCGCCAAATGTCAACACTCCCAACCTCGGAGTTGGTTGAGAGGACATGTTTAAAAGATGAAAGTGTTTTATTTATTATTCAGAATCCAGAAGTCTTTTAAGACCAAAACACGCAAGCCTTGACACGAGTCAAGATCAGACGAAACGAAACCGGTGTTGCCTCTACTCCAAACGATGAGGAGCAGAAAAAACGGTCACAGAAAAAACGAACGCCTGAGCTCAAACGCAGGCACACGCACAAAAATGCTGGTAACTTACCCGGCTGAAGCCAAGATGCAAACCAACAAAAGGCAGTAGTAAAGCTGCGCTCCTTCAAAGGAGCTAGTCGAAGAAAACAACAACCCTGGTCCAAACCAAAGTCAATACGGATGACGTCAACCCGAACAGGCAAACGTAGAAAAAAGCTGGTTACAGACCTGGCCGAAGGCAAGGTGTAACCCAGCGATAGGTAGCAGCAGTAAAAGCAGCGCCCCTTCAAAGGAGCTTACTGAAAGAAAAATTAACCTAGGTCCAAACCAAAGTCAACACCGAACACGTGTAGCTCAAGCTCACGAACAAACGAAACCCCAACTTCTCAAGAAGAAAAGGGCAAGGTAGTAGTAAAAGCAGCGCCCCTTCCAAGGAGCTTACTGAAAGAAAAATTAACCTTGATCCAAACCAAAGTCAACACCGAACGTGTGGAGCTCAAGCTCACGAACGAACGAAACCCCAACTTTTGAAAAGAAAGGGCAAGGCGATAACGAACGCCTCAAAGGTCGTCGTCAGAGTCAGGCGCGAGGGCAGCGAAGCCGACTGCGCTCTCGACCTTGAGCTTCTTTTCCGCCGACTCCTGCTCCTTCTTGAGGTAGTTCTTGTGGCGCTTGTCCTGGGAGCCGAAGACCAGGCGAAGGAAGTCCTAGCGCTTCTTGCGGGCGCACGTGTAGTGCAGGCGAGTCCCCAGGGGAGCGCTGGAGAGCAGGACGTCGCCCTCCTTGATGACAGGGTCGGCCTGCACGCACGTGGTGCACTCTTTTCCGATCTGCGCGGAAGAGAACAAAAAACTGGAACGGAGGAGGAAACAAATTTTGAAACAAAATTAGACTTGTTGCGCGGAGCAAAACACTCACTCGAAAATATAGTAGCTGCAACACAAACGGAAAACAATACATGCACGTTTTTTGCAAGCATTCTGCTCTACCGTGCGGCTGTCTAGTTCTTGCACAACCACTCACACAGAAAATAAAAAGAGGGAAAACACCTTCTGTTCTGTATAATACTGGGAGGGAAAAAAAATAAACGACTTCTGCATGCTGCACACATGTTGTATGAACACATACATAGCAGCGTTGTTGTTGCGAACGTAGAACACGGTCGTACGGAGACAGCATGCAGAACTTGAAAAAAAAAAAAAGTGGGAGGATCGAACCTGACGCTAATCACACGGCATCATGCAGGCACGCAGAAATGCAGTAATTTATAGGATCACTTGGATCACGCCAGAAAAAAACGGTGTGAGGAGGATAGAACCGGGGTCGGGGTGCGCACCACGATTCGTCGTATTCTATGAACACATTGCTTGTTGTGTTGCTCATTTCAACGCCAAACACGGGGCTGGAGGAAAACGCAGGAGAAAAAGAAACAACGACGGTGTAAAGATCGAATCGGGGTGACACCGCGAGCATACAGAAACTGAGACACGAGGAAAAAGCAGGTGAATACTGATGCTTAGTACTTGCATAGTGAAAAACACTCACACAAAAAATAAAACAGGGACAACACACACTCTCTGTTCCGTGAACGCTCATTACGCATAATACTTTGAGGTGACAAAAATAAAAACGAAATTACTCCATGCATGCTGCACACATGTTGCGAACGTACAACACAGCAGTGCGCAGATAGCATGCAGAAATTGAGACAACAAAAAACTTGAGGATCGAACCTGGGATATAACCACAGGAGTAAAAAACCAGGAGTAAAAATGTTGGAGTATGTTGTATTTTATACGGTACAGAGTAAAAGAAAGAAAAAACGCGTGAGGAGGATAGAACCGGGGTGCGCAGCAAGATTCATCTAACCCTACCAATACAGGACTGCTGTTGTTGCTAAATTTAACGCTTAACACGGGGCTGGAGGAAAACACGGGGAAAAAAAAACGTTGGTGACACCATCAATCAGCAGGAAAATCCAGTGGGGTGCGTTACACTCCTCGTTCTTCTCTGTCAGACGTCAGGTTTGTAAATGCACCTTCCAACACACACATATATTTGAAACAGCACTGGAAACACTTCATCATGCCACGTCACACAAAAACAAAAACAACGGCGGGATACACGTGACGCGATGAAGCCAGACGCCTGTTCCCAATAGAAGGGAAAACATACAATAGATAGTGTACTCACGTCCTTGACAGCAGCGTTGCAGGCGAAGGCCGCGTTGTCCGTGCCTTTGGCCTTGTCCAGCAGGCAGTTCCTGAGGTGCTGGTTCGTGAACTCTGTGCAGCAGGGGAATGGGACGACAAAACAGAAAGGGCGTTGGTTGGTTGCAGCGGGATCTTTTGATAAAGATTTGTATGAGCGTCATGCATCTGAGCGTGCTGACGCGCACAGAAATGAGAGAGAGCAGCGAAAATTAAACAGGTGACGAATACATGAACACAGCATGTTCCTGCAGTGTGCGGACAACAGATCGACACATACATCAGCCGAAAACCATAGGCCGAGACACGTCACCCTAAATTACCCGTGCATGTACAACCATCGTACTCTGGGTAGCTTGGAAAAAGACTGGTGTGACAACATGTTTGTATGTACAGTCCGGTTGAAAATTGCGCGAAGCAGCGAATAAAACAGAAACGAACAGATGCATGAACAAACGCATGAGAATAACACGCAACATTGAACGAACTTAGTCAACTACTCACTGTTGTCGTAGTCCGTCTTGACAGACAGGCACACTGTCCCTTCCGGGATGGTACCGTGGCAGGCGCAGCACTTGGCGGAGTACCTCAGGATAGTGCCGCCTCCAGCGCAGCTCCCAGAGCGGCAGACGGCGAAGGTCACACCGGTCTGCGGGTTGGTTCCGGGGGGAATGAACTGCACGAGGGTGAAGGGGCAGGAAGGGCGGTTGCAGCGGAGCTCCTCGTCGAACTCCAGCTTGGTCGTCTTCGCAGTCGCAGGCGTGTTCCACTTCTCCTTGTAGTCGGCGAAGGAGGAAATGGGCTTGTCCTTGACAGGGGCCGAGGGAGGGGATTCTGCCGTAGAACGGGGAGCAGGAGGGGACGAAGGACCCCCACCAGTGGAAGCAGCAGCAGCAGTAGCTGAAGCGGCCGGGGGAGTTGCGGGGAGTGCAGGGGTGCGGGGCGTGCGGGCCATGCTCGAAGCTGTTCGGTGTATGGTTTGTCGGTCAGGAACGAGAGCGTGTGAGGGTTGTGAGAGAGAGGGGCAGCGCGAGGCGCTCTAGGTTTGAACACAGATCTTTGAACCAAAAGATCTTGACCTCAAACGCCTCTTTTCCCGCAAAAAATCCCGCAAAACTCAGCTGGGTTCTGCCGTTCTTAATCGACATCATCAGCTTTCTGTACACGGAAACAGCTCCCCCTGCAAAACACACCACCAACAGTTCCGGCCCCAGATTTTGCATACAGAACCGGGTGCTCCTGTACGGACGCTCGTGTCAACACAGCTGCGCATAGCTGTGCCTCACAGCTGTGCCTTACAGCAGTGCTCGTAGCTGGCATATGACGATTTTCTGTTGAACTACTTTTTTTTGTTCAACTGCTTCTGTCGTTGTGGCATATGTATGCGATCTGCTGCAACTGCCGACAGCTGCTGCTGACGTGTTTTTTTTTGTGCAAAACACAGCAGCACAGCAACAGCAGTGCTGAACTGGTGGCCCTGGCCCTTGTGTCAACATAGCTGTGCAGGTCTGCTCCTCTCAGCAGTGTGTAGGCCTGTGCCTCTCGGCAGTGTGCTTAGCTCTAGCTAGGGGCATTTTTTTTGTTCTAAATTACTGCTGCTGCAACTGCCGACAGCTGCTGCTGACGTAGCACAGCAACAGCTGTGTGCTGAACTGGTGGCCCTGTTCTAAATTACTGCTGCTGCAACTGCCGACAGCTGCTGCTGACGTAGCACAGCAACAGCAGTGCTGAACTGGTGGCCCTGTACAGACGCCCGTGTCAACATAGCTGTGCAGGTCTGCTCCTCTCAGCAGTGTGTAGGCCTGTGCCTCTCGGCAGTGTGCTTAGCTAGCTAGGGGCATTTTTTGTTCAACTATTCCCTGCTGTTCAACCAAAAGAGGCGGCAGCTTTTCTGAAGTGTTTTTGGACTGTTGAGCCAACAGCCCGCCAACAGCCCGCCGACAGCCCACGGAAGCGGAAAAAAAAATGACAGTCCTTCCTGCGCCAGATTTTGTATATAGACATACGTTTTGTCTTTCCGCGCACTACTATTGGCTGTTCTTGAGGCATTGTTGCTTGGTGATAAAATAGTACACTTCAGAGCTTTCCTTGTGTGGAAATCGCTCGAAGGTTCTTGATTATACCAGCAGCTCGTGGCAAGGGGAGATCACGTTTCCCCGATGATAAGTTGGCGTAATAACTACTGCTGTAAGCTTGAAACCATACCACGCGGTCGGATAAATTACGTTTGCGTATGAATGAGGATTTGAGATTTATTGTTTTAGTTTTAGAGTCAATCTCAATGGTGATACCATCTCTGGCTGTCTAGCCTGGGCGGCTTTTCTGGTAGTTCGGAAACTACATTGATTGACTGGTTGACCGACTGAAATGAGGATCTGAGATTAATTTTTAGTTTTAGAGTCGATCTTAATGGTGATACCGTCTCTGGCTGTCTGGTCTGGGCGGCTTTTCTGATAGTTCGGAAACTACATTGATTGACTGGTTGACTGATTGAACGAGGATTCGAGAATGGAGGCTATTGAATGAGTTTCTGATTGGGCTTGTGGGGTTAAGGTTGGGTTGTGGTTTTTGAGTGATGGTTTTCGGGCATTGAATTTACTGCCTGTTTACTGATTAAAGTAGGGAATACATCGTACGGTATTGAGATTTGTATTGAGGATCTTTCAGGTTTTGAGATTCTTGCAACGTGCAGTAGATCTGGAGTTAGTACTACTGGAAAAACTTGTATCGACCTATCGACACCGAGCTGATGACCGTCTGATTATCGAGGCCATATGCCCCTAGTTTCGGCAGCTGAGTGTCTTGGAAGATTGTTAAAGTTTGAGCCAGTATCGTTTAGATTAAATACTGCTGTGCCAACATGCTCACCCTACGCATTCAAGCTGAGTGTTGAACGGGTTTTTCGAGACCAGGGCAGTAGAGGAGTATTGTCTTTGTGTCTGGTTGCGGTTTTTGATTGATGGCTTTCGGGTACAGAAAATTCTGCCTGTTTACTGATGGAAAGAGTGGATGCTACTGTGCGGATACTTCGTATGCTGTTTTTGTATCGTCTCTGCCTCATGCTGCCCATGAACGTGACATGGGGAAAGCTGTATTGTTGGTTGTCAGGGAGGTGCTGAAGTTAAAGCCAGTATGGCTTAGTTTTTGAATTTGAACAAGTTGGCGTCGACGGCAGGTATTCGGTACGTGAATTTGGGATGTATGTGTGATATTGAATCGGGATGATGATTTGTGGCTTTCGGGACTGCTATGAGGTGTGACCATGGTATGATATTGTGATGCTTTATTGCCATACTGTTCACCATGCAGGGAGGATATTAGTTGATAGGACTGTACACCTGTTCGGTATGTATACTGCGGATGGTGGTGTCGCACAGTATCGATTGCAAAGCAGGGAGGATATTGATTGTGCTTGGTATTCAATACAGCAGGTATGATGACGGTTTCATATATTAGGGAGTTCATATACTTGATGAAGCTTTCTCCATCTGTGAGGTCTCGTGCTTGCTGGTGACCTCCCTGACTTGACTGCTTGACTTGCTCGCTGCGCCTCGATGGTGGTCTTCGAAGTCCTATAATATATACATATGTGGTTTATGTCTACAGCTGGAGAATAACAGCACTTGGAGCTCGTCTGTCTGCGCAAGCACCTGTCTGGCGCCTGGGGTCGTATCAACATTCCCCTTCTCCCTTGTCCCAAAAGAACAAAATGCTCCACGCAGCTTGCGGTGCCGATCAGTAAAACAGTAGTTCTCGTTCAAGGTGAGGGGATGGAGACACTACAATGATGTAGGTACTATTCTCATATAACTGAGGGCATAGACTAGACTATGATGTACTTTTTTTTTTTTTTTTGTCAGTAACATTTAGGGCCGTTCTTATCGGAGATGTGAATTTCAAAAATGTCCTCATTTTTTTCCAGGATATTTTAAAAAAACGGCTGCAATATTATCGAGCGCGGGGTTATTTTTCACGCACGTCGTCACACAGCAAGCATGAACGACATCCCGGAAGACCGCAGAGGAATTGCCCCAGGCCAAGCAGATTCTTGCAATCCGGCGACAGCAGCGACGGAAGGACGATGGGCCCAGTGCAAACGAAGTTGCCTGGATTTTCAGGGGGAAGCGCTTGTGTAGACGTGGCGTCAATCACTGAGGCCACAGACAGCATCATCAGCCCCACGAACACTTCGATGGGACACCAAACACAGGTGAAGGAGGCAGCTGCTGAATGCCAGGGTAGGTGTTTCGGCGGCGGTGCTGAGAGCGTGGGTTTCCGGGACAGCAGCAGCAGCAACAACAACAGCTGATGGTGATGAAGGTGAAGATCAAGTCCATACAAGTTCGAACATTTTAAATTGTTGCACGTATGCTTGTACGTCATTTTTGAATTTTGAATTTTGCACAGGCTCTATAGCAGTGTAGTCTACACGAAATCGCATATTTTTGAATCTTGCACGTACAGCAAGATATATAGAGCTGTGATCTGTGAGTGGGCACACAACCTACAGCTGTATTTGTATGGACATGATCGTGAAGTACGCGAGAGCTGGTAAGAAACTCCTATTTGGGCTCAGGCTCGCGGCTTTTTGTCATCCAAACGTTGAGCGTAGGATCTTAAAGGCTACGAGGTATCATACGGGTAGTATTTACAGTGGCGTTCCTGCCTGAGCACAAACGCTTAGCCGTAATTTCTTATTAAACAAAGCTCTTTCTTGAAATATCAACTCCCAAGTTCTTGACGTAAGTCGCGTACAGTATACCATGTACCAGTATACAGCAGTACTGTATACTAGGTATATATATGGGTATACAGCACATTACTCAGTATATACACTGCTATGTGTATAGTCTACTACGGAGTATTATATAATTGGGTACTGTAGTCACCGGTTAGCGCTGCTTTCGCTTATTATTGTCGTATGGATGCGCAGTATACATTGCCAGGTGGTATTATATTCATGGTTGTGTGTTGCACTGGTCCAGTCTGCCAGTATACGCTTCCAGTTCTGATGCAATCCAGTATACTGCTTCATAGCGCAGTTTTTTTATCTCTACTGTTCCAGGCTACTCGTTCAAGTGCGCAGCCCGATTTTACGCCACACGCCCATGGCATTGAAGTTTGTGCCTTTCCCCGGTGCTCGCTACGTTTACACCACAGATTAAGTCAAAGCGAGCACACCAGTCCAGTCAGAAACTATCCCGGAGGGGGTCGTTCTCACGCTTTGCGCGGCTATGAAGGGGAAGTCATACTCTGTCGACGAAAACATTACGTTGAGGTACGGAAGAAATCAGTGCAAGGCGTCTGATATGCTCGCCATAATCAGGAAAGAAGATGTCGCGGAGGATGCGTCCTCCATCAACACCCGGAGGTCGAAGCACCGATGTTTGCTGGTACTGGGGTCGATTGTTTCCGACAAGCACCGGGGAACCTTTTTTCAATCCCGCCTGTCGTGCTCAAGGCGAGAATCAATGGTTGTCGATTCCCACCCCCCCCCTTCCCCCCGTTTTTTTCCTCCGAGTCTGGTGGAGCAGTGGAGGGTGAAATTTTGTGGCTTATCGTGAGAGTACCACGGTGCAGTTGGCACCCGTTTTAATTTTTATAGGAGTCCAGGGTATTAGTTGTCGATTCCTCCCCCCCCAACACCCCGTTTTGTTCCTCCCAGTCTGGTCAAGCAGTGGAGGGTGCAATTCTGTGGTTTATCGTGAGAGTACTCTTGTGCATCTGGGCCGCGTTTCTTTTTGTTTAAAAAGGAGTCCAGCGTATTGATTGTCGACCCCCCTCCCCCCCCCCCCCACACCCCGTTTAGTTTATTCCTGTCTGGTCAAGCAGTGGAGGGTGTATTTTTGCGCTTTATCGTGAAAGTACCACGGTGTAGCTTGCCCCCCCCCCCCCCCCCCCCCTTTTTTTATTTGGAGTCCAAGGTATTAGTTGTCGTCCCCCCCCCCCCCCCCCCCCCCCCCCCCCGTGTTTCTCCGCCCAGTCTTGTCAAGCAGTGGAGGATGCAAGTTTGAGATTTGTCTTGAGCATACCACGGTGCAGCTGGCCCCTGGTTTTTGTTGAAGGTGTAAAGATTATTTTGTTGCCGAGCGTCAAAACAGAATCCCACCCCCCCTCGCCCCCGGTTGTTTTCCTCGCAGTCTCCTGGAGCAGTGGCGGGTGTGATTTTGAGTTTCGTTGTGAGAGTACCCCGTTGTAGCTGGCCCCAGCTCACTACGTGTTTACTAAGTATTTTTTACGTGCAGGTTTATAGAGCATACGGGGTATTCGATATTGGCAAGCGAGAGTACTCCCTCTCTTGGTCTGTTGTCCCATCAAACCACGGTAATATATATCGGCTAATAAGGCCCTCCAGTATCATAAATTATTTCCCTCGGGAACGTATGCATTTCAGCTTGGGACACGTGTGGGTTTCAATCAGAACATATCGTGGCTGAATCCGATGCAGGAGCCCTCATGATCCTGTTGAAGTCGTTGAGCTGGGTCATCGTGGCGCGGAAGTTTTTTTTTACGATCTCCAGTAACTACTATGCGTCGTCGTATCGCGAACACATCCTGTGAAACGCAGATGTTAACAGGTCCAGTGACGTCATCAGTACCCCTCGTATTATTTTTTTTCACGAGCTTAATATATTTATGCAAGCATCCGACGCCATGCCCCCCATCAAAAACCGAGTAGCACAAAACGCGGGGAAAGGGGCACTTACAGGTAAAAGCTCGGCAACCTACTGCTCTGTTGCAAACGAATAACGGAAAACAAGGAGTAGGCGGAAGGTTCTCCGGCGTCCTCTTTCTTACAAGAAACGAATGTGTACCCTCGATATATCATAGTATAAAAAAACTGCTGGAGCATCCTTTTTGGGGGAAAGAGCACTTTCTATTCGTACGCTCGATAATCGCAGGCACTCCTATTAAAAAATAAGGACGCAGCTTTACCGGGGTCCTTCAGCGACAACAGACATCATTACACACTCCATTCGTTTACAAGGCTGGGAGGAAACCGAAAGGGGCAGGGGGAGGGGGGGGGGGGGGGGGGTTTAAATCGTGCATGGTCGAAGTCGTATGACCATGGACCCGCGGAGGGAAATGGTAGGGGAGGGGGGGCTACGTTTCTGACGATGGACAAACAAAACCTTGCACTCTTATTGAAAAAAAACGGGGGCCAGCTGCACCAGAGTACTCTCACGAAAAAAAACGAACTTACACCCTCCACTGCTTCATCTGACTGAAAAGAAAAAAATGGAAGGGGGGGCTTCGTTTCGGACGATCGACAACTAATACCCTGAACTGCTATATATAAACAAAGGGAAGGCAGCTGCACCGGCGTACTCTCACGATAAACCACAAAATTACACCCTCCACCGCTTGACCAGACTGGGTAAAAAAGACGGGAGGAGGGGGGGGGATCAACAACCAAGATACCCTGGACTCCTCTTGAAAAAGAAGGGGGGGGCGTCAGCTGCACCGTGCTACTTTCCCTATAAATCACAAAATTACACCCTATACTGCTTGACCAGGCAGGGAGGAAAAAACGAGAGGGGTGGGGTTTGTTTCAGACGATCGACGACCAATACCCTGGACTCCTCTTCAAAAAAAAAAACGGGGGTCAGCTGCACCGTGGTACTCTCACGATAGACCACAAAATTACACCCTCCACCGCTTGACCTGGACAGGGAGGAAAAAAACGGGGGGGGGATGGGGGGGGGGGACCAAAACCAATACCCTGGACTCGTAAAAAAAACAAGTGCCACCTGCACCGTGGTACTCTCACGATAAGCCACAAAATTACACTCTCCACTGCTCCACCAGACTAGGAGGGGAAAAACCAGAGCGGGGGATGCGTTCGTTACGGACGATGGACAAGTAATTCCCTGCACCCCTATTCAAACAAAAAAGTAGGGGGCAATCTGCACCGTGGTACTCTCACGACAAATCCCAAACTTACACGCTCCACTGCTTCGTCAGGCAGGATTTGAAAAGCAGAGAAGGGGGGGGGGGGTTCTTTTCTAATGCTCGACGGCCAACACCCTGCACTCCTTTTTAAACATAACAAAACGGTGGCCGGCTGCACCGGGGTGCTCTCACGATAAACACAATATTATTTACACCATAATATACAAACCAAGACAGGGGGGGGGGGCTTTTGATTCTGACGCTCGACAAACAATAATTACTGGGGGAGGGGGGGGGGGGGGATAGGCAGCTGCCTTCAACTCACCACCTGGAATTAGAAAAACCACGCCGTCAGATGCATGTATCGAATACAACAACCGAAGCCCCCCCCCCCCTCCGCCTCAGTATTAACACGGCCATGCCATCAGACGTTCATCACCACGGTTGACACTCGTCCTTTTTTCTGGCCCAAGGCTCACCCGTTGACGACCATCACGTCCATCTCCAATAGCTTATACTCCGGCCCACCTACCATCCTCCACACGCCATTCCCATCCTCCTTGTACCGCACAATCGCCCCCCCCCCCGTACAACGCTCGGATGCCGACAAACTCTCGACCTACGCATTATACAACGCGTAGTAATCTAGGCGTTCCTGAGAATATTTTCCTTCGGGCAAAACTGTCTGTTGTAGGCTAAGAGCGAAGTGGTCGCCGCTCGCGTGGGAGTTTCGTCGCTTCGCGTGGGTTTGGCGGCTGGGCCTGCCGGTTGGACCGCACGTTTGCACGCAGGCGGCAGAACCCCGCCCGTCGCCAGTAGGATTCGCCCCTTCTCTGTCTTGTAGTCTTCTTCCGACGCGACCACTTTGGTTTGCTCATGTCGGCAGAAGTTTTACAGGTGGAAGAGGGCGACGATCAGGTCAGTCCGGCCTGCGAACCCTACACTGCGGGGCCTCCACAGAATGCCCCACGTCGACACGAGGATGCCGAACGACTGTTCGATCTTCACCCACAGGTGGCTCAGGTAGAAGTTGAAGGAGTCCTGGTCCTTTGGCAAGCTTTTCCTGGGGTACGGCGTGAGCAACTTGTGGCTGATTGGGTACGCCTCATACACGGTGGTGTGTTACCCGTATGGAAGGCGCATAGTTGCCTTTGCCACAGAAGATCGGGTCCACGTCGACCAATCGTTGGCAGCCCCCGGAGCGATGATTTAGACGCTGCAGAAGCGATAGTTGGCATCGCACGTCGCCTGTAGGTTAAAGCGGAATCCCGTCTTGCTGCCTGAGAAGTACGATACGGTGTTGAAGGTGCTCTTTGCAGGCGGCGCTTTCATCTGGATCAACAGATCATCTGTGGCAGACACAACATCATCGAAGATTCCGTTGGTACTCTTGGCCTGACATATGGACGAACAAGAACAGGGCCGGGGAGGCGTACTTCAGAGGGGGTCACATCAGGACGCCAGAACCAAGGTTCCTCACGAGGAAGTAAGCAGGCCTGCCTTCGGAAACCATCTCTATAGAATGCAATCTCTTACGTATAGCGTGCATAACTACGCCATAGACTACTGCTGCTGTGACAGGTTGCTGTTGTATTAATAGTACACGTACCCTGACCTCAAATCCCGCGGCAAAAAATCAGCACTTTTCGTCTGTCTGCGGAAAGAAGAACGGGCCGACTTCAGGGGTGTTGTTGATCGCGTCGACGACCTTCCCCATGATGGTGAAAACCGTGGACGGTGAAATTCCAAACCTCGGTGCGATATCCAGGTAGGAACCCCCCGCCAGCATTTGCAGGCCTATCGCCAGCCGGAATTCCACCTCGATAGCTCCATGCTTCGCGCAACGCAGTCCTGGGTAAGAGCAAAAACGATAGACTGTTGGTGTCCACCTCGACCGAGCTCCAACCCCATCCGGTACAGCTGCATTGCGCATCCCGTTGCTGTGCCTGCCGCAACGCACTTCTGCTTGCCGTAACGCAATACCCTTGCATTGCCTACTGACGCGACTACTGCTGTTGCAGTGTTACTGTATGTACGAACAGCTGCCATAACCCTAGCACAAAGCTCCCTCCGTAAACTACGAAAGATTCACCCACGTACTCATACACCAGGTACCTGGTGCCGGTATCACTCACTCGTAGGTAGTACGTACTCGTAGTCGTTCCATGTGCCAGGATTTTGTGGAAGATCTATCTCACAGCTGATGTTTTATTGCTTTGCGTAGACTATGTACAGGTGGTTTTTTTTTTCATGAGTACACACCGCCTTGCAGCAGCAAGAGTTGCCGGGCAACGTACCGGGCATACAAACTGTCATGTACAGA
This sequence comes from Undaria pinnatifida, assembly GCA_012845835.1. Lineage (NCBI taxonomy): Eukaryota > Phaeophyceae > Laminariales > Alariaceae > Undaria > Undaria pinnatifida. Next base: position 13,880,543 of record JABAKD010000021.1, on the reverse strand, counting down.
TGGGATGGTAGATGGGAAATGCTCCAAGCGAGAGCTAAGCCTGACAACGCATCTGGGCTGCAGAGGGTGCAGCCTTGGGGTGCGAAGACAAACTACGTACTCGTATACCAGGTACCTGGTGCCGGTATCACGTACTCGTAGGTATCACGTACTCGTAGTCGTACCATGTGTCCGATGGCCGGGATTTTGTGCAAGATCTATCTCACAGCTGATGTTGTATTGCTTGCGTATGTACAGGTGGTTTTTAGTTCATGAGTACATACCGCCTTGCAGCAGCACGAGTTGCCGTGCAACGTACCAGGCATACAAACTATCATATACAGAGGCTATGGTAGATGGGAGATGCTCCAAGCGAGTGCTGATCCTTACAACGTAGCTGGACTGCAGAGGGTACAGCCTTGGGATGCGAAGACAAACTACGTACTTGTATACTAGGTACCAGGGCTCATCACATGATACTCACTTCCAAAGCGCTTGTTCTTTTGGATAGCTGGACGAAGCTTCACGAAGCTCGCCTCGGACATTCGAACAGTCCTGCGGAAAGCGTTGCGCCGACGTAGATCTTCTCTGACCTCTGGCCATGTAATACGGTGCGGCTCGTAGATAGGCGCCAGTGTCTTGGGAGCATAGAGTGTAGCTCCTGCTGTCAGGAACATGATGAACGCGACGAGGACACCAGCGATAGCCTTCTGTTTCTGCGCCTCGTGTCTGGATAATTGGGAAGGCTGAATCGTTGCTTCGTCCGATTCGAGGATGAGTCCTCCGGAGGCCCAGGCCGCTTCCTTCCATCTGCCATAATGTTGGACCACCCCGGTCAACGTTTAAAGCCACCCGATCGTCCCAGCATTGAGCCACGGCTTTTGTCGGAGCACTGCCTTCGAAATATGGAAATCGACGACAGGATTTCCTAATTTGTGATTGTTGTCTTTTCCATATTTATACCATGGTATATTTTTTTTTCCGAGGAGGAGTCATTCGTGTTGGACCATTCGGTGTCGCAGTCGTCCGAGAATTCTTACAGTAGAACCCAGATAGTGGAGGGAGGGAGATGTGTTAATGAGCAAAGACATGCGGGTATGGGACAGCGTTGGATGCTGCGGTAGACATGTCAGACAGCTGCTCTCCTTCCCAAGCGGCAGAAAATGATGATACAGTCTAGCAGTACAACGCAATTCGAAAGATATAATAAACAGAATTCATTTTTTCGACAGTGGCGACACTCAACAGTGGTTGGTGGTGTACAGGACGTGTGCAAAGAAACGAAGGTAGCAGACAGACGTGGTGTCAATCACATCAGCCGCCGTCAATGGAATTAGTCACGACGTAGTCAAGTAGTGCTGTTACGAATCATGTGTGACAGTTACAAGTTTTATGGTTACAGTACCAGATGGCGTTCTCAATGGCATGGGGCGCGTTTGACGCGGCCCCTTATTTGTGGTTTGTTGATACGTTTTGGCTCACAACACGAACAACAACATAAACCAAAAACTAACCAACCTGCCTATCTCCATCCAACTTCCTTGGTCACCGTCTGTACACCTGGAGAATCTGCAATCCGTTTACTATGTATGTCTACCTTTTTTGAGAGACCTGTGCACCCTTGCACAAAAAGCCCGCTGGGCTTTCCTGATTCGCATGCAATCGCACACCCGAACGTCGGCCGTTTCAGTGCTATAGAGATAGTTCTGGGGGGCTGTACAACAGTACCGCAGTAACAGGGCCCAACCATGATTCGTCGCCTCGTCAAAAAAGGGCACCCAAGTCTCGCTCTCAGCGGCCACTTTAACACACGCACAAATAAAGCAACAGCTGGTAGTGTTCGACTCCTGCTGTTGCCGCCGGAAGCGTCACTGCTGCTGCAGTGCCAATGTTCGCCTGTGCGAGCAGGGATTGTGCTGCACCTCGGCCACAAGGCAAGGCAAGACATAAATCTCGTCACATGGTGGTACCTTCGTGGTACCACGTGGGACCACAGCAGATATGCGCGGATACCATAGGTACGAGTGGAATATCGGATACCAGGTACCAGATACCATGAATATATGGTGTCAACGCTTCACCGTACGTCCACAGCAAACAGAAGTCCGCGCGCCGCGCACTGAAACCCGTCGATCCCACGGGTGTTCGGGGCCTCCCTGTCTACCTAAGAACGAGCTCACAGCTGCTTTTTGTACCACTCACCGTGTACGGCTGAAGTCGCCGTCACTATGCCCAGCATTTCAAAAGGCATAACTCACTATGAACTGAAGGTATTGTATCTAGCTTGGTAGGGGGGAACAGCTGCTTACCGTCCCTGTGTGTTCGTTTTTATATAAGATTTGGTATGTGCCGGGTTTTTGCACTCATTGTAGAAGGCCTTGTATCAGGCTGGGAGGCGGAGGGGGGGCTCTTTATCGTCCCCTGTGTCCGGCATATATAGGATTTATTGTGTGTGTCCGTTCGGTTTGTATTGGGTTGAGTATGGCACTTTGGGGAGCGAGCCTTGTCAGGTATCGCCCCCCTGTCGGGAGTCTCGAAATTCGAAAAATTGACGTGAGGTGGGTCGGAACGAAAACAATTCGGGCGCCCTCCGCTCATGGTGTAATATCTCGATATGACCAAATTTCCCTCCCTCGCTTCGAACATACCGATCTTTCTTCATTGGTTGCACGTCTGACAGGATATACATGATTAACTGATGCAATGCTTCCACAACCGTCGCATTTTCCCCCTTCAAGGACTGATTGTTTGCTCGCAGCTTGAGTTCCCCGCCCCCCCGCTCCGCCGCTCCCACTTGTCTTTCGCCCCACGTAAAAAAAAAAACTACCGACGTAAAAAAAACTACCAGGCTGTTGATATCATCTATTTACTTTTCTAGCCATTCATGCCCTATAATAGCTCTAATTCATACCCCCCCTCCCCCTCCCCTAACGCCGCCGCCTTTCCACCTACCTGCATCATCGTCTAGACCTAAAACTACCTGTATAGGAACAACGAACAACTACGCGATCTGAAGCTGTTGGAAATCCCCCTCCCCCCAAATCTCCTTGGTGTCGCGCTCCCTCTAGTTTGACCTAGGTCCCAACGCCGGTAAAAACTCCGTCCTCCCCTCGCCGGGTATACGACTTACAGGATGCTCTTGGCAAACTGATGCATTTCGTTCCACAGTTAGTTATTCAGATTTTGTGCTCCTGAAAAACCGTTTTTTGTAGCTTCCACGCACGAACCGATCAACATCACCCTGTTCACTCTGGTACAAGCTGCACTGTAGTTGCAAGGGGAGTCGCCGACCTATATCCTTCACGAGGGCACACAGGCCGTAATACGCGCGATCGGAGTATCACACACAGCTTGCCCAGATGATATTCGACAAAATCTTCGATCTTACAACTGGGCCATTTTTTCTTGTTTTTTGGTAATATGCTTCACTCGTTAAGAATAGTGGCGTTCATTTTGAATTGTTGCAGCGTCTGAACCGATCACACCAGGTCTTAGATCAGCCTGTGTTTGTATTCTGTTATGCAATCAGGAATGCCGAAGAACCGGTTCTTAAGGGGGCGACACGAGACCGCTGGTGGGCTGTGGCTGTTGTTAGTTTAAATGTTTTACTCCAGCGCACCGCTGGTGAACACTCTTTCTGTGTTTTGTCTGCGGTTATATAATAGTATGACCTACCTGATAGGTCGGTCACACATATCGTCCGGGTTCACTGTCAGGTTATCTTCGAGCTTCGTGTTATACGTCAGTTCCGTGAGTTCCAATCCCCCCGAGTGCGTACTCGCAAAAAATTGTTGGGACTTTTTCCTGTTCGCAAATTGAGTAGAGGAATGCGCGAGAGCATGAGTTAGCAACACACACGATGAAAAATTTACGAGCATTGTGATTCTTGAACCCTATGCGCGATGAAAATTATAGGCAAGAACCGGGGGTAGAAACGACGACACCTGTGACCACGGCTTGTCCGGAAGCTGGAAAGTAGAGATGTATGGGAATTAGGATATACATATATTATATAAAAAGGCACTCCAGCTGTGAGATAAAATAATTAGTCGAAACTTATTTTTTTGCAAGATTGTGTGTGATACTCTGATCGCGCGTATTAATCAGATATGTAGGGGATTGCTACTGGCATGGTGCTAGGTTTAGGTGATCGTGCTGGTGGTGGGGAAGGAGAGGGCTTTGAAGGGATGGGGGTATGAGTGAAAGCTACGTCACGGATGTCTAGAAAGACAATGACATGATATCAATTGGAGATATATATTACCTACGATGGATGTGATATATATATATATATATTACACTTTACGCACAGGATGTCACCTCATTATCTTTCGAGAGCCATCCATTCCGCTGCTTTGCCCCCCCCCCCGCCCCGAACGCCCCCTTCTTCCTCATCACCCACACCATCGCCTAGACCTAGCACCACACGTATAACAAACCCCTCACCTTAAACCTTTCCTTTCCCCCCCCGCCCCCCCCCCCGCCCCCTCCCCCCCCCCCCCCCCGGCCCCACCCACCACCTCCCACCTCCCCAACCCATCCCAACCCCACCCCCTCGAACACTCCACCCTCTCTCTACTCACTGATTGTACGACTTACCCCAGGATATACATGATAAACTGATGCATTATTTCCAAAACAGTCACATTTATCCCCCCAAAATAATGTATTGTTTTCACGCACATATTGAGCTGCCCCCCCCCCCCCCCCCCCCCCCCCTCCAAACCCGCTCCCTTTAGATCAAAACTAGGCCCCCACGTCCTTCATAACTCCGCCCCACCCCCTCAACCGGTTATTCGACCTACAAGATTCACTTGATAAAAGGATACATTTGCCTCCACAGCTGTCAGAGATTTTGTCCCCCTCAGAAACGGGTTTTATTGTTTCCGCGCACAGACTGACTAAAATCACCCTGTTGACCCTGATAGCTACACTGTAGTTGTGAGGGGTGTCGCGGAACTATATCCTCAATGAGGACACAAAACTCGTAATGCGCGCGATCGGAGTATCACACACAGCTTGCAAAGATGAGTTTCGACGAAATCTTCGATCTCACAGCTGGTGGAGTGTATTTTCATTTTTTAAAATAATATATGTAATGTTACGTGGATTGCCTTGACGACGAAACAATCACGAAAAGAAAATGATGACAAAAAAAATCTCGGCCGCCAGAGTAAGGGGTAGTATGGCCGGCTGTAGAGCAACGTGAAATGTGGCTCAGTTGCACCATTTGCCTCATGAAATCATCTTAGCACACCACCAAATAATGCGGATACGCGCGTTTTTGAACACACGGGTCCTTCCGCGAATGGCCCTTAAAAAAAAAATCTCTGTTGCCGGCGAAAAGATTTTGCGGCAATTTTTTTAGAGGTCATTAGTGTACGTTCTTTCATGTTGGTTCGGTGCGGTTCGGCGCAACCGTAGGGTTTACAATATTCGAACACCGGACCGAACCGCACCAATGGAGTGACATCGAAACCGCACCGCACCGTGTGCATCACGATAAAAACGTTTTGTCTAAACAGAGCGGTTATTTAAAGGTGCGGTTAACTTGAAACCGTGAAGAACCCGCGGTTCTATCGAATACGGAACGGTTCAATTATAGGGTCATGGTTCCGCACGGTTTGTGACTGTTTCTGCAGATTTCGGGTCCAAAGCACAAAAACCAATAGTGTCCCCTCTATCCTGGGTGATGTAACGGTATAGACTATATGTTTATAATCTAACATAGGAATCTGCCAGAGTAATAAACACTTCGACGCACTTGATATCACCTCATTATCTTTCTAGGACCATGCATGCCGCTTCTGCAGTCAACCCCCCCCGCCCCCCACGACGCCTCCTTCTTCCCCACCACCCCGCACCATCGCCTGGGCCTAACACTACGCGTAAAGTAAACCCCTGAATCTGTTCGACCTAAACGTTTTCCAACGAAAACCCGTTCGCCCCCCCCCCCCCCACCCCCTCTAACACTCTGCCCACTCCTTACTGCTTGTACGACTAACAGCATTTACATGATACACTGGTGCATTCCTCCACAACCGTCAGATTTATCCTCTTAAAGGATTTTTAGTCTCCACGCTCAGATTGGACTGCCTCGCCCGTCCGGCACCCACCCATCTCAAACTGGTGATATATTTTTCCAAAACGGTAAGACTTGTGCCCTTGAAGAATTTTTAGGTTCCACGCACAGCCTCGCCCGTCCCGCCCGTCGCGCCGCCCCCCCCCCCCCCCGCGACTCTCTCTTGATCATATATGGGCCCCTACGTCCTTTAAATGTCCGTAATACGCGCCATCGGAGTATCGCACATAGCTTGCAAAGATGGGTTTCGACAAAATCGTCGATCTCACAGCTGGAATATATTTATATATTTGCATTACATCTAGTCTATATACCAATATAACCTACTGTAGTATTTATGAACTGATTCATAAATTATAAAGAAGTTTTCACATAACCCCTTTGAAAATATTTCAAATATTGATGTAGTAGATAGCGCTGCAGTTGCAAGGGGAGTCGCCGACCTATATCGCCAAGGAGGACACACAACACGCAACACGCGCGATCGAAATATCACACACAGCTCGCAAAGACGAGGTTCGACGGAATATTCGATCTCAAAGCTGGAGGGTATATAATATATAATAATATCACTGGAAAACCAAGAATACAAGGGAACCCTGCGAAACTGCGGTTTAGTACGGTGTACTCATGCGGTCAGTCGTAGGGATCACACGGTTTCATACCGGTTTATTTGCGGGGATTGTCCCCACACCGTCGCAGAAACGCTCAACAAAAACCGCACCGCACCGCACCGCACCCTGGGATTTATCACAGCACCGAAACGCACAGTACGATTCCTGATTTCTGAGCGCGGCACCGAACGGCACTGTGGCCGCACCGCAACGTGGGATGCTACATGAATACACCGAATCGCACCATAGCGTTCGATGTTTTTGAAAATCCTACCGAACCGCACCGTAAGAGGTTCTCTTCATCGAGCAGCATCGTAAGATTCCATAGTGATTATAACCGCACTGAACCGCACCGTAAGATTTTCAATTTGAAAAGGCCTCACCGTGCACGAGGACGGATAACCGTGAGGAACCGTGTATTTTTTGTGATTTTTCGTACGATTGCATGCTGAACTTCTCTGTGGCTTTTCTATTTTGAATAAACTTGAGTTCAAACTTGAGACGGTTTTCTCTGTCCAGAACATGAACAAACAAGGCTTCGGAGGTTCGCAAATGCAAAAGGATTAGGGCCTTCAATGGTTGGAATGATTCCCGGCCGTGCTATCGCAGGAGAATGTTGAGGTATAGTCTACATCAGTGATTCGAATGTAGCAGACTATCGAGTGCGAGGTCGACTTCTTGGTTCTAAACGGGATCAAGAGTCGTGTCCGCAGCAACCTTCGGTGGCACGCCTAGAGCTCTTCTTGACGCGGCTGTCTTCGTCGTACATGAAACAAGGAGTTGAACTAACAACGGGGCTGGACATCGTTTGTGTGAAGCGTCTGTTTCATTTGGACGATGGCCTTGCAAGGCGCAATTTACAGACACTGGAACGAACCAACATGATAATTCGTTCAGGGCGGTGATGACAGCATTGTGTACATAGCAGTTGTATAGCAAATGTTTTGTATAGTGTGTGAGATAGCAAAGGCAAGTAGATGCGGTTTGCTACTTCAACTTTTGTTGTGGTGAATGGGCGAATCAGTTGATTTCAACATTTCAAGGATTCCTCAGGGCTGAGTTGCGCGCTGATATCCATGCATTTTTGTGCCGCTGCCGGTGCTCTCTGTGCTTGTTTCTGTGGTTTTTGCAGGACAAGCGAATGAGACGGGCATTGAAATTGTGAGAAAATTGGCGTATGATGAACACGAGAATATATTTTGCATCCGGGCTTAAACTTTAATTGTGAGAAAACTGGCTTTCAAGTTATTTTATTTTTTGGGAAGGTACATAAAAAAATTAGATACACGGTGCTGTAGACGATCGAGGTGCCCCAACGCCTGCTCAGTCTGTGCCAGCGCTTGCTAGCTCACGCGATTGAGCAGAGTCGTCACGAAGGTTATCGCCAGGTCATGACTGAGTGTAATAATAGGTGCAAATAGCTTCTAAGCTTTCGTCGTCGAGCTGGCAACGTGACCACACCCAGGCGGTCGCCCGAACGTGTTCACTTAACAACAGAGGTAGCTGAGACTTTTGTCACGTTGGGCGTTTTGCCGCGGCGACATGGTGGTGGTGGATTTCACTTCCCAATGCACGGTCACGTGGGAAGGAGTAGAGCCGACTCCATTGCGACAACCACGTGTGTGACGTCTGCGCGTGTTGCTGCTGAAGTAATGGTTACATGTCGGGTAGACGGTTGTTTTGCGAGCGAACTAAATAAGGCTCAATATTACTCGTTACAATCCAACCCTCCTCGTTGATTGAGTGAAGTCACTTAATGCCACGTATATCCCAGATATCAGAAATTCTGTTGTGCATATCGTTAAAACCGACAATGGTCAATGGATGAACACCAGGATCCAGCGGGTGACGTTTGAGGTCGTATCTGTCCTTTGTGTTTACAGTAAGAGTGTCCCTGGTAAACTTGGGCTAGAAGTGGCCCCGTTGCCCACCTGTTCTTATTGCCGTGTTTAGATTCCGCGTTCCAGGTTGTGTAATCTTCCGGCATGAACCTAGAATGGAATGGTTGAAAGGATGAAGAAGTTGGCTACCAGGTGGGGACAAAATCGCCTCAAATCTTTGCTGCCACGCCTGTGACGTACAGAGTCACTATGATGTTCGAGTGGCTCAAATCCACGATTGATTTGAAAAGGATGGACTCCCCGTGCTACCCGAGCCTTGGTGCTTACTCTGAATCCCCATGGCAGGTGCTGTCATGCGTGAAACGCGCTCACAAACGTCCCACGCGCAATCTCGTGACCTACCGCAGTGTCTACGAGGACACCCGATAATAACAACTCACCACAACTCAGAACATAGACACCACCGGTATAAGTTAGTTCTACTACGTTGGCCAGAGAATCTAGAATGATCTGAAGGCTAAAAAAATTGAACACGGAGTGGCAAGAACAGCTCACGCGACACGAACGTCACTCTTCACTTGGAGGCCACAATATAAATAGGGGCAACCATAAACCATTCCACCACCAAGGCAATTGTCAGAGGACTACCGTGGCAACTTGAAAACAAATGGAGATTTTAGCTTGGCGTTGAACACGTTCAATATATTCATTATTTAACTCCGGTATTTTTGTTTGCTTCCTTACCCCCCCCCCCCCCCCCCCCCAACGGGCCGCTATACGGTATCTATTATCCTTCGTGTTGTTTTTTCCTGTGCAACACAGGTAGGTGCATAACCTGTCCTTTATCACCAATAGTCCTTGCACCCTTTCCTTTCCGATGTTACGAGTTTCTTACGTCACATTCTTCACAACACCTGTCGTTTGTTTTGCATAGTTTCACTTGTTTTTTTTCTTTTTCTGAACTTATCACTTCTCCCCACATTCCTCTATTTATTACAGTCTAACTTGTTTGGTTGCTGTGTGGTCTGCGTGTCTGCCCTGTGGTCTGCTGTGTTGTCTGCAGTTACGCGTGCTGTGTGACCTGGTGCGATGGCTATATTTTGTGGTCCTGGAGACGATACGAGTCGTGCAAGTTATGATTTGCAAGTAAGTGCGTCGTGCAAAGAGGGGTAGCCGTACCCCTAGAGTTCGTGCTGATTCATATTCATAGAGAGATATACAAAACGTGTGGTCAAAGACTTGGAAACAGGGTAAACCGAACAGTCCTAATTCATCAAGGTACAGCAAGTTGAATACTACATACAGCAGTAGCGTACCGGCTACAAGTACACAACAAAACAAGCCAGGCCACAAAAAAAGAGAAGATGAAAAAAAAACGACAGCTAGCTGTTGTTGTGGAGAATGTGATGAAGGAAGATCAGGAAGGAAATACTGCAAGACGAGCAACATATACTACACTTAAGAGCTGAAGAGAAAGAACAGATGATACGTACATGTCGCCTTAACGAAACAACACACAAAGCACATAACTGCTTTTGCGTGGAAAAAAAAACAACACGGAGGAGACAAATATATGCTGCTTCATGGACAAAACCAACTCGAAGACACGGAAGAAGATACCGGCATGAATATGGCCTGAAGGGAGGGGCGGGAAAGAATGGAACAAAACAATCAGGAAAGGGGAAAATTGAAAAGACGACAGTAAATCACGCTGACGTTTTCGTGCTCCCCTCGATGAACCCAATGAAACCGCCACTCGCTGTATTAAAAGTGGGTTTAGGGCCATATTATAAAAATATATATACACTCCATCCAGCTGTGAGATCGACTTTTTCGTCGAAACTCATCTTTGCAAGCTGTGTGTGATACTCCGATCGCGCGTATCACTGGCTGTGTGTCCTTATTAAGGATATAGGTCGGCGACTCTCCTTGCAACTACAGTGTGTTGTAGTTATCAGGGTTAACAGTGGGATGTAAGTCAGTCTGTGCGCGGAAATTATGAAACCCGTTTTTGGGGGGGACAAATCTGGCAGTTAGTTGTGAAAGGAAATGCATCAGTATAATATTCTAAAAATAAGAATACACTCCAGGTGTGAGATCGAATATTTTGTCGAAACTCATCTTTGCAAGTTGTGTGTGATACTCCGATCGCGCGTATTACGGTTTGTGTGTCCTCATTAAGGATATAGGTCGGCGACTCCCGTTGCAACTACAGTCTAGCTATCAGGGTCAACGGAGTGATGTTAGGCAGTCTGTGCGCGGAAACTATAAAACCCGTTTCTGAGGGGGACAAAATCTGACAGCTTTGGAAGGAAATGCATCAGTTTATCAAGTGAATCCTGTAAGTCGGATATCTGGTGAGGGGAGGGCGGAGTTTTTATGGACGTGGGCGCCTGATTTTGATAAAAAGGAGGGGCGGGAGGGGGGGAAGGGGGGGGGGGGGGGGGGGGCAGGTGGGCAGGTCAATTTGTGCGTAAAGCTATAAACATTTCTTGTGGGGGGGCGGGGTTGTGGCGGGGGGGGGCGGAGGCGGGGGGGGTGGGCTTTCGGTCGCATAGATGTAGGGGTTTGCTATACACGTGGTGCTAGGTCAAGGCGATGGTGCGTGTGGTGGTGAAAGAGGGGGCGTTGGGGGAGGGGGTGGGTGGGAATTGCAGCAGCGGCATGGACGGCTCTGAAACGATAACGAGGCGATATCCAGGGCGTGGAAGTGTTTATTACTCTGGCAGATTTCGATAGTAGGTGGGGCGTTTAATCGAAAGAAAGCGAGGAAAAAAAAAAAAAGGAATCAAAAAAATAAGGAGGGGTGGGGTGGAGGGGTTTCCAAGAGGTTTATAGGTCACATATAATATTTAAATCACGGACTTGGTCGACACTGATGTTCGCAACATTGTGTGTAATCCTCCGATCGCGCGTATTAATCACATATGTAGGGGCTTGCTACACGCGCGGTGCCGGGTCTAGGCGATCGTGCGGGGTGTGGGGAAGGAGGGGGGGAAGGGGGATTAATGAAAGCTACGTCATGGATGGCTAGAAAGATAATGACGTGATATCAATTGCTTAGACGTGTTTATTACTATGGCCGATTTTGATTGTAAGTGGGGCGTTTGCACGAACTGGGCGGGGAACAAAGGGGGGGCGGAGGGCGGGGCGGGGGGCGGAGATGAGTTGGAGCTACGGCATGGTTGGCTAGATGGATAATGAGAAGCTATCAGCTGGCTGGAAGTGTTCACTACTCTGGAAGATTTTGATTTCAGGTAGTGCGTTTAAACAAGAGAGATCGAGGGGCGAGGCGGGAGGCAAGCATTTCAATATGTGCGCGGAAACTATAAATGGAGTGAATCCTGCAAGTCCAATAACCGGTGAGGGGAGGGCGGAGTTTTCAAGCACGTGGGGGCCTGGTTTGGATTTTGAGGGAGCGAATGTAGGGGGGGGGGGGGGGGGGGGGGGTTAGGCAGCTCTATTTTTGTGCGTGGAAACAAAAAATTCTTCAAAGGGAAAAATCTGACGGTTTAACAAAAAAAACACCAGTTTATCATTTGGGGGGGGGGGGACGGTTGGGGCCGCTATATATTGTAGCAAACGCTCCACTTACTATCATGGTCGAACTTGTATGTTTCCCCACATTCTACCATTCATTTCGTTTTTGTTTTTTTTTACCACGGCTGTCGTATGTATCAGTACGGCTGCTCCGCCCCCCCCCCCCCCAGGTTTCCCTCGGTTGCTTTCTCTCAGCGTCCTCTGCTGTTGTGTGTTGACAGCTATTCTTCGCCTTCACCGCAGGACATCTCGTCGTGATGCGGTTCGACGCGTCGACGATCTCCCGGTGCTAGGTCCTACTCCTTTTAGAACCCTCAGCCATGGCGCAGTCTTTACTCCGAACAGCAAAGGGGAGCCAAAAAAATCGTATTTTTGTAAATAATTCACAATTGAAATAATAATGCACTTCAGGACCTGAGGTGTGAAATCGACCGAAAGGGGTTTTGGTCAAAACCCGGCTTAGAAACCCCTGTGTGATACTCCCATTGCGCGTGTAACGGATGCATACCCTCATAAAATATTTATTTCTTTTTTCTACTCCTATTTTACTTTCCACCTTCTGGACAAGCTGTGTCGTCCCTTCTTCCCCCCGGTTCTAGTCTTCAATTATTTATCGCGCACAGGTTTGAGTAATCCCACTCCTCGTCGATTTTTCATCGAGTGTTGCTAACTCACGCTTTCGCGATTTCCGCAGGTCAATTTGTCCACAAGAAAAGTCCCCACGAATCTATACGAACATGCACTCGGAGGGGTTCGGACTCACGATTCTGACATATATATATACCAGACTCGCGGATAACCTGATACGCCACCGGGGCGACTGGTATACAGATCGGTGACCCCCCTGCTAATGCCAGAGGGTCAACAGGACCAAAGACGTCAGCCTTGTTCTTCGCACGGAAATGCACAACCTGCATTGAGGATGACAAAACAGGCATCTGGGATATTTTTATATGCATAAACAAGTCATCATAGTGTCAGAAAACGTTTGGAGTAGGTTATTGGTTTACTTCTTGGGTGGGCCAGACCATTCGCGAGCTGTTTTATCTGATGTACGCCTTGTAGACACGACGTCCTATAAACGCGAGATATAACAGTACGAAAAACCAACAACTGCTGGCGAATAAAGTACTTAAACACCTCTCCGTCTCCCCCCCCGGCTTCCTGCCCTCTTTCCCTCCCTCACTGGGTGTTGTCCACGTTGTTTATGAACGTGTCAGGACGATATAAAATGCACCTGTGGGAACTCCAACAACATGAAAAGGTCATATCATCGTCGCCACAGGTTGGATGCATTTTTTTCGACGTTTTGCGTATTGTTTTTCGTGTCTGTGTACATGATCACAGCCACCCCCGTCTGACGGCCTTTTCTATCGAAAAACTATTTTTTTCTACAAATGTTTAGATACTTAACTACAGTTTTGATCCCCGACTGCGACGGTACATGAAGCAAAAACTCGTATTTTTAGCTTTTTATGTTGGGAACGTCTCCAGCGGGACCTCTTCACCAATTGGGCGGAGTCCAGGGGCCGAACGACGCTCTACGTTTCTCGTTTATACCCTCGGCCCTGCTGCAGAACTGGTCCATTATACTAATTGATTTTCAGTACATACAGTATAGTCGATGTTGACCGAGTGAGTCAGTGCCCAAAGTAAAAAGCAAACATGCGGCGAAAGGGGTGCTGCGCGTAGATCGAACACGTTTTGGGCCGCAGAATATGTTTGTCGCAGGCGGGAACAATTTTCAACGTTCTTCTGACGAATATAGGTCTGGTCGCAGGCGAAAATTGCCATTTGGGCGTTAACCAGGCGCGCATGTGATGGAACCGAATTATTAACATTGTAAACACACGCTTTTTACAATAGCCCGCGATCCAGAACTTGTAAGAGATTGCTGCGTGAAGGAAAATTCATGGGAGAGGAACATGTTTACTTATATTTCTTTCATTTTTTGTTTAGAACGGTTCTGATGATATAGCCCTCGCTGACGCTTCTTTGGGCTGACGTGGCAGACGTGCATGGTGTACTTAACGACCAGTGGGCTGGTTGCAATTTATATTATTTCTGTCGCGAATCTTCTTTACCCCACTGAATTCAAAAAATGATCGCACGCACATACACGACCTCGCCCCCCCCCCCCCCCTACTAAACACGCCTACGCGACGGCAGCAGGTGGTCCACGATATTCCTCTCCCCCCACCTTTTCACACAATCGTACCGGATTCACCCAGTATCTCTCTCAGCTTGCAAGAGCGCAAATAACCGCTGCGTACGAAAATACAGAGGAAACAGCCGCAACAGAGGCGCAAGTCATCGAGAACAAGGGTCTGCAGACTTGTCCATCTGGTCATTGAGGGTGAGTTATTGGTCCTGCTAATCTTTCCTAGCGGGCGAGGAATATTGGTTTGTTCGACGTAGAACGTTGTCAGACCATTACACAACTGCTAGAAGCTGGGCGCTTTCGCTGTTGCAGTGGGCGGGTACGTATCTATATATATATATATATGGTGAGCCAAATTCAAACTGGGAACGAAATGTATGCTGCGCAACACGCACACGAGAAGCTTTCTGCAAACTGCTCCAAACGCCTTTGGCACCGCCCAACATTCTTCATAGCACCCTGACAAGGGTGTGTGTGTCCATAGCGCGTTTTACATACACTACGCCTACGACATTTATTGTTGTTTCTATCCGACGCCGTTTGTTTTTGGCTGGTTCTTCGAGGGGGCAACTTTTGTTTATATACATACATATGTTTATATCCCATTCGTTATCCTCACACAACTGTCGCGCTTCTTCCCAGCAGTTGCTCAGATCCGCTGTCACATGGCGGGTCCTCCTCTCTTCTCCGCACTGCACGTGCCTGCATTTATGTCGCTCGAATAGAATTCAGCATTTAGTTTCTTCCTTTCTTCGCCCACTCGTGTCGAAATGTGTTCGAGTCATTTTGTTCATCGTATTATATAATATCATTCGCGTGTTCGTCGTACTGTTTCCGTGATCCTTCCCAGCCAGGACAAACTCAGATCCGAGTTCATATAGCGGGCGCTC
Organism: Undaria pinnatifida; assembly: GCA_012845835.1. Lineage (NCBI taxonomy): Eukaryota > Phaeophyceae > Laminariales > Alariaceae > Undaria > Undaria pinnatifida. The sequence continues at coordinate 13,865,436 of JABAKD010000021.1, read as the reverse complement.
TAACCCCCCGACGACGGTACGCGCCTTCCATTCATTCTTATTGCAAGACGACTTCAGATTTGTCCTTGATCGTCGTCGCCCATCAAATTGCGCCTACCCACACGCTTCTAGACGCTTTGACCAGCTGACCGTTTTTACGCTTTGTCACAAGCGAATAAATAACAATCGCAAATGAGGTAAGAGTCGAACTAGTGGACCAACGCTGGTAGTAATAGTACATGAGGGCAACCACTAGTATTAGATCCCCCGGAGCGATCGTGTGTGTGCGTTGTCTTTACATTAAACCGTACTTACTTTCTAGTATACTTCATACCCACCGATACAATCAGTACACCCAGAGCAGCCTGTGCTGACTCTTTTTTCTAAAATTATTGAATTTTGTAGTCACAAACCGTCAAACAGAGTGGACCAAACAGTCACAATTCATCAAAGTAAAGAAAGTCAACAAGCGAAATGCTGGAGTATCTGCTACGACATCATTGCTTTTATTTTCAGATCCTCTTATGAGATCTAGGTAGGAGAAGCCAAAGCTCCATGCACTTTTGTTTGTGTACCAGTTTTATCCCTCTGCAAATCACAGACTTGGTGTTAACCTCACCCGAACAGTGTGGTGTACACCGTGTATTGCCGGCCTCATTCAGCTCAACACTATAAGGTTCGGTCAAGAAGGCGTGAGAGTGCAGCATTCGTTTAAGTACGGCTGTGTATTTTTTATCACTTTGACGGTGGGTCTTCACCTACCTGCCGTTAGGAAAAGGCGCACCAGTTAGAAGAAGCAGTTTGCCTACTTGGGGTCACACTAATGCTCTCCCACTCAGCTTCTCCAAGCCTTTTTGGCCGGGTTGCGGCTTACACGATTATACCCCCAGGTTTTTACGATAGCGTTGCTGTTCCAGAAAAAACAAAACAAGTCAAAAACCGTAAAAAAAAAAAGAAGAAAATGTGAGAAAGGATAAGAAAAGAAAAAATATATACGTATAAAACCGTGCCATAGTAGGTACTCGGTGTTCTGTTAAATGTGACCTAAGAAAATCGGAATATCGGAAAGAAAACGATGCAAGAACCATTCGTGCCAAAGAACAGGTACTTTGCCTACCTGGGTGTTGCACGGATGTCCGAAAACAACACGAAAAATATTATATACACTCGACCCCGCTTTAAGAAAAACAAAATTAAGGAAACTCTCCGCATGAAGGAAACAATTTTTTGCCGAAACACAATACCCCGCCAAATGCAATATATTATAAAAATTGAAATACACTCCAGCTGTGAGATCGACTATTTTGTCGAAACTCATCTTTGCAAGCTGGGTTTGATACTCCGATCGCGCGTAGTACGGGTTGTGTGTCCTCATTTAGGGTATAGGTCGGCGACTCCCCTTGCAACTACAGTGTAGCTATTAAGGTCAACGGAGTGATGTGAGGCGTTCTGTGCGCGGAAACTACAAAAAAACCCGTTTCTGAGGGGGACAAAAATCGACATATATATTTTGTCCCCCTCAGAAACGGGTTTTATAGTTTCCGCGCACAGACTGACTAACATCATCCTGTTGACCCTGATAGCTACACTGTAGCTGTAAGGGGAGTCGCCGACCTATATCCTTAATGAGGACACACAACTCGTAATGCGCGCGATCGGAGTATCACACACAGCTTGCAAAGATGAGTTTCGACGAAATCTTCGATCTCACAGCTGGAGTGTATTTTAATTTTTATAATATATATATATATATATATATGGGGGGGGCAAATTCTAGTGTGCGGGCCCCCCTTAAAGCACGTCTCAGCGTACCCTCTTCGCCCGCAGAGAGGAGTTTGCAGCTTCACCTACTGTCTGCGGTATGCAGAGACTCGTTTCACCTACCGGTGCGTCCTCTGATACCGGGTTAAAACGGTGCGGGGAACCCACGTGCATGATCACGAACCTCGTCTCGCGTATATCCACAGCACCTCCTTTCGAAAACGGTGCATTCGTTCACGCATGAAACACAAGTCAAGCGCAGGTCCAAGGAGGGGGGGGAGCTGCAGGCAACTCTTAGCGATATGTGGAGGAAGTCGTAGCGTTGAGTGTTCGCGGTTCGTCGGCCATACGCCGTATTCTGTGCTTGTGTCTGAATGACGCTCCAGTAGAGAGTAACGCAGGAGAGTTTCTGCGTGGGCTCCCCAAGGGGTAAACAAGAGTCACCAGGTGAATTCGAAGTGTCCATGAGGTATTTTCCGTGCTGTGCGGTGGTGTTCAGCAATAAACAACTACTTTCTCCCCGAGTCCCAGCCTCTTTTTTTTTCCATCAATGCCCTGCCCAGGGCGCACCTTTTGACGATTGTACCACCACCATTGACCCCGGGGATTAGGGTTAAGGGGTCGACTCTACTGGTATAACATATACGTATAAAACCTTGCAATAATAGGTACCTGGTGTTCCGAAGAATGTGACGTAAAAAAATCGGAATATCGGAAAAGAAAAGACGCAAGAACCATACCTACCTGGATGTTGCACGGATGTCCGTGAACAACACGATAAATAAATACTGGTATAGTGTACGGGCTGTGGCAAGGGGAACAAGGGAGCAATAAAAAAGTATCAGAGATGAAAAAAATTCACGTTTGGTATGTAAAGCATTTGTATCGCTAAAATCCACCTGATTTCAAGTTGCCACGGTAGTCCTCTGACATTTGCCTAGGTGGTGAAATGGTTCATCGTTGCCCCTATTTTTATTGTGGCCTCCAAGTGAAGAGTGACGTTCGTGTCGCGTCAGCTGTTTCTGCCACTTCGTGTTCAATTCTTTTAGCCTTCAGATCATTTTAGATTCTCTGGCCAACGTAGTAGAACTAACTTATACCGGTGGTGTCTATGTTCTGAGTTGTGGTGAGTTGTTATTATCGGGTGTCCTCGTAGACACTGCGGTATGTCACGAGATTGCGCGTGGGACGTTTGTGAGCGCGTTTCATGCATGCCAGCACCTGCCATGGGGATTCAGAGTAAGCACCAAGGCTCGGGTAGCACGGGGAGTCCATCCTTTTCGACTCAATCGTGGATTTGAGCTACTCGAACATAGTGACTCTGTACGTCACAGGCGTGGCAGCAAAGATTTGAGGCGATTTTGTCCCCACCTGGTAGCCAACTTCTTCATCCTTTCAACCATTCCATTCTAGGTTCATGCCGGAAGATTACACAACCTGGAACGCGGAATCTAAACACGGCAATAAGAACAGGTGGGCAACGGGGCCACTTCTTCTAGCCCAAGTTTACCAGGGACACTCTTACTGTAAACACAAAGGACAGATACGACCTCAAACGTCACCCGCTGGATCCTGGTGTTCATCCATTGACCATTGTCGGTTTTAACGATATGCACAACAGAATTTCTGATATCTGGGATATAGGTGGCATTTAGTGACTTTACTGAATCAACGAGGAGGGTTGGATTGTAACGAGTATTATTGAGCCTTATTTAGTTCGCTCGCAAACAACCGTCTACCCATTACTTCAGCAGCAACACGCGCAGACGTCACCCACGTGGTTGTCGCAATGGAGTCGGCTCTACTCCTACCCACGTGACCGTGCATTGGGAAGTGAAATCCACCACCACCATGTCGCTGCGGCAAAACGCCCAACGTGACAAAAGTCTCAGCTACCTCTGTTGTTAAGTGAACACGTTCGGGCGACCGCCTGGGTGTGGTCACGTTGCCAGCTCGACGACGAAAGCTTAGAAGCTATTTGCACCTATTATTACCATTAGTTATGACCTGGCGATAACCTTCGTGACGACTCTGCTCAATCGCGTGAGCTAGCAAGCGCTGGCACAGACTGAGCAGGCGTTGGGGCACCTCGATCGTCTACAGCACCGTGTATCTAATTTTTTTATGTACCTTCCCAAAAAATAAAATAACTTGAAAGCCAGTTTTCTCACAATTAAAGTTTAAGCCCGGATGCAAAATATATTCTCGTGTTCATCATACATACGCCAATTTTCTCACAATTTCAATGCCCGTCTCATTCGCTTGTCTTGCAAAAAACACAGAAACAAGCACAGAGAGCACCGGCAGCGGCACAAAAATGCATGGATATCAGCGCGCAACTCAGCCCTGAGGAATCCTTGAAATGTTGAAATCAACTGATTCGCCCATTCACCACAACAAAAGTTAAAGTAGCAAACCGCATCTACTTGCCTTTGCTATCTCACACACTACTATACAAAACAGTTGCTATACAACTGCTATGTACACAATGCTGTCATCACCGCCCTGAACGAATTATCATGTTGGTTCGTTCCAGTGTCTGTAAATTGCGCCTTGCAAGGCCATCGTCCGAATGAAACAGACGCTTCACACAAACGATGTCCAGCCCCGTTGTTAGTTCAACTCCTTGTTTCATGTACGACGAAGACAGCCGCGTCAAGAAGAGCTCTAGGCGTGCCACCGAAGGTTGCTGCGGACACGACTCTTGATCCCGTTTAGGACCAAGAAGTCGACCTCGCACTCGATAGTCTGCTACATTCGAATCACTGATGTAGACTATACCTTAACATTCTCCTTCGATAGCACGGCCGGGAATCATTCCAACCATTGAAGGCCCTAATCCTTTTGCATTTGCGAACCTTCGAAGCCTTGTTTGTCCATGTTCTGGACAGAGAAAACCGTCTCAAGTTTGAACTCAAGTTTATTCAAAATAGAAAGCCACAAAGAAATCCAGCATGCAATCGTACGAAAAATCACAAAAAAAAACACGGTTCCTCACGGTTATCCGTCCTCGTGCACGGTGAGGCCTTTTCAAATTGAAAATCCTACGGTGCGGTTCAGTGCGGTTATAATAACTGTGGAATCTTATGGTGCTGCTCGATGAAGAGAAACTCCTACGGTGCGGTTCGGTGGGATTGCCAAAAACATTGAACGCTATGGTGCGATTCGGTGTATTCATGTAGCATCCCACGTTGAGGTTCGGTGCGTTGCTCAGCAATCAGGACCCGTACCGTGCGTTTTGGTTATGTGAGAAATCCTAATATGCAGTGTGGTGCGATTTCTGTTGAGGTGTTTTTCCTAGGGTGCGGGGCTAATTGCAGGTGGGAAATCTGTACAAAACCGTGTCATCCATACGTTCCACCGCATGAAAACACCGTACAAAACGCGGTTTCGAACGGTTCTCTTGTAGTCTTTAGTTTTTACCGATTTCCAATACATTTATATTTATTTTTTTTTCACGGAGTTATTACGAGTTGATATTTTTTTTTCACTCAAAACAAATAAGGTTTAAATAATAAGTAATATAGGTACAGTAGGTGGCCCTTTGTAGTGGCAACCTGAATAGTGAATTGCCCTGAATAGTGTCATATAAATATCCTGGCAAAATCTCAGCCCGATATAGTGGAACTTTCCCACTATTGAAGACGGGGCCCTCAATAGTGGCATGTTGGGCATCTCACACACCCCATAGTGTCAGTTCTAAACAGCGCCCCCCCACTACTGCTGGACGACACCTCCCCACACGCGCCCTCCGCAGTGGGCGCCACACGTATCATGCTAGCCTGCGCGGACCTAGAACTGTGTAGACTCCCAAACCGACCACTGGGAGAGAAAGACGGGCACGGATGTCGCCTTGGCTGCGGTGGCCGGCTTCATGGAATATGTGGCGAACCAGAGGAGGAGGGCGGCAGGGAAATACACCGCGTCTGTAACCCGCGCATCGCCAAAAAGCAAAAGACACCCGACTACTCGAATCAGCCTACGCTTGGTTGCTTCAGTTGTTCGCATATCTGCGTTGCTGTTGTAATTTCTCCTGCGTGTGTTGAAACCACGTTACTTGGCCCGCCGGACAAAACATAATTGATGTGCCTCCTTCAGTACGTTTGGGCATGGTTTCGGTGGTCTGCCTGCACTGAAAAATGAAAAATTGATTTGACCGCAGAAGGCTCGGCGACCCTTGGATAACCAGGTGTTATTTCATGTGTTTCATTCAGATACTGCTGCACACAAATGCTCAACCACGAGGTGTGCGGCAGTACACGGCGTAACCCGCATGTAACAGCGCATGCTCGAGTGTAGATCCAATGAACCGCTGTCGATATCGTGAACATCGAAATTCTTATTCGATATAATGGCAGTATTGCCACTATTGGCCTTGCAATAGTGGCAATAGTGCCACTATATCCAATAGTGGCACTGCCCCGAATAGTGGCACCATTTGGTCTTGCCCCTATATGACTCTCGTCCGTTCCCCTTGCCGCCTCTGTAAGACACGCTGCGAAGCATGCTCTAGCAGGATTGTAGCAAAGGGGGGGGTCTTTCTGGCGGGTGCAAGGCCGGACTTACCCTCAAGTAGTGATATCTTCTTGCTGTTGCGTGTGGCCGCGAGGCTTAGGCGTGGCGGTAAAGTTGGGTCGTACGTGGTGCGTAAGGCATGGTCACCTACGATTCGCGCGTCTTTATAGGCAGCAGCGGCGGAGCAGCAATGCTTAATCGGGATGCTCGTGCGTGGAGGCAGGCGCCACCACGAGCCTGACTACGGCGCAGTCTCGGTTTGCGTGGAGGGAACTAGCCGGCAGGAGGCTAGATTCGACGACGAAGGAGGAGGGCGACTGGCCGTCGACGGGCGGGGAAGAGACGGATCGAACTCTTCCTGAACTAGAATTTTTGTTTTTCAGATCAGCACCGCAAGCTGCGTGTTGAGCATTTTGTTATTTCGGACGGGGGAGAAGGGGAACCGATTGGAACTGAGTGTCAACAAGAGCAAGTGCAAAGTAACGGGCCGAGTGAGGTAAGGTGATGAGGCGGGCATGGAGAACCACAGCAGGAAAATAGCACACGGAGACCCACGACCCGCATGCACACCAACATCACTAGAGCAGCGATCGTCTTTTTTTTTAGGCTTATTTACGAGGCAGTAGTACAACATGTTACTCACGTCACTGATTTTTGTAGAGTTTGTAGAAGAGTTGTATACCCTTCACGGGAAACGACCCCCCTGCGACTTTCAATGTTCAGGCACAGGCGTAGTAGCTTCGCTGTAACCCGTCAAGTAACTCGGGAAGGCGGAGCGATCATTGATATTTGTATCGTGGTTCTTGGTTCGACTGCTCTTGTTCTACTGCATGCCTGCGTGGAGTCACTCCGACAGCACTCCAGACAGCAGGCGCGTTCGTCTGTGCCCACGATTACCGCGCAGTTCGTACGGTGCAGGCAGCCCAACCGCTGTAGTTTGTAGATGTGAGTTGGTTACTTGTGGGAACGGGTAACTCTATGCTGTGTAGTGGAGTGGATACCCGCAGCCATGGAGTTCAGTTTACACATTGGACTTTTTCACTTGTGCGCCTCTTCGTATCGTTGGTTTTTAGGCGGGAAATCGTAGTATTTCCTGGACGAATTTTGATTTCAATTTGTTTTTCGGAACTTCCTAGGGCTCCAGCACCTTTTTGTGACCATGGACTCTAGATCTTTTACAAGAGTTGATTTGAGACAAACAACAAACACCAACAACTATGTAGGGCCACCTACTGTATGAAAAATATATACAGTACCATAAGAAAAAACAAAATAGCGGGGGACCTTTTTTGTCATGCTTATGACCCCAATTTGTTCAAAAAACCGCTTTAAACCGTGCAAAACCGTGACCCTATAGCACCGTTCAGGGGTCGATAAGACCGCGGGTTCTTGACGGTAAAAGTAATTGCACCTTTATATAACCGGTCTATTATTCAAACGATTTTTTGGCGTGATGCACACGGTGCGGTGCGGATTTGATGTCACTCCTACGGTGCGGTTCAGTGCGCTGTTCGTATATTGTAAACCCTACGTACGGCTGCGCCGAACGGCACCGAACCGACATGCAAAGCAGTAAAGTAGAGAATTCTGAAAAAATGGCCCCAAAAACATTTTGCCGGCGACAAAGAATCATTTTTTTGTATTGTCATCAGCGAGAAAGGCCCGCATATATATTCGAAAACACTCGCATCCGCTTTATTCCGTGATGTGCTAAACCGATTTCATTATCAAATAGGAAAATAGTACAACTGCGCCATATTTCACCACCTAGCTTTACCGCTGGGCATACGTGTTGTTGTTCTCACATTAACTCGCATAATCGACTCCGTGGTCACAGGACAGGCTCCAGTCACTCTGGAGATGAGGAATACCCTAGGGAAAAACCACAAACAACCCAAGGTGGTACACAAATATTATAAGAAATGAAAATACACTCCAGCTGTGAGATCGAAGATTTCGTCGAAACTCATCTTTGCAAATATTATAAAAATTAAAATACACTCCAGCTGTGAGATCGAAGATTTCGTCGAAACTCATCTTTGCAAGCTGTGTGTGATACTCCGATCGCGCGCATTACGAGTTGTGTGTCCTTATTAAGGATATAGGTCGGCGACTCCCCTTACAGCTACAGTGTAGCTATCAGGGTCAACAGGATGATTTTAGTCAGTCTGTGCGCGGAAACTATAAAACCCGTTTCTGAGGGGGACAAAATCTGACAGCTGTGAAGGGAAAGGGGGGGCCTGGTTGTGATCAAAAGCAAGCGGGTTTGGAGGGGGGCGGGGGGGGGGGGGGGGGGGGGGGGGGAAGGGGCAATTTGTGCATGTAAGCTATAAATCCTTTCGAGGGGATAAATCTGACGGTTTTGGCACCAGTATATTATTGGGGGCGGGGGGGGGGGGGGGGGGCAGCTCGATATGTGCCTGGAAACTATACATTATTTCGAGGGGATAAATGTGACATTTTTTAAATAATACATCAGTTTATCGTGTATATCCTGGGGTAAGTCGTACAATCAGTGAGTAAAGAGAGGGTGGAGTGTTCGAGGGGGTGGGGTTGGGATGGGTTGGGGGGGGAGGGTGGGGGGTGGGGGCGGGGGTGGGGGGTGGGGGAGAGGGGGGGGGGGGGGGGGGGGGGGCTTTAGGTGAGGGGTTTGTTATACGTGTGGTGCTAGGTCTAGGCGAAGGTGCGGGTGATGGGGAAGAAGGGGGCGTTCGAGGCGGGGGGGGGGGGGGGGAACACAGCGGCATGGATGGCTCTCGAAAGATAATGAGGTGATATCCTGTGCGTGAAGTGTTTATTAATGTGGCGGATTTCGATATTTGGTGGGGCCTTTGAGTAAGGGAGAGCAAGAGGGGGGGGGGGGGGATGATTTTTTAGGAGGTTTAGGTCACAAATAATATTCAAATACACTTCGGCTGTGAGATCAAAGATATGTATCAGCTTGTCATACGCGTGGTGCTAGGTCTAGGCGATCGTGCAGGTGGTCGGGAAAGAGGGTACGTTGGAGGGGGGGGGGGGGGGGGGGGGGGGGGAAACACAGCGGCATGGATGGCTCTCGAAAGATAATGAGGTGATATCCTGTGCGTGAAGTGTTTATTAATGTGGCGGATTTTGATATTTGGTGGGGCGTTTGAGTAAGGGAGAGCAAGAGAGGGGGGGGGGAATTTTTAGGAGGTTTAGGTCACAAATAATATTCAAATACACTTCGGCTGTGAGATCAAAGATATGTAGCAGCTTGTTATACGCGTGGTGCTAGGTCTAGGCGATCGTGCAGGTGGTCGGAAAAGAGGGGGCGTTGGAGGGGGGGGGGGGGGGGGGGGATAATTGAAACCTTCGTCATGGATGGTCAGGAAGATATTGACGTGGTATCAACTGCGTATAGGTGGTTTATTACTCAGGCCGATTTTGATTGTGAGTGGGGCGTTTGGACAGACTAGGCGGAAGGGGGGGGGGGGGGGATCGGGGGACGGAGGGGCGGGGGGGGGAAAGGGTTGGGGTTTGTTATGAAAAAGAGGTCAGTGGAGGAGGAGGGGAGGGGGGGGGGGGGCGGGGGGCGAGACATTTCAATATGTGCGCGGAAACTATAAATTCTCAAAGGGACAAACCTATATATATCAGCTGACGCAATTCATGCCTCAAACAGAAACATAAAAAAAAACTGAAATCGGGAGTCAGTCTACGATTTGCCAGGTCGATGCCGGTGCATACGTCTCATGATTCGCGCCTCGAAAAACCGACTATAATACCGCTTGCCACCCAACAAAGACTGGTATTACCACGTATATATTACACGTAGTATCTATCACTACGCATACGCACGACAGACGCAGCCAACTGGAAAAAAGAAACAAAGAACTACCCCCTACTCGCGGGGGCGAGTTCTTTATCTTGTTACACGTTTGTTTTTTTCTGTGATTGTTCCGCCGTCAAGGCAATCCACGCAACATTACAAATATCATCCCTCGTAGGTAACATATATCATACCTCTTTCGTATAATTAGCGATGTAGAAAAAATAATGGTAACTGTATGATGGTGGTGACAAACAGTGAATGACCACATCACCTCGCCTGTTGTACTTGACAATACGTATCTCTTTCTTATAATTAGCGATGTCATAAAATAATGGTGACTACAAATATTCTGAAAAATATGCTAGCTTTCGATCCATGTATCATGCAACAACAAATTATGAAGATTTAACACGTTATTTACTACACTTGAACACTGGGTTGCATGCTGCATCTAACATCAAACCTTCGAGAATAGTAAACATTACAAGGCAGATGATATAAAGGGATGTCTTATTGCTTCAATCCTCAGGGGTGTCCTCTTTGAGGATTTACAGTTTCCGCGCAAATAATGGAATGTCCCGCCCCCCCCCGCCCCCCCCCCCTCCCCCCCCCCCTCCCCTGACCCCTCTTGTTCATGAAAAAAACCCCAACCCTTCCCCCCCACCCCCCCCGCCCCCCCCCCCCCTGTGCCACAATTCCCCCCTTCCGCCTACTTTGTCCAAACGCCCCACTCACAATCGAAATCGGCCAGAATAATAAACACCTATAATACGCAGTTGATATACCGTCACTGGGTCTTCCTGACCATCCATAACGTATATTCATTTATTTCCCCCCACCCCCCCCCCACCCCCCCCCACCCCCCCATCCCCCCCTAAAAGAAAACCTCTGCAACGCCCCCTCTTTTCCAACCACCCGCACGATCGCCTACACCTAGCACCACGCGTATAACAAGCCCCTACATATCCTTGATTTCACAGCCGAAGTGTATTTGAATATTATTTGTGACCTGAACCTACTACACAATAACCCCTCCCCCCCCCCCGCCCCCCCTCTCGGTCTCCCTTGCTCAAACGCCCCACCAAATATCGAAATCCGCCAGATAAATAAACACTTCACGCACAGGATATCACCTCATTATCTTTCGAGAGATATCCATAACGCTGCTCCCCCCCCCCCCCCGCCCCGAACGCCCCCTTCTTCCCCACCACCCGCACCATCGCCTAGACCTAACACCACACGTATACCAAACCGCTCACCTAAAACCCTTCCTCCCCCCCCCCCCCCTCCCTCCCCCCCCCCCCCAGCCACCCCCCCCCCCCCCCCCCCCCCCCCCCCGGCCCCGCCCCCACCCCCCACCTCCCCAAACCGCGCAAACCTATCCCAACTCCACCCCCTCGAACACTCCGCCCTTTCTCTACTCACTGATTGTAAGACTTACCCCAGGATATACATGATAAACCGATGCATCATATCCAAAACCGTCACATATATCCCCTTTAAAAAATGTATAGTTTCCACGCCCGGATTAAGCTGCCCCACCCGTTCCTCCCCCGCCCCACCCCCCCCCCCCCCCCCTGATAAACCTGTGCTTTTTTTTCTTCTTCTTCCCAAAACCGTCAGATTTATCCCATTGAAAGGATTTACTGCTTACATGCACTAATTGCCCGCCCGTCCGCCCCCCCCCCCCCCCTTCCCTGCAACCACGCTCGCGTTTGACCAAAACCAGCCCCCCACGTCCTTCAAAACTCCGCCCCCCCCCCTCACCGGTTATTCGACTCACAGGATTCACATTATAATAAGATACATTTCCCTCCACAGCTGTCAGATTTTGTCCCCCTCAGAAACGGGTTTTTTATAGTTTCCGCGCACAGACTGCCTAATATCACCCTGTTGACCTTGATAGCTAAACTGTAGTTGGAAGGGGAGTCACCGACCTATATCCTTATTGAGGACACACAACTCGTAATACGCGCGATCGGAGTATCACAGACAGCTTGCAAAAATGAGTTTCGGCGAAACCTTCGATCTCACAGCTGGAGTGTATTTTCATTTTTATAATATCATGCATAGCGACGCATCAAGCATCGCAGCAGGAAGATTTCGCGTGGCGAACTGTGCATTGGCAACAAGACTGGCGACCACCGCAGCTTTGTAGCCCTTCAAGAGTTTTTGCAGCCTACTCGTGTGTGGCGTAGGTTCCCCTTGGCCATCCTGAGCCTAACCGAGTCCAGTCCCTTTGACACCTTTGTTTAGCAAGAATAGGAGCTTTGGCGTCAGCTTCGATGTTTTTCCTGACGTCAATGAGACGCACCGCAAATACTCCAGTCATCCTGAGTTGGGCGGCAGTCGGGCGCCAGACAGCAGCAGCAAAGCTCGTTGTTGCTTCCCATTCCCGAGCCTTTTTGACGCTTTCTTGCAGTACCTTATACCATTAGACATCTGTACTACTAGCGTATTTTCATCCATCAGCTATTATTTTTTTTTTCCGCCGTCGCCATTATTACACGTTTCTTCTTGGCAGGCACTAACTTGCAGCACGCTGACAAGAGAATCACGTTCATGGTTTTATTTGGTCTTGATGCGTTTCATATATAGAGCTTCACACCGTCGCATAAAAAGGAACATAACTACAAATACATGACCAAGTGCCTCCAGCCGTTGGTACAGTACTGTGTGATGTGGGCAATCGTTAGCAGGTTCTGTTTTTTTATTCTACGGCGTTGCCTCAAACGGAAACGGGACCGTTCCGATGCCACAAACTTGATGTGATATCTGGCTTTTGATATCTGAAAATATAGACTATTCAGTGTGTCTCGTTGTGATTGGTGAGATACAGTCGACCCCGCTTTGAAGACACACCGCGTTTATTTTTGGGAGTGTCTCCAACGCGGGGAAGTGTCTTTAGGATTCCGTGGCCACTAACTCACCGTCCCCGGGGCCAATGGAGGTGTAACCTATGTCAAAATACGCGCATTTGAAGCAGGAATGCGACCACGAAACTGTGATGCTTAAAAACTACAACACGTGGTTTGAAAGGCCCGCGCATTTGAAGCAGGAATGCGACCACGAAACTGTGAATCTTTTAAAACTACAACACGTGGTTTGAAAGGCCCGCGCATTTGAAGCAGGAATGCGACCACGAAACTGTGATGCTTAAAAACTACAACACATGATTTGAAAGGCCGCAACACTACTGCTGTAGTACACTCCAATACTTTACACATTTTGAATTTCCCTCCACCACCGAAACGCGGGAAGAAGTGCAGCACGACCTATTGTAATGTGTACGGCAGTGCGCTTTTGTTGATGCAGGCTCTTGCTGTAATGTGTACGGCAGTGCGCTGGTGTTGTTTCTGGATTTTCTTTTTGTCAAGGCGATATCCTCACGGTGAACATCATGCCCGAGATATCGCGATCACACCTAAGACACATCAGTTCGTTGGAACTAGCTCTGATACGATACGCGCAAGTTACCTGCCACATAGGGACCAAACAAACCCAGCTGACCCCTTAAAAGGACACTAGGAAACGGTCGGTAGCGCAGACCACAACATACAAAAAATCGGGCAAATACACTGAAAAGAGGACACCGTTCTTCCCCAAAGGTCAACACGAGGCAAAAACTCAAAACAAAAATACCAAAATTTAACTGCACGAGAAAGGCAAAAATCCCAAACCTTTACTGCCTGACACGAGTTGAGATTTTGACTGGCACGTGGGTTCGCCACATAGATTCAAGCCGGCAGCTAGCTGACGACCCGCCAGCAGATGGCAGGAATCCCTCCATACCCACACGCGGTAGTGCGGGCTGCAGCAGACCGCTGTCGATGTTATACAGCAGCGTGCTGCCCCAGAAAATAAAAATGCGGGGGGGGCTGCAAAGTGCCCCCCTTATCATTGCACATCTGCGGGGCACCATGTTCTGGGAAAAAAAATCTGTCTTTGTAGGGGGGTTCCCTTAAGAAGAGTGTCTTTAAAGCGGGGACGACTGTATGGCGATTATGGTGCGATGAAAGCCCTTCACGTGTAATAGTTGAATGTCAACCAACCACTGGCTTCCCAGATTGAGTGAAACACTTCGGATGGGTTTGTTTTCAAGAACGGCTTTTTTCTCAAGAAATGGCTTTTACACGTATAGTCTACATTCACAGCATCCGTTTGAGGTGACATTGCTTTCAATCAAAGTGCTGAAAAAAAGTCACAACTCCCAGCACTATACATACACACGAAGTATATTATACCACGAAAGAACGGCGTGACAGATAAAAATATAAAAATGAAAATACACTCCAGCTGAGAGATCGAAGATTTCGTCGAAACTCATCTTTGCAAGCTGTGTGTGATACTCCGTTCGCGCGCATTACGAGTTGTGTGTCCTCATTAAGGATATGGGTCGGCGACTCCCCTTACAACTACAGTGTAGCTATCGGGGTCAACAGGGTGATTTTAGTCAGTCTGTGCGCGGATCTGAAAAACCCGTTTCTGAGGGGGACAAAATCTGACAGCTGTGAAGGGAAATGTACCCTTTTATCAAGTGAATCTTGTAAGTCGAATATCCGGTGTGGGGGGGGGGCGGAGTTTTAAGGGACGTGGGGGCCTGGTTTTGATCAAAAGCGAGCGGGTTTAGAGGAGGGGGGGGGGAAAGGGGGGGCAATTTGTGCATGTAAGCTATAAATCCTTTCAAGGAGATAAATCTGACGGTATTGGCACCAGTTTATCATTGGGGGGGGGGGGGGGGGGGGGGGTTGGGGTTGGCTCGGGGGGGAAGGCGTGTGGGGCAGTTCAATATGTGCGTGGAAACTATACTTTTCTTTTAGGGGATAAATGTGACGGTTTTGGAAATAATACATCAGTTTATCATGTATATCCTGGGGTAAGTCGTACAATCAGTGAGTAAAGAGAGTGTGGAGTGTTCGACGGGGTGGGGTTGGGATTGGTTGGGGGGCGGCGGGGTGGGGGGGGGGAAGGAAGGGCTTTAGGTGAGGGGTTCGTTATACGTGTGGTGCTAGGTCTAGGCGATGGTGCAGGTGATGGGGATGAAGGGGGCGTGGGAGGGTGGGGGGGGGGGACAGCGGCATGGATGGCTCTCGAAAGATAATGAGGTGATATCCTGCGCGTGAAGTGTTTATTAATGTGGCGGATTTCGGTATTTGGTGGGGCGTTTGAGTAAGGGAGAGCAAGAGGGGGGGGGGGGGGGGGGGGGGGGTTAGGAGGTTTAGGTCACAAATATATATGTAGCAGCTTGTTATACGCGTGGTGCTACGTCTAGGCGGTCGTGCGGATGGTTGGAAAAGAGGGGGCGTTGGAGGGGGGGGGGGGGGGGGGCGGGCGGGGGGGGGGGGGGAAGGAATTGAAAACTACGTCATGGATGGTCAGAAAGATATATACCATGAAAAATGTAAATACACTCCAGCATGTGAGATTTAAGTTTTTATCGAAACTTATATTTGCAAGCCGTGTGATACTGCTATCACGCGTATTTCTGTGTGTTTCCTCATGAAGTTTTTTTTTTTTTTTTTTCCACGTCACACTCTTACTTCCGAGCTTCTGGAAAAGCCGTGGTCACAGGTGTCGCCTTTTCTTTCCCCCTGTTCTTGCCTTCGATTTTTGTCGCGCATAGGGTTCAGCAATCCCAGTGATGGTCGATTTTTCATGGAGTGATGCTAACCCACGCTCTCGCGCTTTCCGCAAGTCAATTTGTGCACAAAAATACGTCCCAACGATTTTATTCGAGTATGCACTCGAAGGGGCTCGAACTCACGACACTGACCTATACCAGGTTCGAGGATAACCTGATACGCCACCGGGGCGAGCGGCGTAAGGATATAAGCTGGCGACTCCCCTTGGAGCTGAGTACCGTAGCTTGTATTAGGGTCATCAGGGTGGTGTTAATCAATCTGTGCGCGGAAATTATAAAATCCGATTTTGAGGGGGACAAATGCCGACAACTGTGGAAAGAAAGGCATCAGTTTGTCAAGTGCATCCTTTACATCGCCTTATCAGTAAGGCGAGGCCGGAGTTTTTTCTGGGGCGTGGGGGTCCGGGCTTGGACAGGATATATATTCCCGTGCCCTTCCCCCCTTCCCCCCCCTCCCCCCTCCTTTTGATCAAATTCAGGCCCCCACGTCCTTAAAAACTCCGCCCTCCCCTCACCGGATGTTCGACTTATAATATTCACTTGATAAACGGATGCATTTCCTTCCACAGCTGTCAGATTTTGCCCCCCTCAGAAACAGGTTTCATATTTTCAGCGCACAGACTGCTTAACATCACACTGTTGACCCTGGCAGCTACACTGTAGTTGCAAGGGGAGTCGCCGACCTATATCCTCAATTAGGACACACAACTCGTAGTACGCGCGATCGGAGTATCACACACAGCTTGCGAAGATGAGTTTCGACAAAATGTTCGATCTCACGGCTAGAGTGTATTTTAGTCTTTATGACACTAGTATATAATAATAATAAAAATACACTCCAGATGTTAGATCAAAGAGTTCGAGGGCAAGATCGGTAGGGTTTGTGGATTCCGAGGAAGGGTATGGGAGGCTTACAAAATTTTCGAAAGTTTCGCGTACTACAGGTAGGTATGAAAGTGATTGTTGTTGTTGTTGTTGTTGTTGTTGTTGCTGTTGTTGTGCTCACATTAACTCGCATATCAAGTCCGTGGTCACAGGACAGGCTCCAGTCACTCTGGAGCTGAGGATCACCCTCGGGATGAACACAAACAACCCAAGGTGGTACACGCATATATCACAGCTGACGCAATTCATTCCTCCACCAGAAACATATACAAGTGAAATTTGGAGTCAGTCTACGATATATGATATGCCAGGTCCCGGCCGGTGCATACGTCTTATTACTCACGCCTGGAGAGACCGACTATTCCGATTGCTACCAAGGAAGCCTACCACGTATATATTACACGTAGTATCTATCAATTCGCATACGCATGATAGGCGAATGTCAATTGGAAAAAACAAACAACGAAAAGAAGAAAAGATATAGGGAAGGAAAAAAATGTGAGATCAGGCCGGAGAGACGGCTCTTCTACCTGCTTGGTTTGTCTCGAGGTTCTGTTATATATAGACTATTGGACAGAGTGATGCGTGTACGACAAAACTTTCCAACTGCACTCGTACTGCACGTTGAGCTATCTGCTGTAGTTCTGGTTGCTACTAGTTGCTGCAGTATGTGCTAGAAGTTTCGCCCTTCGGCTACTACTGCTGCTGCACCTGATGTTGTGTGCTTGCCAATGCCGTCAGTTGGCGTTCATGCTCGTCGTACATACTGCTGTTCTCACCCGGTACGTAAGGGTTTCCTCGTACCTCGACGGCACGACGACGAGCTCAAAACATAAGGAAGGTGACATGAAATAGCGTGGACACAGGCCACATAGAAGCGAGCACAGCGGGATCGTTCGCTGCGAATCAACAGACGACACGACGACGAGCTCAAAACAGAAGGGAGGTGACATGAAATAGCGTGGACAATGGCCACATAGAAGCGAGCACAGCGGGATCGTTCGCTGCGAATCAACCGCACTCGTTCATGCCTACAGCAGAGGCTGCCTGGAGTGTCAGCCGCCATGCTAAAGCCAGAGCCAAAGGCCGAAGAGACGGCTCTACCTGCTTGGTTTTTTCTCGAGATTCTGCCACATGAAAAAGTCATGATTCCATGGTTTGGGAGTAATTTTGTCACGAAACGTTTGTCCGTCGGTAATTTGTGTCGCGAAGTTGTTGGATATCGTCGGTAACTTGTGTCACGTTTTAGGTAAACCCACACTAAAAGAATGAATTTCCAGCTGGCAAAACGAGCAGAAACAAGAGCAATAAAAAGGCCAGGCAAGAAACCAAACGAATTATTTGTAGAAAAAAGTACAGCAAAGAAACTAACGCTCGAGAGTATGCCACCGCAAAATTCCAAACAAACGTTATCACGTACCGTTTGGAAATGATGCCAATTTTGTATATCATTCAGGCGTTGCAGCCATTAAGATTCAACCTTTTTTCCAAAATTCCTCCTCGACACTCGCTCGTCTCGCTCGGCACCTGTCCGCGTTCACGTCGTTGTGCGGAGCGGACACGGCAGGGCGAGGGACGTTGGAGATGCCCCCCGAAGCCGGCGCTCGAACTAAGCTATATTCGACCGAGAATTCCAGTTCCGCGAATCGCATACTTAGACCGAGACAAAAAACTTCTGACCAAAGTACATGACACGAAGGAATGATTTTATATATATTTTCCTACCGGAAAAAAAGTTTACAAAACGCAAAACATACGTGGTTTCGCGACAGGAGATCAGTTTTCATGTTTCCACTATTCTCGAATCAATACCAATTCGATTCTTGAAAATGATTTTTTTCGACGAAAGAGTGTCTTTCGTTAATACGTGTTTAGAGAAACGAAAAAAACCATGAACAGATACTATTTGTTGACCTTTAGTTTGAGGTGTGTATGGTGTTTCAGACCGTTGCTGGTATACGCCTGCGCAAACCTGTTTGCGGATGATCCGTTTATGAAACAGCCTGCATGAGTTGTAGAGGACAACGCAGACTCACGGCGTCGTGGTGAAGTGTGCCTGTATAATAGAAAAGTTTCAAAAAATCGAACGAAGAGAAGATGTTTGCAAGTATTCAAAACAGTAGACTAATCTGTTCATCATTCCGCAGCCATCGTAAGAATGAACAGCCTACAAATGTTCCCCCGGTCTTCAAATTTAGGAATAAAGGGGCAATGCCAGCAGTTTACTGCTGGATAGGACCATTTATTCATGAGAGACGTCACCTCTTTGTCGTGCATATAAATATTTCGTGCGTACTTGTCCCGGTGTCAGGTTTTCCGGAGGCATATTATCCTGAAGTACCGGAGACGCCGTAGTAAAATGTACGATTTATCTGTCCATTGGAAATACCCATTATTCGACTTGTACTCCTACTTGGGATTAACTGGTATATTTCGCAATCTCCAAACCATGCACAACACCGGACGTTGTCTCTGCTCTCCCAGTTCAAAAGAGAAAATGCGATACTCTACCTACAGCTTTGGTAAAAAGATAACACATTTCACACTTCCAGTGGCTCGACTTTGATGGTATAGTCTAGACGTTGTCGGTGTGGACATTGATGATGTAGACGTCGTTGATGTGGACGTCGTTAAGGGTGCTTAGTTCAATGCCCGTCGCTTCGAACTAGAGCATTAAGGTGGGGAGGTAGGTGGCTGCTTTTCCCTGTATACTGATTGCCGTCATCAGCTGTGTTATTTTTGCAGCCAGTCTCTGCGTCTTGATCTCGATGTGTAAGGGCTCTTTGTTCAGGATAGAGAGAAAGACTGAGGTAGCTATGCAGGTGTTGTTGTTTTCTCACATTAACTCTTGTCAAAAATCTACAGTCCGTGGTCACACAAAGGTGCTGGAGCCCTTGGAAGATCCGAACAAACAAGTGAAATCAAAATTCGTCCGGGAAATACTACGCTTTCCCGCCAAAAACGCGCGATACGGAAAATGGCGCATTAGTGAAAAGGTCCAATGTGCAAGCTGAACTCACATGGCCTCGGGTATCCACTCAACTACAGCATACGTAGAGTTCCCCCGTCTCCACAACTAACTAAATCGCGGCTGCAAACTACATTGGTTGGGCTGCCTGCACCGTACGAACCGCACGGTAATCGTGAGTATAGACGAACGCGCCTGCTGTTTGGATTGCTGTCAGAGTGACGACCCGCGGGCATGCAGTGAAACAAGAGAAATGGAACCAAAAACTACGGTACGGATATCAATCATCGCCCCTCCTTCCCGAGTTGTTTGACAGGTTGCAGCGCAGCTACGACGCCCGTGCCTGAAAGTTGAAAATTGTGGCGGGTCGTTCCCCATGAAGGGTGTACAACTCTTCTACAAACTCTACAAAAATCAGTGACGTGAGTAACATGTTGTACTACTGCCTTGTAAAATTGACCCTAAAAAATGACGATCGCTGCTCTCATGATGATGATGTGCGTGCCGGTCGTGGGTCTCCGTGTGCCATCCTCCTACTGTGATTCTCTGTGGCCGCCTCATCGCCTTAGCTCACTCGGCCAGCTCCTTCGCACTTGCTCTCGTTCACACTCAACTCCAGTCGGTTCCCCTTCTCCCCCGTCCAGAAAAGAAACAAAATGCTCCACGCAGGTTGCAGTGATGTCTGAAAAACAAAATTGTCGTTCAGGGAGAGTTCAATCCGTCTCTTCCCCGTCTGTCGACGGCCATTCGCTCTCCTCCTTCGTCGTCGAATCCAGCCTCCTGCCGGCGCAGTCCCCTCCACGCAAACCAAAACTGCGCCGTAGCGTGGCTCGTGGTGGTGTCTGCCTCCGCGCACAAGCATCCCGATTAAGCATTGCTGCTCCGCCGCTGCTGCCTGGAATGACGCGCGAATCGTAAATGGCCATGCCTAACCCACCACGTACGACCCAACTCCACCGCCACCCCTAAGCCTCGCGGCCACACGCAGCACCAAGAAGGTACCACTCGTTGAGGGTGAGTCCGGCCTTACACCCGCCAAAAAAAAAAACCCACACTTGCTACAAGCCTGCTAGGGCATGCTTCGCAGCATTCCTTACCGAGGCGGCAGGGGGGAACGATAGTATAGGTGTACACGAGGGTCGGAGATGCCGCCAGTGGCTCTCGATCGTCCTGTGTTAATTCCGCCAACCTTATTTCGAGGTTTTCCCGCGGCTGTCTTTCAGCCGTCGTAAACGTGCGACCGTCCTCCAGACGATCGGTTTCGTTGTTGAGCTTGGCTCCGAGATATGGCACAAACGTAACTGGTGCGACGCCGTACTTTGCCGATCCATCGACCTTGGGCTCAGCTAATGGTCCGGTGGTCTCAGATGGCGATTATCCAGCGATTCCAATGGTCCCATGCGATGCTGTTTGTCCAATGATCCCGGCTCCCGCAATTCCGGTTTCGGTAATTGCAGGCGATGCTAATCCGTAAAGTGGATATCGTCTTGATATGAGGCTGGGGATTTTATTCACCCGGTTTTCCTCCTCCGAGATCCCAAATGGGTCTTTCTCGATGCAAGGGAACTCCACAAACGTGATCAATGGGTTTGGCCTCGAAGCGTAAGTCGCGTGCGTGTGTCGAAGGTGTCCTCGAATCTTGGATGGGGTCTTTTTACTCCCGGTCTCAATATCCGGTCCATACTGCGCGGACAACCCCTTCCGTTGGGACGTTACGTTCGTGGTGTGCTCCATGGCGATGCTGGAGTTGATGCAGAAATTATGGGTCTCTGTGAAGGTGCGATCGCTTCGATTGGCGTCGTTGGATGCTTATGCTGCGGAAACTAACAGCGGGCGTTGATGGCATAAGCCGTGACGCCCAGCGCTCGAAAAACTACGTCGTAAGAACATGCGCTCTTGTCCTCTGGGTGTTGGGTGTGGCTTTTGCTGCATTTGGATTGCCTCATGATCGATGATGATGGTGCATAGTATCTACCACATAGCAGCTCACTCAGGTGTATGATACCGTAGAATACAGGTAGCAGTAAACTCCGGACACCACAGCGGTACTAGTACCTAGAAGATGTCTTGTATGATGCATATACTCGTATAGCAAGTGTATTACCAGTAATTCCGGCGCACGTGTGACACGTGACTGCTACATTAAACAGCCGTTTCTAGCGCAGCGCAGTGCTTGCGTAGAAATCGAAGGTGTCGTGAAGATTTTGGAATTATTGAAATTCCAAAGACTACAGTAGTACATATGTAGACTATGCTGCTGAGAGGTGGCTTGTACTAGTCGGCTTGATGATAAGAGTCTCATTAAACAGACAGCTATCATATTGCCGGGAGTACCCTTTTTGCAGCTTGTCGCTTGAAGGTTGGCGAGTCCTTTCTGAGAAGTCATGTTTTGGCTCGCACTCTCAAAGAGGTGCGTTGGGCTCGATAAACTCGAATTATGGTCGGTCTATCGCGATGAGCACACGTGAAGCCTTTGGCCCGCACTCAACGGGATGTGCGTTGCGCTTGAAATTTGGTCGTTCTATCACGATAATAGGCCGTGAAAATCCCTGAATTAAAGGTCAGAGCTCTATTAGCAGACTGTAGTGTATACCGTCGATAGCACCGCTGTTGCCCAGAACGGCTTGATTGTTTGGAGTCAAGGCAACGTACAGCAGTTGTATACTCGAGTATATTGAGGTTTTCAGTTTTTGGGTCGCATACATCAACGATGAATCTGGTGACCAGAATTTTCCGTGGGTGACGGCTTTGTCGCTCTGTCTCTTTTGAAAAATGATCAAAAGAATGCGCCTTTGGCAGATAGCGATCGGGTGTATCGGATGTGTTTGACGTTCATGTTGCTGTTGCTCAGTACAATTGAGGCTTACTATCGACGAGAATGGATAACGCTTCAGTGGAGCCCCTACCCGATAGTAAGGCTGATGTTGTGAGATGGAGTTGCTGAGCTACAGCGTACAGCAGCTACGCTTGATTCTATCGAGACGTCGCCAATAACCCTAGACGAAGGTCGGATAACAGGGTCGTGACGGTGCTTGGTGGGTGTCACTTGTCGCATTGTAACAGGTAGCCTACAGCAGTAGTTTCTGTACGCAGGACCCTCTTTGATGCACGTGGTACCCACAAGAACCGTATTTACTCACGTTTCAACCCAGTACCTCTTCGAACCTGAATTCTTGTTGTCGAACGAGTAGAGTAAATGAAGAGGCTCATAACCTGTTGCCCTTTAGTTGGCGGTATGCAACGCGTGTCAGCCTGTAGCTGGTATACGTCCGCGTAGACTCGCGTGCGAATAACCCCATCAAGATACACTTCCGGTGAGGCGTGTCTGTAGAAGAGCTCAAATTGAGATGGAGAAGAGAAGATGTTGTTCGGCGACCCCAAGACGATATGTTGTTTAATGGAACTATTGATCAGCAGATAAGATCTGAATGTGAGTGAAAAGGAGTGATGGAGGTGGGTCTGACCATCACCTGATAGAAACTGTACATTGCGTATCTCACAGACGGTTGTACTCTACGGGCAGTTGTCTCATCTACCTACAGCAACGTTTCTTGTGGTTTGCCCGTGGTCTACCGTACCTATCTATGGCAACGTTTCCGGAAGTTTGATTCTGGGAGCTTATCTGCGTCAACGTCCTGACAGTCAACTTGGAACCATATGCCATGAATGCTGCCATACGTACCAGGCACGCTATTCCGCCGCATCACTTATTTACACCACATTGCTCGTACGTACTGCAATTACCAGCTTTTGAACATGACTAACCAGTAAACTGCGGTGCAAATAATTTTCAAGTTATTACTGCTGAGACCCCTGCTTGCTAAATACCGCCTCGATAGACGACATTCAACAGACAAAGTTCAGCTGTCTGTTGTACCAACAACTCGCAACTTCAATGTATACCAGATGATTTTTGAGTGTTGTCAGGTAACGACATGATGGTACTGACAGATAACATGTTGAAAACAATAACCGTATGATGATGTACGCACTGCTGTTCGATGTTGGGTTTGCGTGGTTGACAAGCGAAGACATCGTCGTGCATGATACACTATTTGGATAAAACCTGAATGGATACAGAGCTTCCCGGGTATTGTAACAAAGGCATACCCATGCCGCGAATATTGTGCCACAATCTTACAGAAGTCACAGATGTTCCGGGCAAGGGTATGGAGATCTTACAGAGCTTCCAAAAGTTCCGGGAACCGTTATGGAAGTCGTACAGAACTTTTATCATTAGGCATATAATTCATCGACTCCTCTTAAAACTACAACATAGCTGCCAGGATCAACAAGGTGAAGTTAATCAATACGTGGGTCGGAACTACAAAAACTGCCTCTGAGCGGGACAAAATCTGACAGCAGCTGTGGAAGTAATATCATCAGTTGATCAGTGTATCCTGTAAGTCCTACAACCGGGCGGAGCTGCTTTTGAGGGCGTGAGGGCCTGGGGGGGGCGGGGTGTTTTCGAAGGAAGTGGAAGGAACGGTTTAAAGGAAAATAGACGAGGGAGCCACGGGGAGGGAGGGGGGGGGGGGTGCGACGCAATCTGTGCGCGGAAGCTATTAAAACAAGTCTGACAGTTGTAAAGGGAATGCATCAGTATAGCATAAATAACCTGGAAATCGTGCAACGGTGGGGCGTTCGAGAGCGGTGGGGGGGGGGGGGGCTTCAAGCGCTTAAGTTTGCATTAATGTGTACCTGAGACAAACCTATTATACGATGATGCTAGGCCTAGGCAATCGTGCAGGTGGTCAGGAAAAAAGAAGGGGGTGGTGGGTAGTCATGGTTTAGCTTACCTTAGTTGTTAAAAATACATACAATAGTTTTCCATGTACTTTTTCGAACGCACACTGGTGAGGGTCCTTCCAACGCACACTGTGTCGGGCCCAGGGGGGGGAGTTCGGGGGGGGGCGCGTCGCCCCCCCCCCGACACTGCTACTAGCATCCAAGCACCGTTCGGCTGCCCTGCCAACCCAGCACATACATCAACACCAACACACACTACATTGCTAGTACCATCCAAGCACCGTGCGGCTGCCATCCAAGCACAGTTTGGCTGCCCTGCCAACCCAGTGCTGGTGGTGCATTTTGGGACACACACACCAACACCAACACACTCTACACTGCTAGTAGTAGCATACAAGCACCCTTCGGCTGGCCTGCCAACCCAGCGCTGGTGGTGCATGCGCTGGAACGTTTGCGCCTCTGCTGTTCGATCCTGCTACATCACGATGCGGGACAACAAAAAAGAACACAACACACAAACATTTCACTTCGTTGTGCCCTGGGCTGCGGAAAAAACGTCCCTTCCCAAAAAACCCTCCTCGTCCTTACAAAACCATGAAATTCAAACGGCTGCGATTCAAATCAAACGGCGCGACGAACACCCTGGCACTCAAACGGCGCGACGAACACCCTGGCACGCAAACAACCAGCTCAGTGGTGCATTTTGGGACACACACACCAACACCAACACACACTACACCTCCCTGGCACGCAAACAAACAGCTGGTGATGCATTTCGGGACACACACACCAACACCAACACACACTACACTGCCAGTAGTAGCATCCAAGCACCGTTCGGCTGCCCTGCCAACCCAGCGCTGGTGGTGCATGCGCTGGAACGTTTGCGCCTCTGCTGTTCGATCCTGCTACATCACGATGCGGGACAACAAAAAAAAACACAACACACAAACATTTCACTTCGTTGTGCCCTGGGCTGCGGAAAAAACGTCCCTTCCCAAAAAACCCTCCTCGTCCTTACAAAACCATGAAATTCAAACGGCTGCGATTCCAATCAAACGGCGCGACGAACTACACCCTGGCACGCAAACAACCAGCTCGTGGGTGCATTTTGGGACACACACACCAACACCAACACACACTACACTGCTAGTAGTAGCATCCAAGCACCGTTTGGCTGCCCTGCCAACCCAACGCTGGTGGTGCATGCGCTGGAACTTTGCGCCTCTGCTGTTCGGTCGTGCTCGTGCGGGGCATTTGGGACAACGAACACAACACACACCAAAAACATTTCACTTCGTTGTGCCCTGGGCTGCGGAAAAAAAAATCCCTTCCCACAAAACCCTCCTCGTCCTTACAAAACAATAAAATTCAAACGGCTGCGATTCAAATCAAACGGCGCTACGAACTACAACCTGGCACGCAAACACCCTCGCAGCGCACACCGCACACCCTCTTTTGCTATCCCTCCTCGGATACACCGCGCTTTTCGGCGTTACGCTGGGACGTTTGCGCCTCTGCTGTTCGATCCTGCCCTTGCGGTCTGCCGTGTCTGCGAGCGGCGGCGACTGCGTCCTTCAGTTCGGCTGCTGCATACTTTCTCTCGCTGGTTCCTGTCGCAGCTCACCTCCGCCGCGTGCTGTGGGTGTCTGCTATGAGCCTCTTCGCTCGTTCTAGGCTCCTCCTTCTCTGCGGCTGCGTGTTCTTCGCCCTCTTCAAACCTTACGGCGTACCACCTCCTCGTGCTGCGGCGGAATCTCCGCACACACACCATGCAGCGGAATGTCCCTACAGCAGAGCGGTATCTTGACTGGGGAGACCAACTCTTCCGATGCACATTCACAGGGCTCTCTCTGTGTGGTACATACGTGTGTAGCGCAGCAATACTCCTGTGTGCTTGCGTGTGTAGGATACGCGTACGTGTTCGAACCTGCCATATATACTACCTCACCTTCCTCCAGCGCTCCTGCGGTACAAATCCCTTCCATCACATGTGAATGCGTACGTGTTCGAACCTGCCATACTACCTCACCTTCCTCCAGCGCTCCTGCGGTACAAATCCCTTCTATCACATGTGAATGCATACGTGTTCGAACCTGCCATACATACTACCTCACCCTCCAGCGCTCCTGCGGTTCAAATCCCTTCTATCACATGTGAATGCAGGTGTGTACACGGCACTGCTTATACGCTGCGCACTCAGCATGGTCACAGCAGTGTGTGTATGTACAGCGGTGTGAACACAGCTCTCGCTGTGTGTAGCACATAGGTATCATGTGTAGTAGCGCAGCCGTAGTACTCCTGTGTGTTTGCGTGTGTAGGATGCGCGTACGTGTTCGAACCCCTGATATACTACCCCACCTTCCTCCAGCGTTCCTGCGGTACAAATCCCTTCCATCACCACCTGTCGATGCAGGTGTGTACAGCGGTGTGCACACAGCTCTCGCTGTCTGTGTGTGTAGTACACATACATGTTTAGACTATGACATGTGTAGCGCAGCAGTAGTAGTACTCCTGTGTGTTTGCGTGTGTAGGATACGCGCAAATCCCTTCCATCACCACCTGTGGATGCAGGTGTGTACAGCGGTGTGCACACAGCTCTCGCTGTCTGTGTGTAGTACACATACATGCTTAGACTATGACATATGTATAGCGCAGCAGTAGTACTCCTGTGTGTTTGCGTATGTAGGATACGCGCACGTGTTCGAATCTGCCATACTACCTCACCTTCCTCCAGCGTTCCTGCGGTACAAATCCCTTCCATCACCTGTGTATGCATCATCTCCTATGTATGTAGTCTAGACTATGCGTCTCCAGCTACGGCTGTGCGTCCTGTAAAAAGTGTTCGTGTCTTTCAGCACGTTACATCCTACACGTGCGTACAACGTAACCCATGCGCACTTTGTCATCACACCATGCGGCCTTCCTAGCCAAATTCTGCTGTTCCCTTTACAGGGGACTGAGTACGAGCATCCCATCGGTGACATTCTCCGCGTCAAAGCGAAAGTCGCCGACTAAACACTCCGCCACTCCCGACGATCGCCAAGTGCCTTCTCGCGCAGTCAAGTACGACAAAACATTCCGCCACTCCCGACGATCGCCAAGTGCGTTCTCGCGCAGTCCAGTGTGGAAAAACATTCAGCCACTCCCGACGATCGCCAAGTGCCTTCTAGCGCAGTCCAGTGTGACAAAACATTCCGCCACTCCCGACGATCGATAAGTGACTTCTCGCGCAGTCAAATGTTGTAAAACATTCCGCCACTCCCGACGATGGCCAAGTGACTTCTCGCGCAGTCAAATGTTGTAACACATTCCGCCACTCCCGACGATCATCAAGTGCCTTCTCGCGCAGCGAGCCACCAGTCAAGTGTGACAAAACACTTCTCCACTTAACACCAAAAAGCACTTGGCTAAACATGTATTGTTTGAATATTGAACAACAATCATTTTCGCAATGCAGCACCGTGTCTTGTCCTGTTGGAGACACCTTTCATATTTGGGCGCTCATTAGCCTCCTGCCATACATTACGTTAAAATGTTTGCTTATCCTATTCAGGTCCTGCTCCGCCTCTGCGGCCATCATCTGGCTCCTACGATAGCTATCGTTTTCTCGCTACTCTCTAGTTCTCCAAACTATTCCATGTCACATGCATCTATCTTTCTGATCTCCTATATATCATTCTGTTTCTCCTCGTAAATTTCACATTCTCCTACTCTGTGGGTGTTGTGCCACACGGCTACATATTTGTAGGCATGTCCTCCTCCCGACTACTGGTATCCACTTGCTTCTTTCAGGTGGGTCCAGTTGACCTACACGAACTCTCAGTTTCAGATTTTCTGCGTAGTCCATTGGGCCGTGCAGATACGTCTTCATCCTAGCATATTCCCTCAACCCCTGTATATCTCTTGAGTGCTTCTTCTATTTCACCATATTCCCTAGGGCTAGCAGTTCCCTTTCTTACATTCTTTCTTGTACACTTGTTTCTTGAACCCATCAAACCTTTGAATGTACAGTACCTCTTCTTTGTCTCGCCCTAACTCACATCAATGTCATCTTTACAACGTTACATTTTTTTTTTCCTAGCCGCTCTTTTGTTCTCTTAATCCCGTAAGCCCTGTCAACAATGGCTTCCAGCTTTTTTTCTGTCACATATTTTACTTTCGCGGGGGAAGGGGGGGGGTAAGTGGAGCTGCGGAATGGATGGCTTGAAAGGTAATAAGTTGATGTCAAATGTCTTGTAGCGTGTATTATCTTGCAGGCACTTGATTTTCGGTGAGGCGACGGGGGCGACGGGGGCGGCGGGGGGGCAGTTATGTGCGTATGTGTCATTGGGGGGAAATGTGGGAGGGTGGTAACGGTGGTAATGGTTGCGGGGAATGGAGGTGGTGAATGATAGCAACATACTCTACCTGTGTGTTACATGCGGATGCCCGATATTACAATATGAATAGGAAGAGAAGGAAATTGTTAACATGTGGTGTTTTCTTACCTTGATGTTATCGTGTAGAAGCAATGATTTCTGGCAATCGCATGATTGCATTAGATTTCACCACTACTACTACGGTACACACTTTTTAGAACTGTGGCATACAACGTTTCATAGCTGAGAAGTGTGTTATGAACTGAACAATTGTACGTAATGCTTTGGACTATATATCTCATTTCATCGTTAGGCGCGTATGTCACTTTGGTGGCCCAGGTTGGGAGATGATCATACAGACGGTACGCAATAAATACCCAGCACACTATTAACAGAAGTGTCGTCCACCGCGAAGGGATATATGTTATCCTTATTCAAAGATTCAGCAAACCACAAAGTTGTGATAGCCGTATAAAACATGCACAGCGTCGCTGGCACATTGAGCTCATGTCTTAATGCAGCGGTCAATATCGAGATCGTTGATGCGTTATTGATCGTGACTGTTTATGAAGGCAAAATACACCAACAGCTCAGTTAGTTGTGAAAAAGCCGCACGTAGTTACTCGCGTTTAACCTCACCGCAACCTGCCGCAACGGATTTTGGTGACAGAGACTGCGTTTGAAAGAGCGACAAATGCATTGTGTTGCTCATCCGCATCACCCAAGTAGGGGACTTGTTTGTGCTCGGAATATAATCATGTTGCCGTATTCTCCATCGGTGTTCGATGACCATTCTTTGGGAGTGGACGGGTCCGGGGTCAACGATTGTGAAACAACCTTTCCGGCCGAAGCGGAAGTCACGTTTTCGTTACCCATTAATAGAAGCCATTGAAATATCCCTGATATTCGAAGATATGACGTTCGTCTGCGCACACCGGTAATACTTATACACAGCAAGCGTCATACTTTTCAAAAACACGCATGATGTGTACGAGGTAGAAGCAAAAAATTCTTGCTTGCATGATTTTTAAGTAGACTCGAGTGAGCAGCCTTTCCTAAAAAAAAACAAGCGCAAAAGAAATATTTGATCTTCTGCACAATTGTCAACCCGCATTAATTGACTGTGAGGGGAGGTTTGGGCTCGGTCACGAGGACATGTCTGGACAACATGGACATTTCTATTATCATTGAGTTATTGTTTTAAAGTATGAACCTGGGATTCAAACCGAAGTTAATGCGCAGTCCATTCGAGCAATCGATTTGCACGAATATAATAAGCACTGTAGTTAAAACTTATGTCGAATTTTACGTTGAATCTTGGGTGGAAATTATTTTCAACGTATATTTGAGCATGTTCAGGTTGTTCCGTCGCCCCGGGACTTTACCGGGCTACATGCATTGTTTTGTGATGATCACTCTCCCTTCTCTCTCTCCTGTCTCTTTTTACCTTTTCCTCTCTCTTTAGCCCCAAGCGCCCTTTTCTAACTATTCCTTTTCATTTGGACAATAACAAGTGGTCGTAGCAGACGCCTCGGTGCCACATCTGCATCTCTTCGCATACAAGACAGCCTTCACACGAACACTGTGTTCGCAGGCTATTCACATACGAAACCCGGTCATTAAGACCAATCTTTCGCAAACAGAGCAATCACTCTGTCGGCAACTCGTCACGCAGAGAAGACACTTTCAGATGATGTACGGACAAGATACGGCTAGTGCCAGCGTTTTATGCAGCGTTTATCACGGAAGTCAAACATGTCGCTCTCGGTGCCGTTCCCGATCGCATTGCGTTCTGCTACTGCACAGCTGGCAATCGCGGGCTATGGCAAGAGTGTATTTTGACCTCATGACCGGCATATGTTGTAAGATTTTTCAATTTCGTGGGCACGCACTTAACCTTAGATTTTCGCTGGGCACCGCCTCTACGTTAGCCGCTGGGCATCACCTCTACGTCAACCGTCGGGTTCATCGAGTCCGTGCCGCCTTTCGACCTTTTGCTCGTTTGAGATTTAGGGGTGTTTCTTTCACACGCTTGCTGCCTATTCTCGTTTCCCCCGAAAACTACTTGTATTAGTCTTTTCGACGCTTGCTACGATAGAGATATTAATAATACCGTTTACCTGTTTGTGTTTCTGAATGATGGGATTGGGTTCCTTAACCCGCTCTAGCCCAAAATCGTCAAAGCGTCGTTCTCTTCTCGAAAACTGATCGCCTGGTGTTAAATACTGGAAGCTGTTGTTGATAGGGTTTGTTCATCGGGCTGCACTTTCAGGTTGCTCAAAAACCTGTATTTTGGCCTCGAGAGGTATGGAGCTCCTCAACTGGTGTGAGGTGCCTCAGAAAGTAAACGATTCATCTCTGATATAGCATGGGTGATTCATGATGTATTGGCTGCTAGGTGTTCCTGCAGGTTTCTTGTTGTTGTTTGTTTGCGTGGGTCCTAACCGGCGTCGTGTTGACGTGCACGGTGTGTGCGGGTGTCCGGTGTGGTTTGGTTACATGGCAGATATAGCGCCCTCCAGGGAATCACAACTAAGCGTCAAACGCCCGGCTCACGATGGTGCGGTTGACCAAGACGCTTACGGCCTCGTTAGGGGCATCTCTCTGTATCGCAGTGAACGGTGAGTAAAAGATTCCAAGTCGTCCCTTGTTCACCGTATGGCCATATATTTTGATTTTGCATTAATGCTACATGAAAAGGTTCGGGTAGAAACAAAATTGTGTATTGCGACCCTTTCTTGCCGAGGATCCCAAAAATGCGGATTGAAAGTGACACACCGACACCACAAAATTAAAAGCGGCTTTGCTGGCGGAGATCACCTTTCCGGGATGTTGTCAGGGTGTAGTGTGTACTGCCCAAAACGATTACCCGTCGGAGAAGTAAACGACCAGGGATATATTAGGCGGTTAGCGAAGTGACGGTCTCCGTAGATGTTGTGACAGGGTTAGCATGGTTGACTGTACGAGATAGTTGGGCATGTTCTTGTCGGGGTCTGGGGAGTGTGTTTTTGGCGAGGCCGTAGTGGAGGGCAAACTGGCGCCTTTCTTCCTCCAATGTTGAGAGCAGGTCTCACGAGTTGGGTAGCAAGACCGAGTCGGGCACAAGCGAGTCGGGGTTCGCATTGGGAGCGTCAGAAGATTGACGTAGTCCGACTTAAGCAGAAGTCTGTGCCTCTCTGTTCTCTCTCTTCCTCTCGGCCCGTTCTTTCAACACCCTCGCTGGCAGAAACAACCTATTCGGGGTATTTCAGGGTGTGTGCTGGTCGAAGGGATCCCCTGACGGAAACGCAGACGATGAAAAAACATTTCATTCTGAATTGCACTGGGCATGGACGTTTAACTGAATCCATTTTCCCGACACATCCTCGTGTGAACCCGCCTGCTTGCCTGATCCGGAATTCAGGTGTCAACCATTGCCTTGCGTCATGTTTTCCATTTTTTCCGACCCTGTGAGTGACAGCGTTCCATAATTGTTTCTTCCGTGAAATATGATATGTAGAATGATCGGGCGGTTGTTCAGGCAGCTTTATACCAGTGTTTTAAGTGTTTTACTGTACCCATACTGTCTTTTAGAAGAGAGATCTTAATAACAGTAAGGATATAAACTGTTTTCAATGTGCACTGTTCGGTTTGTCGATGTTTACAACAAATACTGTGCTGTAGGTTTAGGTATGTATGTCTTACTAGATCTTTTATGACGAAGGAAACAAGCTACAAATCATATGCATGGGCGCCGCAGCGTCGACAAGTACCGAGGATTACTTGTGCGAGGCATGCTTGTCGTCGGAGCACCCATGTATGGAGATGTCGTGGAATGCCCTCTCATGCCAAGGCTACTTGCTCCAACGGCAGCGGTACTCCCAGCTACCTAAATATGCCACGAACGCATCTCTTGCAATCTCATCGACCATCCCCATTTTCTCTTCGTTGTTTCAAACTCCAGGCTTATACGAGAATGCGGGATTACCGACGAGGACATCCCCGACATCAAGACATGTTTTGACACTGTTGGACGCAGCATCATCGGCTATATGTATGTTTTAATGTTTTTGCAAGGCGGGCAAATATGTCGTCATCACTGAGATTTGACGCAATATTGTGGGGAAAGTAAAGACAACCAACACTATCAGCAAAGCAATGCCAGCAAACATGTCTGAAAACGTTTAACGGAACACATGGCGAAACCAACAGCGGCGGAAAACGATACGAAATGGCTGGGTGCGTCATTTTCTGAAGATCGCCACCTCAAAATCTCCTTACCGAATTGAAGAGGTCTATACCGAAACTCAAACTAAGCAGTGGAAGATATTCGAAAGGTTCAGCCCGTTAGAAAACGCTCGCTAGGTACTCACACCCAATGTCAACGCAAATCACCTGCGGCATATGGTGGCCTTGTCCATCTCAAAATATTGAATTATGAATGACAGGATATATATATATATATATATGGATATCGGGATCCATGCCTTTGTTGATGTGCAGTCGCTTCTCACGGGCAAGCTATGTATCATAATGTGGATGCGAGGAAATACAATTCGCGACGGTATTAAGCTTGTTCCTCCACGACGACGCACTGTATCCGACATAAATTTCGGGACGTCGAAAACAATGTAAGGTAACCAGCTGGCCACCATTAGTATCTGATAATGATATATGGAACTTGACCAGCAATTGCTATACGTTGGACGGTTGGCTTGTACGCCCACCCGTACAGTACATCTGTCCGGAGCATAATCATTGTGCCGCGGCAACGAGGGAAAGCATCGCCCACCTGTCTCACTACCCTGTTCCATCATTCGGCCACATAAACGCCACATATAAACTAACTTCTTTCTCCTTCTCGTCACAAGTGATCTTAACAGACACTTGGACGCCACCGCTACAAATTTAGGCACAGAGACCGAGCCTCGAAACGGGTCAGTGTCACACTGAAGATTCTCGTCAAGACAGGATTAGTCTTAAACGTGCTACATCTTCGGAATCATTCGACTTGGTTTTTCGCGTAGAATATTCAACAAAGTGCGCGTTAGCTGCCTCTTACCTGGTTTTCCCGTTTGACGTAACTGCGTGGGCGTGGGCGGGTTTGTGAAGCCATTGGACGACTGAGCGGTCACACGACTTGTTTACATTGTCTTCGGTGAGCAAAAGGTTTTTGACAAGCCCTTTTCGTTGAACCAAGCGTCGGCCGCCCATCTCTCTACGTTTCTCCTCGCGCTTGCATGTCGCTAACGTTTCTCTTTCGGCCCTTTTGACGGAATCTCTCCTCCTGCCTCACACCCGCTTCGTGCCATTCTTAAGAGACCTTTCAGAGAACGACCTCACAACGATACCGGCCGACCTGTTCGAGTCCCTGGGCGCTGTGTCGACGCTGTGAGTGTCGCTTCTAATCTCCTCCTCTAGCCTTACAATAAACTCAGCGGCACTTTCATTTTGAAGCCCGATGCGGGAAGGGAGACATTTTCGGGAGAATGGTTACGTTTTCGTGCCCTTAATGTCATGGTCGTCTATTCGGACCAGGTCCCGAAGCTTGCCTTACTCTGCACCACGAAGTTATTTATATAACACAATCAAATCTTTGTGATGCGCTTAGCGTCCGGTTGTAAACCGGGAATACGAACGGATGGCCTCTGGGGGTGCGGTAGTGCCGTTGCACGTTGTATTTGGCTCGGGGTGCAAACGGCGACTGAACAACTTTGTCACATAAGTGCTAAGTACGTTGATAGTAGATGCCCCCAACTACTAAACGATAGTTTAGCTTGCTATCCAGCTTTAGCCAGGACCCTGACGTGTACACATCGGCAACATATTACTATCAAGCGAATATATCGCAAGTCACGAGGTGCAGAGGAAGTGCAAGCGGTGCAGTAGGTGAACTGCCAGCATAGTGAAAACCGTGCATGTGCCTCGAAAAAGCAAATTTCAATTCAAAATCCCGAGAAATCTCAACCGCACGA
This sequence comes from Undaria pinnatifida, assembly GCA_012845835.1. NCBI lineage: Eukaryota > Phaeophyceae > Laminariales > Alariaceae > Undaria > Undaria pinnatifida. Next base: position 13,830,830 of record JABAKD010000021.1, on the reverse strand, counting down.
GTGAGGGTCAGGCGTGGTCAGGTTTGTATTTGGTTGCAGGATGGATGGAATAGAGTTTTCTTTTGTAGATCTGAGGGAAGTGTGACCCGGTCACATTCGACTCATTCTTTTGCATATACTTTTCCTGTCCTGATCAACAATGGTGACCAACACAAAAGCTCCGGGAGGGCCGCTCGGCTCACAAGCCGCCCGTGGCTGACGTTTACGTATTTTCCAGTCTGATAACAACCGCTACAAAGCCTTACCTACCCATATTTCCCATATGTCACTCAACAGCAGCACTCCCGTCTCTTCGCGCTGCGACAACCTGTCGATATAGCCTTGGCTTCCAACAAGATGAATGCTTCGTCCAGAGAGTCTTCCCACTAGGGGGGGGGGGGGGGCAAACAATTCCAACGACAGGTTAAGCTTCTCAAGCGTGGTCCTGTCGTTAGAATGATTGTATAACGAATACTTTGTTTTCGGACTAGCGGATGGAAATGTTGGTGGAGTTGCCCGGATTAATATGTTGGCCGAAGCAATGTTCCTGGTGAGAAATTGAGCAACTCATGTTAGAAGATCAGGAACTTGTGCCGAACCCGTAGCGTAAGCTGACTCTAGAGCAAAAGCTTGAGCGAAAAACGGGTCAACGCGAATCGATTGTCACCACATCCCCTGCGAAATATGTATTATACGGTGTAGCTGTTGTCTTGAAATCACGCTGGCGATGACGTTGTTTGTGTCAAGCTGTACACGGTGAAGACGTGAACGAACGGTGCCTGATCTCCTCCCGGTTTAACCAATACGTGCTTCCGGGTCTCCATTACATATATCTCCCTGCCCGTCGGTCTGTTGACGCCGCCGTTGCGCCTGACAGGAACTTAGCCGGTAACAAACTCTCGACACTCGACGAAGACCTATTCCAGCCTATGGCGTCGTCCCTGGGGTCATTGTGAGTGAAGGGTTTAGTAAGAGAGGAAAGATAAAGCTGGGAGCCGACGTCTTGTCAGTATCGACGGGAGACCGGATTCAGCGTCGCCAGACACCACGCTGTACGTTACGATGGCGAGCACAAATGTCGAATTACTCCACTAAACCCAAACGTTGTTGCAAGCAGCTACCAGTGCAAGTTGTTATCTTTGTTCTGCAGCGGAAACCTCAACCACCAATGGTGTGGGCGACATCAACCACAAAGTTTGTGGGCGACTAAAAAGCCGCTTTTTCACCATTGCCGTGGACTCAAGGCAACATCGCACGTCAGTCGGTGACGGTTGGATCACTTAGGGTCGCCATTCACTACGCCAGCAAAACGTAAACGGTCGCGAAGCCCCACTTCATAAAGAACACACATATCGCTGGTGATCAGAAGGGGGTTCTCCACATTTTACAGAAGCAATCCATGTGTTAACTGGTACCGGCTTAGTGTTTATCACACCTCTGGGGAGTCAGCCATAAACGTTGTTCGTTGATCTCTACGAAGCGTAGAGGGCTTACCCGTTGAGCTGACAATAGTGGGGTAGTGGAGTCACGGGTATCAAGACAAATAATAGACGAACAAATATATATTTACTTACCTTTAGCCAAGGCGCAGCGTGAAGAGAAGAAGACTCATTCGGTAGAAGAAGCGCAACGAGTAGTGACGGCGAAATAGCCAAAAAAAATCCACCATCCCGATATACCGCTACAATGTAGCTAGCCTATCACTGAAAACCCCTACTATACTCAACCGTCATCCTATCCGTATTATATCCGAGCATACAATCAACTGCCTTTCTGGTTCGTAAGTGATACGGCAGGATGCTACATTATCATATCATGAGGGCAAAACGATTTGATAAACACTACGGTCAATCAATACCTTCCCAGTACTGCTGTGACCACAAAGAAGGATTGCAGAACCATAGTCCTTGAAAAGGACTCCGTACATCTGAACATACAATTGAAGAGCAGTATCTTACATAATTCTTAACGAACCTGATATTTAATACGTAAAGTCCTGAGTCCAAAAACAAAAGTTCAAATGCAAAATACATGGACGGAAAACTCAAATCTGAAATCCAAATTCCGAAAATCCAAAAAACTCAAACATCGGCCTTAAAATAACCACTCAGCCTTTCATATAAAACGGTTGTAAGCTCCATAGTTGATGGGGATGCCAACAAGTGTGATGGAATAACAGTCTCAAAACCCAATTTCGAATTAGACAAATGCCTCCCTGCTGGGTACGTACTGAAAACCTATTCAGGTTCCGAATTGAAAATCAAGAGCAAGGTAATGTCACACTAGATAACGCAATCGTGAATAGGTATTGATTCAAAAGTTGACAAATAGTTACTTGCCTCTCTAAAAATCATGCACCCTTGAAAGTACCAAACTACAGCTAGTATATGCAGAATAATGCGTCAAGCAACAATCAAAATATGCTCGTAAAAAGGTTTGTCGCCCTCGGGTTCAGACGTACCGAACTCGTCGAGCTTGAGACCTTTTTTCCTACATACCGAGCCTCAGTCCTCGTAAGTGGTCAAGCGAAAACTACCCCGCACAAGCGGTAACAGGTGGGCGTGACCCCTCCATGCAGGATAAAAATTAGATTATTCGGCTCAGCTGGGTGTCATCACGGCGCTAGTTGAGAAAACCATAGCCTGATTACGCGGGCATGCCCCCGGGTTCAAGTACATTATCAAAACCCGTTGCGGTTGCCAAGTCTCGAAAAAATCATACTTAATTGTCAAGAGGTAGAAATAACGAACCTAGCGTATATTAATCATGATATGTTATACCATTCTCCTCAACCAAGTGTTTCATCGTGAAATTCCTCCGTAAAGTCCCGGTGACAGCGAAAATACCAACTGCAGTCTTCCAGTGTACTTTCCTCAGTGAATTTTTGTTCCTAGCCACCGCTCTCACTGCGTTCGCAATGTCCGGACGTGTCTGGTTAGCAAGCCGCATCAAGCATTCGACCAGCTCGCTCAAAAGGCCAGTCTGTTTGAGACCTTCTTCGAGCGGGTTTGTCCTAACCGAACTAATGCATATATCACCATTCACCGCAAACCCCGCAAATATATTTCAAATCCCCGCAATATGTCGCAATATTCCAAAGTTGACTCGATAACTGTTTTATGCCGGGTATAGCACGAGTTCAACCGCGTGTTTCATTTTGTTTCAGAATACCGATAGATAAGAGCGCAAACCCCTCGCTACACGTGGCGAGGTTGTTATATCGGGGGTCAAGTCATTCCGCATGTTCCTTCCCGAATTGGACACACGTAGTATGACAGTGCTGCTAGAGTGTTAGTCCATTCTGCTACTTGATAAGCTACCGTGGTAAAAAAAAACGATCCTTTAAACTGTTTGGCGACCTTGACTAATAACGCGTATAAAGGATACGATATCAGGTAAACTCCGAAACACACGCAGGAATGTTGGCCATTTTCGTCCGTTCTCATATACTACGCACGTACATAGAATGATTGAGAACCTAACTGTGGACTATAAGAACCATATATTCAACCAGGTACCCCATTCCCCCTTCTCACTGCTTTTGGTCCGGCATACAGCAGATACCGCTTACCATAACACTCTGCACACGCGCATGACAAGGGCGGGGGGAGTTGAGGGGGCGATCTAACGAAAGGAGGCTCGAACATATCAAAATCATATCAATCATTGTCAACCAAAGCACGTTAAACTACAATAGCATAATCTTAAAACGGTACTTGCATGCATAACCCAGACAAGGTCAGAGTGGGATATTTAATTTAACGTGAAGAATACATCCCGATCTATCCACCGCATACTTCATCGTAACACGACGTGAGCAATAACATATTTCCTCACTACCTAATTCTTCATTTCGTGTACCGCACTATGCTAGATCGCTGTTAAGGTTGACAACGAGCTATTTTGGAAGTAGCCCGCACTGTATAATACAACCAAACTGCATCATATTTGTCTTCATTTCTTGTACGTACCCGAAATCTACGACTACTGGTATCATACTAACAATACCCGTCGTCACCTCCCGGGCGTGCCTTAAATATAATACTACTGATACTAACCATACCCCTGCAGCTATCAACCGTCACCAATTTATCTGTTAAACCGGATGACGTACGATATCGTACCACGAACTTTGTTACGAAAATACACGTCACACAACCCAAATCAATTACTATGTTTCGGGAATGGCGAATTCGTTCTCAATTCCCTCCCTCTTTGGTGCGTGAGGAAAAACGATTGTTTGAAAGTAGAACTTCCATGAGTTTCGGGTACGAGTATAAACGTGTTGCAGAACTTCCAGAAGTTCCGGGTGTTTTGTCACGGGCGTACAGAACTCACGGAAAATCCTGGCGGGTACAAAAGGTGACGTACCCGCACCCCGGGTATTGTGGCATGGGGTGTACAGAGCCCACAGAAGTTCCGGGTACGAGTATGAATGTCCTACAGAACTATCAGAAGTTCATGAACGGGTATGACAGTCTTCTTGAACTTCCAGAAATTCCAGGTAATGTGGAGCACGGGCGTACAGAATTTGCAGAAGTTCCGGGTACGGGTATGAATGTCCTACAGAACAAACAGGAGTTTCGGGTACGGGTATGACAGTCTTACAGAACTCCCAAAAATTCCAGGTATTGTGGCAAGGGCGTACAGAACCTACAGAAGATCCGGGTACGGGTATGAATGTCCCACATACATACAGAACTTACAAAAGGTTTGGGTACGGGAAATGCCAGGGTAGATTCACACCCCCTCGGGGGTGGTAAGTTTGATTCGAAGCGGAGAATTTAATCCAGCTTGCATGGCATGTTATCACTGGGCAAATGTCCCCGAGGCAATCTGCCGTATCTATATCGAAGGGAATTTCGAATAATAATAGACAAAAACAACACCGAGAGAGGCGATAAATCGTGAACCTCAATGGGTGACGACCGGGGCAACAGCAGCGCTCACTGCTATTCTGCTGTGTAACAGATCTTACCATAGCGTCCTCCGGCTGTGGCGCGTTAAAGTAAACATTGGCGGCCACAGGTCCATATTTTCCTACCGGCTCGATACAAGCCAATTTCCGCGACAAAGAAGCGAAACTACCCGAAACACAAAGGGTAGTGTTGAAGACGTCGATGGTAACTGCATTCGTCGTCATGGCAGAAACTTTCACAATGCGCAACACGTGAGGAGCAAAATTCCTATGTTTCCACCACATCAAATTGAATTTAATTCGAATCATAAAAATTGAATATCTTCGATTCAAAAGTAAGTGTCCTTCGTTATAGAATCAAAGGACGTTTAGTCGTGTACTCTATAGTAACAATGTGAAAAAGAAGTACAGACAGATATGTTAACACTGCGGTAAGCCCCACGACCAACCAATTACGCAGGGTATTTCGTGCCTCCATCCGTTTATTACATAATTGCCTGACAACCTCTATCATACCGAACGGAGTAGCATATGCCTAACGAAGTAAATTTGCCCTCACGTTCAAATGTGGTGACATCGCATATATATAACATCGCATGCCGACCTCGCCTGCTGTATTTGTAAGATGCATCTCTATCTTAGAATTGGCGACCTCAGGGCCACACATGGGCACGGTAAACATCATGGGAGTGAAATCGTACCCTTGAGACAAAAACAATTCCAATAGGAAGCACAGGCAGACATGATGACACTGCGGTAAACCACACTACCAACACAACGCATGCCCACGTGAGACAACCTCTACGAAACGCAGTAGTAGCATATGCCTAACGAAGTAAAGTCACCCTCACGTTCAATAGTGGTGACATCGCATATATATATGTGTCCCCCCCCCCCCCCCCCCCTCCAACGCCCCTTCTTTCCCGACCACCTGCACGATCGCCTAGACCTAGCACCACGCGTATAACAAGCTGATACATATCTTTGATCTCACAGCGCCGAAGTGTATTTGAATATTATTCGTGACCTAAACCTCCTAAAAAATCTCCCCCCCCCCCCCCCCTCCCTCTTGCTCTTCCTTACTCAAACGCCCCACCAAATATCGAAATCCGCCACATTAATAAACACTTCACGCACAGGATATCACCTCATTATCTTTCGAGAGCCATCCATGCCGCTGTTCCCCCCCCCCCCCCCCCCCCCCCCCTTCGCCTCGAACGCCCCTTTCTTCCCCATCACCCGCACCTTCGCCTAGACTTAGCACCACACGTATAATAAACCCCTCACCTAGAGCCCTTCCCCCCCCCCCCCCCCCCGTCCCCGCCCCCGCCCCCCCCCCGACCCTCCCCCCCCAACCCATCCCAACCCCACCCCCTCGAACACTCCACCCTCTCTTTACTCACTGATTGTACGACTTACCCCAGTATAAACACGATAAACTGATGTATTATTTCCAAAAATGTCACATTTATCCCCTCGAAATAATGTATAGTTTCCAGGCACATATCGAGCTGCGCCCCCCCCCCCCCCCCCCCCCCCCGCCCCCAAAAATATACTGGTGCCAAAACCGTCAGATTTATCCCCTCGAAAGGATTTATAGCTTACATGCACAAATTGCCCCCTTCCCCCCCCCCCCCCCCCCCCCGCCCCCCTCCAAACCCGCTCGCTTTTGATCAAAATCACGCCCCCCCTTTCCCTTCACAGCTGTCAGATTTTGTCCCCCTCAGAAACGGGTTTTATAGTTTCCGCGCACAGACTGACTAAAATCATCCTGTTGACCCTGATAGCTACAATGTAGCTGTAAGGGGAGTCGCCGACCTCTATCCTTAATGAGGACACACAACTCGTATTGCGCGCGATCGGAGTATCACACACAGCTTGCAAAGATGAGTTTCGACGAAATCTTCGATCTCACAGCTGGAGTGTATTTTAATTTTTATAATATATATTATAAAAATGAAAATACATATATATATATATATAACATCGCACACCAACCTCGCCTGCTGTATTTGTACGATGTATCCCTGTCTTAGAATTGACGACCTCAGAGCCCCACATCGGCACGGTAAAAATCATGGGCGTGAAATCGTACATTTGAGACAATAATAAGTTGAAAAGGAAGCACAGGCGCCGATATGTTTAAGTTCCGTAGGGTATTTCGTACATACCGTCTGCATGATCGCCTCCTAACCTATGCCAAGCGAAGTATGACTAACGAGGTAACGTAATTGAGTGCGTGTACACCAAGCGTTCCCTTAAAAACAGTGACGATTCGCATTCCTCCCTCTAGAGCTCGATGGCGGTGACATTACATGACCACATCACCTCGCATGTTGTATTTGGCAATACGTATCTCTTTCTGAAAATTAGTTATGTCAGAAAATAATGGTAACCATATGATGGCGGTGACAGTGCATGACCACATCACCTCGCCTGTTGATTGGGCAATACGTATCTCTTTAATATAATTAGCGATGTCAGAAAATAATGTTAAGTACAAACATCCTAACTTTCGATCCATGTACAATAACCAATTATGGAGATTTCACACGTTGTTTACTACACCCAAACACTGGGTTGCATACTGCATCTAACACTGAACGTTCTTGAATGGTAAACATTACCAGACAGATGATATAAAGGGATGTCTTCTTGCTGCAACCGTCAGGTTTGTCCCCTTTAAGGATTTATAGTTTCCGCGCACATATTGAGCTGCCCCCCCCCCCCCCGCTCCCTCTCTTCCCCTTCCTCCGATCGCCTTTGGTGAAAAATCGTCACCCCTTGTTCCCCCCCCCGCCCCGGTCCCCCCCCCCCCCTCCCTTCTGTCCTGCTTAGTTTATTCAAACGCCCCACTTACAATGGAAATCGGCCAGGGTAATAAACACCTCTACGCAGTTAATATCACGTCATATATATTTCCAACCATCCATGACGCAGTTTTCATTCTTTCTCCCCACCCCCCTCAACCCCTCCCTCCAACGCTCTCTACTTTTCCACCACCTGCACGATCGCCTAGACCTAGCACCACGCGTGAAACAAGCCCCTACATATATTTGATCTCACAGCCGGGGTGTATTTAAAAATAAATGTGACCTAAACCTCCTAAAATATCCCCCCCCCCCCCCTTCTCGATTTACCTTGCTCAAACGCCCCACCGAAAATCGAAATCCGCCACATTAATAAACGCTTCACGCACTGGATATCACCTCATCATCTTTCTAGAGCCACCCATGCCGGTGTTCCCCCCTCCCCCCCCCCGCCCACCCCGCCTCTCCCCCGCCCCCCCGAACGCCCCCTCCTTCCCTACCACCCACATCATCGCCTAAATCTAGCACCACATTGTCAGCAAAACCCCACATCTATGCCACCTAAAGCCCATCCCTCCCCCCCTCCCCCGCCCCCCTCCCCCCCCGCCCCCACCCCCCACCTCCCCACCCCATACCACCCCCACCCTCTTGAACACTCCGCCCTCTACTCACTGATTGTACGACTTGCAGCATGTACATGATAAACTGGTGCATTATTTCAGAAACTGTCACATCTATTCCCTTTAAAGAGTTTATAGTTACAACGCACAGATTGAGATGCCCCCCCCCCCGCCCCCATGATGAACTGGTGCCCTCTTTTTTTTTTCTTCTCTTCGTTTCTCCATAAACCGTCAGATTTATGCCCTTGAAGGATTTATAGTTTCCACGCACGAATTGTCCGCCCGTTGCCCCCCCCCCACTCCCCGCCCCCGCCCCCGCCCCCTCCCCGTCCACGCCCCCCCCCGTCCCCCCCCCCCCCCCCGCCCCCCTCCCCCCCCTCCCTCCCGCCCGCTCCCTCCCCCCCGGCTCCCCGCTCCCCAAACCTCCAAACCCCCCCTCCAACCCCGCTCCCTTCTGATCAAAACCAGGCCCCCACGTCCTTCATACTCCGCCCTCTCTCAACTGGTTATTCGACTCCCAGGATTCACTTGATAAACGGATGCATTTCCTTTCACAGCTGTCACATTTGGTCCCCGTCAAAAACGGGTTTTTAGGTTTCCGCGCACAGACTGACTAACATCACCCTGCTGACCCTGATAGCTACACTGTAGCTGCAAGGGGAGTTGCCGGCCTATATTCTTGACGAGGACACACAACCCGTAATACACGCGATCAGAGTATCACACACAGCTTGCAAAGATGAGTTTCGACAAAATATTCGATCTCACAGCTGGTGTGTATTTTTTTCTTTTATATTACGTGCCTACAGGGAAACATGGAGAGGACCTACAGTAGTAGTAGGTGGTACTACTAATATAATCACTATCATAATACAAATATACGATACGTACTGCTACATACATCTGTACTTCCGTTGTTCGGTTGGTGTCACTGACAAGGTAAGACATCAATATAAAATGCATAATAGAAGTAGACTACACTCTTTGGGCTTAAACCCGAATTATTGCATTTGGGCTCCCCAATTATTTTGCCACATTCGTACAGAAGTCACAGAAGTTCCGGGTTAAGGTTTGGGGGTCTTACTAAACTCACAGAAACAACTGGTAGGGTACGGAAGTGTTACAGAACTTAAACAAGTTATGGGTATTGTGGCACGGGTCCACAGAACTCACATGAGTTATAAAAATGATATACCCGCACCCCAGGTATTTGTGGCACTGGCGTACAGAACTCGCAGAAGTTCCGGGTATATGGGTATGGCTGTCGTACAGAAAATCCAGAAGTTCCGGGTACGGGTATGAATGTCCTACAGAACTTACAGAAGTTTTTTGTAGGGTAATACCCGGGGTATCTACCCCGGGAATAGTTTGTCCGTACCCTACAGGGAACGACCTTAACATTATAGTCTATGTCCTCAACCCGTCAATGAAGCATTTTGCATCTTGTGCCAAGAACCTGTTCATCAGCAGAGCTATCACACCACAAGGTATCACATTTGCCGGTGGTTGGGGCATAATAAGGGGCTGGGGGACAGGCACGAGCATTTTTTCTGCCCGTCCTTCTGCCCAAGCTGCTGTCCTTGCTATGATTCAACGCGAAAAAAAGAAGTCTTGACCGCAAAGAATGCGGAGGAAATTTTTGATGGTCTTAGCCGCGAATTATTATAGTAACATGTGTCATCCCTACGTCAGTCAAATACTGCTGTATCAATGGTATAGTCAGCAGTATCGTATGTCGCGACAACATCTAGTGTTCTTTTGATATCCTCTATGAGCCCGAGGTCTCCTAGTATGACTTTTTTTCTCTCTCTCTTCCTTCCCTTGCTTCCTCTTCTTGTCTTGCCTTTTCTTGCGTTTCTTGTATTTTCATTTCTTTTATTTTTTCGTTTTTTTTTTGCTTTCTTCTCATATATTACCTTTCTTTTATCTCCTCTTCTTTTCTTCATTTTTTTTTTACAATTGACTTGCGCCTGTCGTGCGTATGCGCAATGATAGATACTACCATGTACGTGAAATATATGGGCAGTCTTTGTTGTGTGGCAAGCGGTATAGGCGGTTTTTAAAGGCGCGAGAAGTGGGACGTATACACCCGTAGTATGGACCTGACACCTCGTAGACTGACTGCTGATTTCACCTGTATATGTTTCTGGTGGAGGCATGAATTGCATCAGTTATGTGAAATATGCGTGTACTGTAACAATTTGAGTTTGCTTGTGTTTTTTTTCGAGGTTCCTGAGCTCCAGATTGACTAGAGACAACGGACTTGACTATGCGAGTTAATGCGACAACATCAACGCCTACAACAACAACAAGAACAACAACAACGACAACAACAACAACAACAACAACAACAACAACAACAACAAAACAACAAAAACAACAACAACAACAACAACAACAACAACAACAACAACAACAACAACTCAACAACAACTGCATAAAAAGTAGCAAAATCAGTTTCAACAACAAACAACATGATGTATTTTCACACAGCAGAAGTCCACCAACTGCTGTATGACTCTAGAATCAAGACAAAGCCCGGACAAAAACAATTGTTCAAGACATGGGGAACGCTTCAACACCTGGGTGTCGGTACCTCTCACACCCGGCGTCCTCCACCGCTACCAGCCACCTCGTGCCAACCCCAACCCGGGCCCACACATCAACGGGCTCAACAGGCGGCGCTCCCACTGAGTACGTCAGATACTTCTCGAAATTCGGTTTCACAACAAAATCCTCGAGCCATCTCTTCTCCTCGGTCGCAAACTGCTCCTGCTGCACCTGCTGCTGCTGCTGTGCAGTGCTCTCGCTCCCAGTCTCAAGCTGTGGAAATACGAGCTGTGACGTCCAAACAGGGGGTGGTGCCGCCGGAGGTTGCAGGTGCTGCTGCTGCTCGGATGGCAGCTGCAAGAGCTTCTCCTGCTCTTTTCCCCTCGTCTCTAATTCCATCCAATGTTTCTCCGTCTTGAACTGCTGCTGCTGCTGCTGCTGTGGCGGCTTTTGCTGTGCAGTGGTTTCACTCCCAGTCTCAAGTAGGGGTAGTACAAGCTGTGACTCTGACCTAGCCACGCCCGCTCCCCTCTCTTGTATCTGACTTCGCTGCCATGGCATTTGCTCCTCTTGCCGTGAAGAGAAGCTTGGAAGCTCGAGGCGAAGTTGCAAGTAGTCGCGAATGATGAGATGGCTTTCCTCAATGCAACCTTCGATTCGGTACAACTCGTCCCATCCTGCCGAAGTCTGGTCTGTGGTTCAGAAACCAGAACGGAAACCACCCTCGATTTCTTTCTCGAGTTTGTCCCGTATTGCGAGCAGCTCTTTCAGCTCCCGCATCTTGGCGCTTTGAGAGCTCCCCGCCCTCTCTGCCAACGCTTTCACGTCCCTGTCCACAACGCCCATATTTACTTCACCGCCAGGCATGCTTCAAATAAGGCACCCAGCTCGCTTCCTTTCACAGAGAGCGCCGTTTTTTTGATATCTCAAGCTAGCTCTCTTCCGAAGAAGAAGTGGCCACGTCACCCAACACCCTTTCCTTCGAACAGCGAATTACAACGTGCGGCACGCGATAATTTTGTGTTTGTTGATCCCTACGAAGCGTAGGGGGGTTACCCGTTGGGCTGACAATGGTGGCGTAGTAGTGGAGTCACCGGTAATGAAGACAAGTGAAAGACGTTCAAGTAGTCTACTTTGGGTATTTATTATTAGTTGCTCCTAGCCAAGGCGCATCGTGGAGAGAAGACTCATTCGGTAGAAGAAGCTCACAACAAGGAGGGACGGCGAAATGGGCATAATCATTACACCATCTGGATCACCCGCTACCATATAGCCAACCTATCATATGCAAGCATACAATCAACAATTTCGCACTTATCAACATTCAGTCGCCCGCGTATAGCCGACATGCTAACATCGTCAAGTATACAGCATACCTCGCGTCTACCACGAGTTGATACTAAGAAGAGTGGTTACGCAGGCATCTCCGATACCTCGCCTGCGCGATGTCAACCGTTTATCCAGTCTCCAGGGCACCAAGTATTTATCAAATTGCTTCAACAATCTCACAATACTCTGCACGAGGGAAACGCGGTTAAAATTGACCGCGACCCATGCACATGCTTTAGCGGTCTGCTCGAGTCGGTAAAATCCGGTCTCCTCGACAACATGGAATCCATCAAATCATGCGAGTGCTGCATACCAGTAACGGGTATGCTTTATATACTATATGACATCGTTCATAGTATGGAACCTGCGCACAGACGACAGGTCGCCAACTCCCCCTCGTCCTCATTAGCAGTAAAACAGATTGACTTATCCACACCGACGCGATGTAGGTTCAGTCGTGCGACCTGTCAGGGTGACACTACTATCACGTGCTATCGGTGATTCTCGCTGGTGGGGTGGTATGGCAATTGCGCGCCAGGCATTACTCGAAGGCCAAAAGTTCTTTGTCTATTAATAGACTATGTCCCAGTAGACTATGCATCTAGATGATAGAAATAGAGACAGAGTAGTCTAAATACCTACCTGCATCAGCTATCACATAATGCGATGCACTGAAGGTTCCTTCAAGTAGCCCATGAAGGCGACTCCAGCCTCACGCACTCGCCGCGACTTCACGGCGGCGAATCTTGTTAGCGGCGTGGTACAACAACCATGGTGCACCAGAAAAAACCCGTACGACTACAATTCGTACGTGATGTCCCAGTGTCGATAGAATATATTTATCTAGTCTAGACTGCGATGATACAGTTAATATCTGTCGCCAACAAGGTCGGCGCGCAGAATTCACACGGCCCCAATGCTCGTAGGAGTATACATTGCACGTAACGTGTCTCTAGAGCATGATGGTCGACCAATCCGCACACGCATTTCGATGGTAGCATGATGCAGTCATTGCGCGGCAGGAAGTAATCCCAGGTAGTAGCGAATAGAGTAGACAAACCTCCTGTGCATTTCCGCTAGAATCGAGGCGGGCTCGAAGCATGCATCATGCAACATAGATTCCATTACTCTAGCCACACTAATTGGCTAGAGTCAATACTGCAACCTGTCGCCCTGACCACGGTCCAAGATTGTGCAATCAAGGGGAAAGCCTGCGAGTACAACCCCTCTGACGGCATTTAGTCTATATGTACTGTAACGAGAACCTCTTATCAATGTAGTCGATGACATGAGAGCTTGTGTTGAAGAAAACGCGCACACGTGTACAGCCGTAGATCAAGTCACAGCAGCAGCTTGCAGATCGTTGTTTTTTTTTGGTTACTGATATCATCACAATCAACGCCTTTCAGTAAGCACAAGCTCCAACCATCACAAGATATATCACGTAATATAGTATAGTCTTCGAGCAGAACGAATCAACCGGTCGAAGTTGATGTTGCGCTCATTTTCGCCAGACACGTCAGGAAGGGCCCCGACAATTACGCACCACAATTTTCTATATATATATATATATATATATATATATCGGTATGACCACTCATAGTTTACAGCACGAACCATACGTGAGTACAGCATCACCATAATAGACATATCGTACGAGTCTAGAGCAGTACGTACAATGCGACCTATTTCACCACCTACCTGGCAGTAGACCATTGTTTTACCGATGTGATGCTAAGAATGATGTGGTTGCAAAACAATTCAGCACTCTCTCCCATTATTGTGGGACGAATGCCAGGAGAGAGCACTTCCACTTTTTGACCGACGGCATTTTCCAACAATTAGCCTTGACTGACGGTGAACTACTAGGGTTTAGTCCGAAACGATCGTTATCGGGTGCTGCGGTGGCAGGACACCAAGACCACAAAATAACCTCCTTTTCAACCCCTTGCAGCCACTGCAGTCCCAAAACTCGCCTACCGATGTGCACCACACACACCGCTTCAAACGTGCAGCCAGGGGCTTTCGTTTGTTTATCGACCTCCGGATTGTGGATATGACCTCTAGCCAGTCTCAAATGACTGCCTTGGCAATAAGAAAAAACTCTTGTGACCAGCTTGGCTGGCTACTGCAGATAACACCTCGTGTTTCTCAACAATAATAATACCAGCAAGAGCCCCAACTCGCTTGTCGTCGGCGTGTCCTTGCGAACACGGGACGAGCTGGACCCGAGACTGGTCCCGGGGGGCTGTTTTGTCATTTTATACGATCCCCGGTCACGCGCGATTACCGACACAGATACGCTTCAATCTATTTATCAAACACATCACAAACATCGCTTCTTGTAAAGGTACGGGCGGTATTGGTCGCGTCGGGAAAAAAGTGGTCCAGTCGGAAACTCTAGCGACGGGAACGGGTATCCCGAGTGTATTTCGTTCCTGACGTCGATTTCCCGACCTCTCCCTGACCTCAACCTCTCTCCCACCGTCTACCGTCGCGACTTACGGCATCCTGTTTCCGTCCCGACTTGTTTTCCGTCACGCCGTAATGTGTAGTCCCGACATGTCTCGTTTCGTCGTTCCCCCAGTTGTTCCCATCCCATCCCGACTTTCGCTCACAATTTCTCTCATCTCGCAACTCACCTCAGTGGCAGATGTTCGCATTCTATTTACCATGGGTTGCTTTTTTTTCCAATCATATGACTATGGATGCAACTGGATTATTCCAATTTGGATTATTCAACTTGGGCGTTATGAAGAGTAGATTATCCGTTTAATATCAACGCATTTGTTAATTTTCACCCCCCCGCCTGCTTGTGATATTGTTCAACAAGCGAAAAGGTGGCGAAAGTGTGTTTGGGCAAATGACAAATAGCACTTGGTATAGTTTTCTTCTTAGTAACCGTTCGTTGATGTTGTCTCCGCCAGCGTTCCCCGTCGTGTTCCCAACCATTCTAGACTTCATATCCCCGCCATGTCCCCACTACGTTTCCGGACGATTTCCGGCTGTGGTCCCGACCGTTTTCTTGACTATCTATGTACACGACCGTTGACTCTATGTACACGACCGTTTCTCGACTTTTTTACCGGCCGATTTCCTGACTATGCTCCCGACAGATTTCCCAAACATTCAAAAGACAGGTTTCCCGTGCCCAAAAGAAATAAGGGACACTCGTCCCGTCCCGTTAAATAAATGACTTGCCGCCTCTCCGTCTCACTCCCGTTCCGCCGTGAGGAAACGGGATTATTCTCCTATTCCATTGATCTGAAGACCCAAAACGAATTCCGTCTGCGGCGGTAAAAATTTTTCCGTCCCGCACCGACCGATGCCTTCTTTACCGCGCGTACCCTTGGTTTCTTACTTTGTGTTTTGTTGTAGCTTTAGCCCACGCGTATTGCAGACAAAGGTTCTGAGCATGGGACCTGTACAAAGACGATATGTCGCCAACCCTGCGCCGTCTAAAAAAGAACTAAGACAAATTGAATTCTCCACATCAACGGTTGCGTGGAGCGATGCCCGGTTCACAGTACGCGTGTGATGCCGTCAGTCAATGTGGCAAAGGATCATAGATCAAAACTCGTATGTCGAACGTTTCTGTTGAAATCCCTAAGCCAACACGGGCGAGACCCCTCCTCGTGTAATGTTTTTCTAGACTGGTTGTACAAAAGGATACCACCTGACGTGTCTCTGTCTCTTTGTACACCCGGAGATTCTTTGGGTGTTGCCGTGTCTTGGCTGTGATTCATGAGTACTATTAGGGCCGTGAGCCACACAATCTCTCACGGACAGTTTTGTTTTGGACCTCTGTAACGGTTGTTAGCTTGGGCGCGAACACCATGTACCTCTCCTGAACGGACAAAGTATTGATATTGGCCGTTTCCAAACAGTTTTGTTCCGCTGCTTCAATTCTAAGCTGCTGGCGACCGATGAAGCGAGCTCATGACCTGAGTGCACGCATCCCGTCTCGCCAAAAGAAAACGTTGATATCAGTGCATACAGGGGCCTGGGGAAAGCTACGGAAACACCCCTCCCATCCGTGGAAAGCTGAAAATGCCGAGTCAGTAGAGTTACACCAGGACAGTCGAGCGACGTAACCGGAACTATTGCTCTGTCTCAATAGACGTTTTTCAAACGGGGAACATGGACATGTGCACCAACGTGAACGTTAAGGAACGGCCGGCCATCCGGCTACGAGGCGTGCCCAATTCAAAACATTGCGTACATAATGTTTTTCATGTACGCCGAACGAAGACAAACTTTCGTCGGCAGACAAGTCACGCAAGTACCTCCCCTGTCTGATAGAGACTGTTGACGCAACCCTCTAAAACACAATATCGAAATACAGCAGTCACGGTACTTTGTTCAAGGTGTAACGTCCGCCCCGGTTGTTTCATAACACAAATTTCTCGAGCTAGCTCGATGCCGGCACGTGATCAGAAACTCGAATCGTCATTTTCCTCCCCCCAATCACCGGTCAATCTTGGACAAATACGTACGGCTACTACTGCATTGTTGCTTACACCCCCTACCTCTCAGCAACGGTCAAAAACCCAGGAACTGGAAACAAACAGGAATCAAGTCTATCTAGACTATACCCGAAATTAACGAAGAGGGGATAAAAACAACCTCGTCGTCAGCATCTCTACCGCGCCAACGAAGAAGCTCAGCCCCCGAATCTTGCCTACGACTTCATGCGCTTGAGTCGAAAAACGGGTTGCATGAAGGGTAACGGCGGTCGAGAACGTGTGGTGCCCCGCTAAGACTAAAACGGCCGAGCCTTCGCTTCCGTCACTACTGCAATCCCTTGGCCCTCCTCTCTGCTCTTCATTTTTTTCCGAGAGGTATCGGTCAAACGAAGGGCCCGTCTAATCCCATACTCGCTTCCATTTCAGACGGTTAATTGTTACCCAAAGACGGCAGTTACCCTCCGCCCAAAATCGATAAATAGATACCCACAATCAACCTTAACACAGTCCACACCGAAAATAACGCAACGAACGCGATTGGCTTGTCTGGCGACTGGTATTTGTTTACGATCAAACGTTCGAGGGGCCATGTACTGTGTAACACAGCGAAAACGTCAGGCAAAGTAGATAATGCTCGGTAGCCTGGTCTGTCTGGGCTCCATTTTTAGGCAACCGGCTGAGTCTGTTCTCCCGATCACGGTCAGCTGAATCACAACCCGACGAAGAACTTATGTAAATATTTCATTCACGTCCCTGCAGGAGCTTATTTGCTTGCCCTCCGTGAAGCCATCTACAATGCCTCAGGCCTAATTATTTTTGTGGGGCATTCGATCGTCACCAACCCAAATGTGAAAACTACTGCTCGCACGAACGTAACTTGTATTTCGAGCGTACCGTTCCTCATGATATTGAACCATCACGACCGACACCACATCAATGGCACCAGGTATACGATTATTGAACCTGTCTCATGTTGACCCTCCTTTCGTCTTGTTGTCCGTGGCGTGCGTAAGATCCCTTAACAACAACGAACTGGCATCGCTTCCATCCAACGTCTTCGATAATCTTGGAGCTTTGGCCACGCTGTGAGTATCACGACAGGCCATCCTGGAAAGCTGGTATCCGCGCCTTCGCGTCTAATCTATCGTCTCCGAAAGGAGTGGAATGATATGCACAATACAATAGAGTGTGGGCGAACCACCGGGTCGTCATTCGAGTCATTGGGACCGAACGGTCGATTGTTTAAACAGTAATCTAACAGGAAGGGAAAATACCGGCGACACTGGCGTCACGTCGACTATTTCGACAATCCGGAGATAGTTTTACACAGATAGTGCATTTGCGATATATATATATATATATATGAGGTGACACGGGTGTATGCATACCGGCACAGGGGAATCACTCGCCATAGCATTAGTCGATCTGCAACACCACTGCATAAAGGCGACGATTACATTTATCCATGCCCAATGGGCGCGTAAACCCTGCGGGACATGACCGGCCGCGTTGCTCGTGTACGGAGTACTTGTAGTGAATATTTTTCATCCATTGGGCGCTTATGATGCTGGTTTAGGCAGTTAAAATTAGTTGGGGTTCGACTTTCCGCACCCTACACCGTTTTGTGCCATGGAAATGCTCTCTTTGGAGTGCAGACGTTGATTGAAACGCCTCCTCTACTGTGAATGCTTTTAATTGCCAACCGCCTGCCCTAGACAGACCCGACGCGGGGAAACCTTGTAGGGTCATGTACGGATGTTTGCTGGTATAAACGTGATCTAGATATAGCGTTGTGTACCGTACACCGCGTCGGTTGTGCTCACTGTGGCATAAATGGGGTGATTTTATATTTCATCGCCGATGAAAGTGTACAGTACGGAAGGCGTAGGAATTTCGAGCTATTGTACGCTTGTCTCTAGTTCAATGGAAATCAAGTAAAACATTCAGAATCTCCCGTGTAGCGGAGGCCACGGGTAGACCGTATGTTTCCGCGCTGCCAATTTAATTTATTCTTCCTCTTGTTCAATTCGAGCCGACAGGGATCTCCATAGCAACTTTCTGACGACGCTACCTGGGGACTTATTCGATGACTTGGGATCAAACGGCGCCTTGACAACGTTGTGAGTGCCTGTCAGTCGTGTCGCAGATGGATATATCTAGCTTCAGTACAAGCAGGCAAAACACGAAGATCGTGGCTACGTGCATTTACGCCCTCTCCCAAGTGGTTTCTGGTACCATGTCATTTTGGCGGATGGCCCAGACACCAAATCAGCAAAGACATGACCTAGGTCAACAACATGCCGTTTGTTCACATGGGAAGCCAATTACAAACACAACCACTGGTGTTGCATATGGCGAGCACGGCCGGGCCTACCGTTTGTCTTCGTTCGTCAATCAAAATATGTTAATCCACACCTTTGGCCAACGTATCTCTGCCTCTGTCGTCACGCATACACGCTTTCTCTGCATTCAGGGATCTGTCTGACAACCCGGGCCTGCAATGCATTCCCGCCGTGTAAGTGATGTGGATGGGGGGGAGATGGTCATTGTTATGTGCTCGCAGGCGTGTATGTGTGATATTTTGTATTTTGCTTGCGGCCTCTGTTTGGGTCTAGATTGCTAGGAATCGTACAGTGGTGTATACATCGGCGGGTGAGCCAAATATCACGGAGTTTCTCTGCTCTCGCTTTTGATTTTTCGATCGGAACCTCGTGTTTTTCTCGCTACAGTGGACTTTAGGCTGATTGCGACAGGAATCATTACCGGTGTATACCAGAGATGGCGCGTGCACGGACAAATCTTCTCCTAACGACTGTCTGACCTGAACTCACATATGCCCTGGCAACTTCCACCCGTTTCGTGTCGTGTTACACCAATCGCAGAACCTTCTCCGACCCTTCGTTATCTGTCACCGCTACACTGGCCGACCCCAATAGCGTGTGCGGTGAGAACCGGCGTGGGGGGGACTAAGTAGAAAAAGTATCGACCTCAACCCACAGGCTTCCACGACGAGAAACGTCTACCGGGGTCACCGGCGGCATGTCGTTACCAACAAACGCTGACAGAGGTGTTGCGTGAAAATGAACGGGGAATCTTTGTTTCATCTTTCGGATTTCATACGTCGAAAGAGAGCCAACAACGTACCGTATACTGTATTAGGATAGTCCATAAGTTAGGTGGTTTTGCCACGTCGGTTGATGTCCCCACGATTGCTCACGGTTTGATCTTTGTCGTCGACGTACTCCATAGTAGCCTCTAATCTTATTGGATATTTCTATGCCCCGTCATGCCCTCTGTTGTCTTCTGCACGCATGAACTGACGAACAGAGTGTACGTCAGCCACTGCGGTCACGTGTGCAGAGGGTCAAACGTGTGAGCCTGGAGCAGAAGGCTACACCTGCAGCGGTAAGATTTTCACAATATACTATCGTTTCAACACCTCGCTACTGCCATGTGCGTGTATCAACTGGTGTTCTAAGATCTACGGTACTAGTAGAAGAGTTACACGCTCAATTCAACGCAAAATCAAGCCGTAGGCTACGAAAGGAAACAAGGAAGAGCAAAAAAAAACATTGCTATTCACGCGTCGTGACTCGACCCGCAGATTGGGTTAAAGGACTTTCAAACTCTCGCTGGACGGGTCGGGTCACCTTCTAAAATCTAACGGGCCGGGTTGGGTCGGGTCATGAGGTTTCAAAATGTCGAGAGGTGGGTCGGGTCGGGTAACATTACTTCAAAACTTCGTGGGTCGGGTCGGGTCATGACGCGCGGATACGGATCACGCGCGGGTCAAGCCACTATGACCCGCGAGTTGTTTGCGGCTAACCCGCAGGTCAAACCCGTCGATCTGGCCGGTGCAATCGCCTTTTTACAAGTATACAGCGGAAGGCCATTCCCGTGCAGGCGCCCCGCGGGTCCGACCCGCGGATCCGTTTATCATGCAAAACGAAATGCTTCCGGTCTCTCTCGTGCCAATGCTCCGACCAAACGCCATCACAGCGTGTTGAACAATCGCCAGGCAGTACCCCTAGCTACTCGTACCAATGCATACAGTGTGGCGCGAATCCAGACCCAGGCTACGGTAGGGGGGTACCCTTTTGGGCCTTAAATTTCAGTGGCTAGGGGTCACTCGCGCGAGTAACCCCTTGGTTATTTTGCGCGATCTTACGTTTTCTTCCTGGTTTCTATTGACGAAATCAATCCGCAATGCAAAGGAAATCTAAGCTACTCCAAAACAAGTGCCTAAACCAATTTTATCCGTGAGATACAGAGCCGCTCTTGCGAGTGGCTTAAACACACCAGGAAAAACGGGGGTACCCCCCCTACCGTGGCCTTGGTCTCCAGTGCCGGCTAAAATCGTGACAGCATTAATAAAACGGTCATAGACACCAGTACCGAATGTGTCCAAACGAAAAAAGGCAGGGACAGTCGTCGTCGAAGCAGCAGCAGCGACAGCAGCAGCACCAGCAGCACCAGCAGCAGTAGTCGCACTGGCAGCAGAGGCACCGGAAGCAGACCCCGGATTCTCACGGATCGCAGCCACTGCTGACAGATCCACCGTCGCAGTTGTGGGCTTGCTGCCGTAGGCGGCACAGCTGGGCTGCTTGCCGGGGTCTGACACTAGATAGATAGATGATAGGTACAGTAGTAGCTAGCTCGAGAATGATCATACCAGCACCAAATGCAACCAAACGCAACAGAAGCAAGATCAGTCGTCTTGGAAGCAGCAGAAGCCCCTGCACGTCAGCAGCAGCGCTCTGGCAGCAGCAAGCACCACCAGCAGACATCGCATCCACGCGGATCGCAGCCCAACCTGACAGATCCACCGCCCCAGTTGTAGGCTTCTTGCGGGAAAAGGCTCAGCTAGGCAGCTCGCCGGGGATGGAGACTGCGTAGATAGCTAGCTCGCTCGTCGGGTTGCTCGTACGGTCGACACAGTCGTCTATCGCTAGCGTCGTGGCTAATATTTTCATTCGCGCGGACTGCGGTTTCTTTTTCATATTTCGCGCGCGCACCACACAATACTGCTGCAATCAGTACCAAAACGAACAAAACACCATACAAGCACGACATCCTTGGGAATGTGAGAGAGCCAAAGACCATCTAACCGACCGACGTATGTATGCACTTGCCGGTCGCTCCAGTGGCGTATCAGGTTATCCTCGAGCCTGGTATAGGTCAGTTTCGTGAGTTCGAGCCCCGCCGAGTGCAAGCTCGTATAAATTCGTTGGGACTCGTTCTTGTGCACAAATTGACTTGCGGAAAGCGCGAGAGCGTGAGTTAGCAACACTCGATGACAAATCGACGAGCAGTGGGATTGCTGAGCCCTATGCGCGATAAAAGTTGAAGGCAAGAACGGGGGAAGAGAAGGGACGACACCTGTGACCACGGCTTGGCCAGAAGCTGAAGGGTAAAGTGCGCAAAAAAAAAAAAAAAATGCACTGACCAGTGACTTTTCCACGTTGACCCGTGAGAAATGTCACCGGTCAAGTCGACCTTACCCGCATGAAACCCGCATCTCGAGGGTCACTCGGATTGTGGCGGTTCGGGTCCGGTCAGGAGGATTTCCTAATATCGCGGGTCAGGTCGGGTCAGGACGTGTTTAAATCTCGCGGGTAGGGTCGGGTCAGACGGGGTGAGTCCGGGTCAGACCTGACTACCCAGGCTACGGTAGGTGGGTCCCTTTTCGGCTCTCGAATTTTAGTGACTAAGGGTCACTCGCGCGAGTAACCCCTTCGGTATTGTGCGATCTTACGTTTTGTTCATGTTTTATATCGACGAAATCAATCCGCAATGCAAAGGTAATCTAAGCTGCTCGAAAACAACAGCCTAAACCATTTTCATACGTGAGGTACAGAGTCACTCGTGCGAGTGGCTCAAACACACCAGTGAAAACGGGGGTCCCCCCCCGACCGTGGCCTTGGTCTGACCAAACCTTCGAGACATGCCCCAACTTTTAAAAAGCCCAACGTTTTTGTTTTGGCGTCAATACAGACACGACGCGTCACATGCCTTTTGTATTTCTTCACTTCCCACGAAAGATGTTCTTTTATAGAACAGATTGGCAATGATTCGACTTTTTCAAGCGGGGTATTTGAGTCCTCTTACGTTGCCCTGAAAAATTTAAAGGTTCACTTGTGAGGCTTCTGTGCATCGTACAAGCATCTTTGGAGGCAAATTTCGCTCACGGAACACCGGCAAATGGTGCAGTCGCGATGCTCTTGGCGCTACATCCGTTCGGGGAACGGGGTTAATGTGTCTTTTAAGCATCGTCATGTGGCCAGACGTCAGCAGCACCAACGCTCGACTCTCCCCGTTGGCATCGTATCTAATGGACAGACAACCGGTGCCACGCCCACCCTGGCGACGACAATATCGTTACCAGTAGCAACCCCAAGTTGATTTCACGGGACGCTATTAGTAGGGAACCGCAAAAAAAGTATTACGAATGATTCTACGAGAGGGGCATCGCACGCAATTAATAAGTCCCTTGACTTGTGAACTTCCACCACCCCACCCAACAACAGATACGGGGAAGATATGACGTTGCAACCCCATGACAACGCCTTTGGCAAGAGAAAACAACTCTAAAACGCACATGTTTTCTGAACCACTACATGGTTTTCCCCCCGCTCAACAACTCCGGTCGTTCATAAATATGTTGGCCCAAACAACGATACTCGCCTCGTCGCACACGTCACTCTGTGTCTTCAGGACGACGTGTCGGTTTCCAAAAAAGTGCCAGTCAACCTCTTTCATGCAGGCAAACTGTTTGACTAAATCCGTTGTTTCACTTGTATATCGTTCGCGTCACCCGTCCTGATGCCTTTTCGGCATTTCAAACCATGCAGCGTGCGACCCAGGGACCAGCATGTGCGGTGACCCACACATGCAAGGCCTCCGTGGCCAGCAGATTGATTGGTCCGGTATCGACAACAACTGGTACTGCATGGTTTCCGATGACACCCACAGCATCAACGTCAACGTCCGGCTCAACGCTCCTCTACCCCAGGAGTTTCCCGACCGTCAGCTCATTACAGGACTTAGCGTCATGTCACAGGGTCATTCGCTGGTTATCGAAGTGACGAACCCGTACGATGTCAACACCGACGGCTGCCCCTCCGACATGTCCACCTGCCTTTCCAACGGCGGACTCCGTGCTATGGTCGACGGCGAGGAGGTAGACGATCTGCTTCGGTTCTCCAGAGACGAACACGTGACAGACGGTATTGCTGTGTCGGCGTCAAATTTACCGGTGGAATGCCGTCAGTTCGGAGGAGACAAGATATGGGCTCGCATGTACGGCGAGATGCTCCAGGGCCAGCGCCAATTGACTGTGGAGGAAAGCTTCGAGGACTGGATCCTGCGTTTCGACCACATGGCCGCCCCCGATTGGTGCGCGCAGTACGTCGCGCAGAACCACCTCGCCGATGTGCAGTCCATCTATTCCGTGTTCAAGATCGTGACTTCTTCTGTCACGGTGCGCCTTAACGTCGGCACCAACTTCCAAGGCAATGGGGAACGGGACTGGGATGGTCGTGTCCTCCCCGACTTGGAGTTCTGGCAGATGGACGTAGGTATAGACGGTCTGTCTCTGGACAGCGAATCGCTCACCGGCATTCTGGGTGAGACGGCCCGCCCGGTGCTGGACAAGGACGGACGCAAGGTTATGCAAGGGTACAGAGCGATCCGTGGAACTGTCGAGGACTACCGCGTGTCAAGCGCCCTCAGCACTGATTTTGCCCTTGCAACCAACAAACAGGACAACTTCACCTAACGTCACTGTCATCGTGAATCTGTGTCCGCACACATCTACGCCATGCGGCACTGAAAGCAATGTTTGCAGCACCCTGCTGTTTGTCGTTCGCCGTGTTTTGGGTATACAGGCTCTGCCATAAGGAGTGGGGGTGTGGTTGCGGCAATGGCATAAATGCGTAAAAAAGTGTGTAGTCCGGAAGACTCGAGTGATGAAAGGAGAAAGGTGGAGTTTGTCATGGCAGCTTACGTCAGATGGCCGATGAACCCTACCCCTTCCATCATCATGCCGTGAATTTTTTGGCGTCTGGGCTCTTCACCATCTACGCTACCGCCCACGTCACCGACGATATCCTTCGCGTGCTATAAAAGAGATAGCGTTTTTTGGCTTTTTTCTTTCTGGATGGCGGGGCCCCATACCTCGATCCGCCGGAAACGTTCATCCTTCTTTCCCATCTGGGTTGTTTTGTATGCCTAGGAAACTTGTAAGAAGATTGTTCATCTGGTTGTGCTTTCTGTTCTCCCGAACCCAGTTATTGGGCGAGACGAAAGTATCCTCTCAGGGGATACGCCTCAGAAAGCCAACGTTTTACATCTGTCGTAGCATATGTCGCGTACCATACCAACTAACATCAATTATGTAACGTTAAGATGGCTGGAATGTATTAATATAGCCCCCGAATTGACTGATACCCGCAGGTTGAAATACGTAGAAGACACACATGCAGTGCTTCCGCCGTAGCGTCGTGTATTTGGACGCACAAACGATTACGCGTCAGAAGTGACAATCGTCCAGCTCACGGACGGCAGCATGGATATTGACGTTTTGGATAAAGGCCCGGGGGGCGGATGTAGTTTTTGTTCATCCAACGTCATAGGGTATGCTTTGATATATATTTTCAAAAATTCATGTGTATAGGGACCGCACGGCGCATACTTTTCAACACAGTATCAGCACGCTGAACTGACGCCTTTACTGGTTTCGGAATTGAGGTTGACCCTGTGTCTGGGCTTGAACGGCTTTTCAGCATGTCCGTATAAGTCCGTTTTGGTGTTAGTGGTACCCACTGCAACACCGTCTCGTCTGAGCTCTTGTTGGTGTCTTTTTATAGGCGAGAATGTAGGACAGCGTATGGCAGAACATTAGGACGAGAAATTTTCGATATGACATACGTCTAGTTGTGACGAGGAGAACATCCCCCTCTTACCGATATGGGATTAAAGTTTCTCTTAGCGCAAATATCCCTAATGTATCAGGTAGTGGCCGCATTCTTGAAGTCCCGAACAGACACGAGCATGACGCATAGGCCTTCACAGCTGACGGTTTGAGGAGATATCTTACATCATTGAGTGATAGAGATCACGTTGCTACTATTCGTACTCCTGAGCCCCAACTGGGCCCACGCTTTTGTCGAGTCCAAGATAAAACGCCGTAGAAAAAAGACGCAGATGCACAATATAAGTTCAATAGTTTGCCTTGCATAGGTGCTCCTGTAGCTTTTCCCACCGTCCTGAATGCACTGATATCATATTTTTCTTTTTTCGTGAAACGACATGCGTGGACTCACGTCCTGAGCAGAGTTCAGCGATCACTAGCAGCTAATCAATGTAGCCGCGGAACGAACGGTTTAGGAAGGGCTAATATCAATGTTGTCTCCGGTCAGGAGGGGTATGGCGTTCGCGCCCAAGTTAACAACCATTACGGGCAAACTAAACTGTGCGTGAGAGGGTGTGTGGCTCACGGCCCTAATGGTGTGCATGCCTCACAGCTAAGCCACGCCAACACTCGAAGGATCTCCGGGTGTACGAGGAGACATAACACACACATGAAGGGGCATCCTTTGGTACAACCACTCTGGGATAAACATCGCAGAAGGCGAGGCCACGCCCGTGTTGGTTCAGGGCCACGAACAGAAACGTTCGACATACGAGTTTCGATCTAGGATCCTTCCTCAAACTGACTGACGGCAGTTGTATCGAGCTTCCTCGATTAACCTGCGAACTGCACCGCAGGCGTTGTGTGACTCGGGCGTCGCTTGACGCAAAAGTTAATGTGGAGAATTCAAATGGTCTTGGTGCTATTTTGTACGGCGCAGAGCTGGCGACATATCGTCTTTGTACGGGTTTCACGCTTAAAACCACACAGTTTTCAAAGGGTACCTTCGTCGGCAAAACGCGTGAAACAAAGCATCGCGTGAAACAAACTAAGAAACCAGGGGACACGCGCGGTAATGACGGAACCGGTCGGTGCGGGACGAAAACCGTTTAGCCCGCCGCAGACGGAATTCATTTCGGGTCTTCCCGCGCGATGGGATAGGACAAAAATCTCGTTTGCCTGCGCCGGGACGGGAGCGGGACGGGGAGCCGTGAAGTCATTAACTTGACGGGACGGGACGGGACGGGACGGGACGGGACGGAAGTCCCCTATTTCTTTGTCGGAACGGGAATCTGTCAGGTGTATGTTCGGTAAATCTGTCGCAAACATTGTCGGGAATTCGGCCGGGAACAAAATCAAGAATCGGTCGTGTACATGGATGGTCGGATAAGCCGTAGGGACGAACACAGCCGTGAAATCGGTCGGGAACGTAATTGGGAGATGGCCGGGAGATGCGGCCCAAAATTGTTGGGTGGCACGACCGGGAACGCTTGCGCTGGAGATGACAACAACGAACGGCTAGGGAAAAAAAAGGTTATACCAAGTTTTACTTGTCAATTGCTCGAACAAACTTTAGCCGCCTTTTACTTTGTTGAGAAATACGAACTATATGCATGTTTTTATGTATTTTTTCCTTCAAAAAACGTTTTAGCACATGTTTATCGACTCATAGCTGAAGTTTTCGAAGGAAATCACGAGCAAACGGGGGGAGCGAAAATTAAGAAATACATTAAAATTAAACGAACAACTTCCCCTTCATAATGTCCAAGTTGATAATCTAAGTTGCAATAATCTAGTTGCATCCATAGTCATATGATGGGAACAAAAGCGCAACCCATGGGAAATACAATGCGAACATCTGCCACCTAGGCAATTTGCGGGGTTAGAGCATTTGTGCGCGAAAGTAGGGATGGGATGGGAACAACTGGGCGGACAGCGAGACAAGGAAAGTCGGGAGTGCACATTACGACGGGACGGGAAACAAATCGCGACGGAACAAGATGCCGTAAGTCCAGACGGTAGACGGCGGGAGAGATATTGAGGTCGGGGAGGGATTGAAAAGTCGCGGGCGGGAACGAAATTTACTCGGGATGCCCGTTCCGTCGCGAACGTTTCCGATTCGACCACTTTTTCCTGACCCGACCAATACCGCGCGTGCCTCTACAAGAAGCGATGTTTGTGTTGTGTTTGATATAATGAAGCGTATCTGTGTCAGGAATTGCGGTGACCGGGGATTGTAGAAAATGGCATAACAGTCCCCGGAACCAGTCTCGGGTGCAACTCGTCTCATGCTCGCGAGGACACGCCGAGCAGAAGCGAGTTGGGGCTCTTGCTGATATTGTTGAGAAACATGAGGTAGTGCCTGGAGTAGCCAGCCAAGCTAGTCACATACATGAGTATTTTCTTATTGCCAAGCCAGGCGTTTGAGACTTGGTAGAGTATACCCACGATCCGGAGGTCGATAAATGAACGAAAGCGTCTGGCTGCATGTCTGAAGTGGTGTGTGTGGTGCACATTGGTGGACGAGTTTAAGGACTGCAGTTGCTGCAAGGGATAAGAACAAAAGGTCAATTTGTGGACTAGGTGTCCTGGCACCGCAGCACTCGATAACGAGATGGCCAGCCAAGGGTGAATAAATGCCTAGCGGTCTCAAGGGTGTCAAATCGATCGATCCGTACTAAACTCTAGTAGTTGACCGTCAGTCGAGGCTAATTGTTGGAAAATGCCGTCGGTCAAGAGGTGGAAGTGCCCCCTCCTAGCATTTGTCCCCCAATAATCGGAGAATGCTGATTTGTTTTGTAGTCAAATCTATTCTAGCATTACACCGCTGAAACGATGATTGCTGCCAGGTACGTGGTGTTATATATCGCAATGTACGTACTGCTGTAGAGTCGCAATATATTTCTTTTGTGGTGATGCTGTAATTACATACATCTGGTGTGGTAAATAATAATACCGACATACATACTTCGGAGTAGTATATTGTGGTATGTAATGATCGGAGGCCTTCCTGACGTGTCTGGCGATAATAGGCTCAACATCAACTCGGACAGGTAGATTCGTTCTGCTCAGAGACCATATTACATGACATTGTATATGATGCTTGAAGGTCGTGCTGAATTTCGTTGATGACAACAACACAAAATAAAATGATCTGCAAGCTGCTGCTGTGAGTTGATTGAGGGCTGCACACGTGTGTGCGTGTTCTTTAAGACGAGCTCTGATGTCATCGACTACATTGATAAGAGGTCCTCGTTGAAGTATGTATATAACGTCAGAGGGATTGCTCTCGCAGGCTTCCCTCTTGGTTACACCTTGGTTCTGGGTTGGGGAGATTAATGCACTCTTGACTTGAGCCATCTGGTTTAGCTAAAGTGATAGAATATATGTTGCATGATGCATGCTGCGAGCCCGCCTCGATTGTAGCAGAAATGTGCATCAAGGTTGTCTACTATATGCGCTACCTACTACCTGAGATTATTTCCTGGCGTTCGATGACTGAACCATGCTACCATCAAAACAAGAGTTCAGAATAGTCTATCATTATACTCTAAAGACGCGTTACGTATAATTTATACTTCTATGAGCATTGGGACCCTGTGAGTACTGCGCTTTCACCTTGTTTGCGACAGATATCTACCGTATCACCGCAGTCTAGATTCATTCATTTTCTACGATACTGGGACATCACGCACAAATTGTAGTCGTACGAGTTTTTCCGGGTGCGCCATGGTTGTACCACCCCGCCAACAGCATTTGACGCCGTGGAGTCGCGGCGAGTGCGTGAGGGTGGAGTCGCCCTGAGTGGCGACGTGACAGAACCTGTAGTGCATCACATTATATGATCGCTGATGCAGGTAGGTATCTACTCTGCCTCTACTTGAATCATCTAGATGCATACAGGGACATTGAAGACAACGAATTTTAGGCATACCAGTAGCGTATGGCGCGCAATGCCCATACCACGCCACCCGCGAGAATCGCCGCTGGCGTCACTTTAACAGGTCACACGACGAAGCCTTCATTGCATCGGTGTGGATAGGTCAATATGTTTTCGGCTAAATGAGGACGAGCGGGGCTTGGCGACCTGTCGTCTTTGCGCAGGTTTCATAATACGATCCACGACATATGCCAAGCGAAGTATGACTAACGAGATAACGTAACTGAGCGCGTGTACACCAAGCGTTCCATTTAAAACACTGACGATTCGCATTTCTCCCTGTTGTGCTCAATGGCTGTGACATTGCATGACCACATCACCTCGCATGTTGTATTGGGCAATACGTATCAGCGATGTCAGAATCCAATGGTAACTACATGATGGCGGTGACGGCGCATGGCCACATCGCCTCGTCCGTTGGATTTGGCAATACGTATTTCGTTCTTATAACCAGCGATGTAAGAAAAAAATGGTAACTACAAATATTCTAGCTTTCGATCCATGTACAATATCAAAGTATGAACATTTAACACGTTGTTTACTGCACCTAAACACTGGGTTGCATACTGCATCTAACACCGAACCTTCTAGAATAGTAAACATTACCAGGCAGATGATATAAAAAGATGTCTTCTTGCTACAACCGGCAGGTTTGTCCCCTTCAAGTATTTGTAGTTTCCGCGCACATATTAAAATATTCTGCGCCCCCGCCCCCCCCCCTTCCCCGATCCCACTTGGTCAAAAAACCCCGCCACTTTTCCCGCCCCTCCCCCGATCCCTCCCCCCCCCCACACTTTTTTTTTGTCAAGCTTGTTTAAACGCCCCACTAACAATCGAAATCGGCCAGAGTAATAAACACCTCTACGCAGTTGATATCACGTCATTATTTTTCTAACCATCTATGACGTAGTTTTATTTTTTCCCCCCACCCCCCTCAACCCCCCCCTCCAACGCTCCCTACTTTTCTACCAGCCGCACGATCGCCTAAACCTAGCACCACGCGTATAACAAGCCCCTCCATATCTTTGATCTCACAACCGGAGTGTATTTAAAAGTTACATGTGACCTAAACCTTCTGAAACACCTCCCCCCCCCCTTCCCGCTCTCCCTTGCTTAAACGCTCCACCTAATATCGAAAGGCGCTAAATTAATTCACGCTTCACGCAGTGAATATAAACTCATTTTTTTTCCAGAGCCATCCATGCCGCTGCTCCCCCCTCCCCCCCTCCTGGCCGCCCCGAACGCCCCCTCCTTATCCACTACCCACACTATCGCCTAGACCTATCACCACACGTATAGCAAATCCTCTCATCTATACCACCTAAAGCCCTTCCCTCCCCCCCCCCCCCCCTCCCCTTACCTTACCCCATCCCCCACCTCTCCACCCCATCCCACCCCTACCCTCTCGAACCCTCCGCCCCCTACTCACTGATTGTACGACTTATCGGATATTCATGATAATATAATATTTCATCCTTTCAAAAACCGTCACATATATCCCATTTTAATAGTGTATAGTTTCCACGCACCGATTGAGCTGCCCCACCCGCCCCCCCCCCCCCCCGCCCCCCCCCCCCCCATGATGAATTGGTGCCCTCGTTTTTTTTTCTTTTGTTTCCCATAACCGTCACATTTATCCCCTTGAAGGATTTATATTTCCACGAACAAATTGCCCGCCCGTCCGCCCCCAGCGATGTTTCACATAAGGCACCCAGCTCGCTCCCTTTCAGAGAGCGCTGTTTTTGTGATATCTCAAGCTTGTTCTCTTCCGAAGAAGAGGCCACGTCACTCAACATCCTTTGCTTCGAACAGGGTATTAAAACGTACGGTACACGAGGATTTTGTGTTTGTTGATCCCTACGATACGTAGTGGGCTTACCCGTTGGGCTGACAATAGTGGGGTAGTGGAGTCACCGGTATGAAGACAAGTGCAAGACGTTCAAGTATAGACTAGTCAACACTAATGTGCTCCTAGCCAAGGCGCATCGGGAAAAGACTCACTTGATAGAAGAAGCACAACGACGAGGGACGGCGAAATAGGCAAACTAATTCCACCATCTCGAAATACCGCTACCATATAGCCAACCCATCATATCTGAGAATACATTCAACAGTTTCGCACCTGTCAATATTTAGTCTCCCGCGTGTAGCCGACATGCTGAAATTAGGTCTGTCTACAAAAAACCTCGCGTGTACCACGAATTGATACCAAGAGTGATGACGCGAAAATCGACGATACCTTCCCTGCGCGATTTCGACCGTTCAAGCGGTCTCCCAGGCACTAGGTATTCATCAACTTGCTTCAACGATCTCCCAATGCACCGCACGAACGGGACACGCGGTTAAAATTGACCGCGACCCATGCACATGCTTCCTCGGGAGCGTAGACAGCGGTCTGCTGGAGTCGGTAAAAGCCGGTCTTGTCGACGACATGGGATCCATCAGCATACCAGTAACGGGAATGCTTTATACATGTCATGGTTAATAGTATGAACCCTGCCCAAGGACGACAGGTCGTCAACTCCCCCTCGTCCTCATCAACAGTAAAATAGGTCGACTCATCCATACCGACGCGATGTAGGTTCTGTCGTGTGACCTGTGAGGGTGACACCACCATCACGTGCTAGCGGCGATTCTCGCTGGTGGGGTGGTATGGCCATTGCGCGCCAGACATTACTCGTATGCCTAAAACTCGTCGTCTATGTCCCAGTATGGATCTAGATGATGCACTGCCCCGCGAACACCGCGACCGGAGCTCCATCGTCACCCGAGCTTTCGTCGTCACCTGAGCTTTGCCATTAGAGCCCCATCGCCACCTGAGCTTCGTCGTCACCTGCGCTTCGCGAACACAGCTCCTCCTTCACGGAATTTCGTCATCACCTGTCGTCACCTGAGCTTCGCGACCAGAGCTCCACCTTCGTCAGAGCTCCACCTTCCGCCTGAGCTCCACCAGAGTAGATACCTACCTGCATCAACGATCTTATATTGTGATGCACTACAGGTTCTGTCAAGTAGCCCATAAAAGCGACTCCAGCCTCACGCACTCGCCGCGACTTCACGGCGGCGAATCTCGTTGGCGGCGTGGTACAACCATGGCACACCAGAAAAAACCCGCACGACTATAATTCGCACGTGATGTCCAAGTATTGTTGAAAGATATTTATCTAGTCTAGACGGCGATGATACAGTAGATATATGTCGCCAACATGGTCGGCGCGCAGAATTCACACGGCCTCAATGCTCGTAGGAGTAGACTATACATTATATGTAACGTGTCTCTAGAGCATGATGGTGGACCATTCTGCACACGTATTTCGATGGTAGCATGATGCAGTCATTGCGCGCCAGGAAGTAATCCCAGGGAGTAGCGAATGGAGTAGACAAACCTGTTGTGCATTTCCGCTACAATCGAGGCGGGCTCGAAGCATGCATCATGCAACAATGATTCCATTACACTAGCCACATCAATTGGCTAGAGTCAATACTGCAACCTGTCGCCCTGACCACATACAAGAATGTGTAATCAAGGGGGAAGCCTGCGAGAACAACCCCTCTGACGGCATTTAGTCTATATGTACTGTAACGAGAACCTCCTATCAATGTAGTCGATGACATGAGGGCTGGTCTTGAAGATCACGCGCACACGTGTACAGCCGTAGATCTAGTCACAGCAGCACCTTGCAGATCGTTTTTTTTTTGTTCTGATATCATCACAATCAACGCCTTTCAGTAAGCACAAGCTCCAACCATCACAATATATATATCACGTAATATAGTATAGTCTTGGAGCAGAACGAATCAACCGGTCGAAGTTGATGTTGCGCTCATTATCGCCAGACACGTCAGGAACGGCCCCGACCATTACATACCACAATTTTCTATATATATATACATGTATATATATCGGTATGACCACTCATAGTTTACAGCACGAACTATACGTGAGTACAGCATCACCATAAATAGACATATCGTACGAGTCTAGAGCAGTACGTACAACGCGATCTATTTCACCACCTACCTGGCAGTAGACCATTATTTCACCGATGTGATGCTAAATAAGATGTGGTTGCAAAACAAATCAGCACTCTCTCCCATTATTGTGGGACGAATGCCAGGAGAGAGCACTTCCACTTTTTGACCGACGGCATTTTCCGTCAATTAGCCTTGACTGACGGTGAACTACTAGAGTTTAGTCCGAAACGATCGTTATCGGGTGCTGCGGTGGCAGGACACCAAGACCACAAAATAACCTCCTTTTAAACCCCTTGCAGCCACTGCAGTCCCAAAACTCGCCTACCGATGTGCACCACACACACCGCTTCAAACGTGCAGCCAGGGGCTTTCGTTTGTTTGATCGACCTCCGGATTGTGGGTATGACCTAGCCAGTCTCAAATGACTGGCTTGGCAAATAGAAAATACTCATGTGACTTGCTTGGCTGGCTACTCCAGATAACACCTCATGCTTCTCCACAATATCAGCAAGAGCCCCAACTCGCTTGTGCTCGGCGTGTCCTTGCGAACACGGGACGAGCTGCACCCGAGACAAGTCCCGGGGGGCTGTTTTGCCATTATATACAATCCCCGGTCACGCGCGATTACTGACATAGATACGCTTCATTTGATATATCAAACACAACACAAACATCGCTTCTTGTAGAGGTACGCGCGGTATTGGCCGGGTCCGGAAAAGGTGGCCGAGTCGGAAACTTTAGCGACGGAACAGGCATCCCGAGTGTATTTCGTTCCTGATATCGATTTCCCGACCCCTCCTCGACCTCAATCTCTCTCCCACCGTCTACCGTCGCGACTTACGGCATCCTGTTTCCGTCCCGACTTGTTTCCCGTCACGCCGTAATGTGTATTCCCGACATTTCTCGTCCCGTCGTCCCCCCAGTTGTCCCCATCCCATACCGACTTTCGCGCACAATTTCTCTCATCTCGCACCTCACTTCAGTGGCGGATGTTCGCATTCTATTTACCGTGGGTTGCGCCTTTTTCCCATCATATGACTATATTTGCAACCGGATATTTCCCACTTGAATTATTTAACTCGGGCGTTATGAAGAGTAGATTATCCGTTTAATATCAACGCATTTGTTAATTTTCACCCCCCCGCCTTCTTGTGATATTTTTTCAACAAGCGAAAAGGTGGCGAAGGTGTGTTAGGGCAAGTGAAAAATAGCACTTGGTATAGTCTTCCTCTTCGTAACCGTTCGTTGATGTTGTCTCCGCCAGCGTTCCCCGTCGTGTTCCCAACCATTCTAGACTTCATATCCCCGCCATATCCCCACTACGTTTCCGGACGATTTCCGGCTGTGGTCCCGACCGTTTTCTTGACTATCTATGTACACGACCGTTTCTCGACTTTTTTACCGCCTGATTTCCCGACTATGCTCCCGACAGATTTCCCAAACATTTACAAGGCAGGTTTTCCGTGCTCACAAGAAATAGGGGATACTCGCGTCCCGTCCCGTAAACCAAATGACTTGCCGCCTCCCCGTCTCACTCCCGTCCCGCCGTAAGGGAACGGAATTATTCTACTATCCCATCGATCTAAAGACCCAAAAAGAATTTCGTCTGCGGCGGAAAAAAAATCATCCGTCTCGCACCGACTCGTTCCTTCGTTACCGCGCGCACCCTTGGTTTCTTAATTTGTGCCTGTTTCTGTGGTCCACGCGTGCCGCAGACAATATGACCCTTAAACAAACCTTGTGGTTCTGACCATGAAACCTGTACAAAGACGATATGTCGCCAACCCAGCGACGTCTAAATTAGCACTAAGTCCAATTGAACTATCCACATGAACGGTTACGTCGAGCGACGCCCGGTTCACATGACGCCTGTGACGCAGTTCGCCGGCCAATCGACTAATCGACAGAACTCGACACAACCGCCGGCAGTCAGTTGTGGCGAAGGATCCTTGTTCAAAACTCTTATGTCAAACGTTTTTGTTGGAAGCCACTAAACCAACACGGGCGAGGCCCTGCCTCGTGTAACGTTTCTTCTAAACTGATCGTACCAAAGGTATGCCCCCTTATATGTCTGTGTCTCCTCGTACACCCAAACATCCATTGAGTGTTGGCGTGTCTTGGTTGTGCTTCATGCATACCCCATTAGGGCCGTGAGCCACACACTCTCTCACGGACAGTTGTGTTTGGACCTCTGTAACGGTTGTTAAGTTACGCCCGAACACCATACCTCTCCTGAACGGACAAAGTATCGATATTGGCCGTTTCCAAACAGTCTTGTTCCGCCGCTACAATTTTAAGGTGCTGGCGACCAATGAATCGTGCTCATGACCTGAGTGCACGCATGCCGTCTCGCCATAAAAGAAAAACGTTGATATCAGTGCATACAGGGGCATGGGGAAAGCTACAGAAGCACCCCTCCCATCCGTGGAAAGCTGAAAATGCCGAGTCAGTAGAGTTACAACCGGACAGTCGAGCGACGTAACAGCAACTATCGCTCTGACACAATTCACGTTCTTCCAACAGGGAACATGGACATGTGTACCAACGTAAACATTTTGAAACGGCAGGCCATCCGGCTACGAGGCGTGCCCAATTCAAAACATTGCATACATAATGTTTTTCATGTACGCCGAACGAAGACAAACTTTCGTCGTCAGACAAGTCACGCCATTACCTCCCCTGTCTGTTCGAGGGTGTTGACGCAACCCTCGTAAACACGATGTCGAAATACAGCAGTCACGGTACTTTGTTTAAGGTGTAACGTCCGTCTCGGTTGTTTCCTAACAGCAATTTCTCGAACTAGCTCGATGCCGGCACGTGATCAGAAACTCGAATCGTCATTTTTCTCCCACCTATCACCGGCCAATCTTGGACAAATGCGTACAGCTACTACTGCACTGTTGCTTACATCCCCTACCTCAGCAACGGCCAAAAACACAGGAACAGGAATTAAATAGGAAACAAATATATCTAGACTATACCCGAAAGCAACAATAAAGGGGGTAAAAACAGCCTCGTCGTCAGCATCTCTACCGTGCCAACAAAGAAGCTCAGCCCCCGAATCTTGCCTACGACTTCATGCGCTTGAGTCCGAAAACGGGTTGCATGAAGGATAACCGGCGGTCGAGAACGTGTGGTGCCCCGCTAAGACTAAAACGGCCGAGCCTTCGCTTCCGACACTCCTGCAATCCCCTTGCCCTCCTCCCTGCTCTTCATTTTTTTCCGAGAGGTATCGGTCAAACGAAGGGTCTACTCCCATACTCGCCTCCGTGGCAGACGCTTAATAGTTACCCAAAGACGACAGTCACCCCCCGCGAATGTGCATTGCTGCCAAATATCGATAAATTGATACTCAGGTTCAACCTTGACACAGTCTGCACCGAGTGTAACGCAACGAACGCGGTTGGCTCGTATAGCGATTGGTATTTGTTTTAGATTACACTTTCGAGGGGCCATCTACTGTGTAACACAGCGAAAAGGTCAGGCAAAGTAGATAATGGTTGGTAGCCTTGTCTGTCAGGGTTATTTTTCTGGGCAAGCCGGCTAAGTCGGTTCTCCCGATCGCGGTCAGCTGAATCACAACACAACAAGGAACTTTTGTAGACATTCTATTCACGTCCTTGCAGGTGCTCATGCGCTTGCCCTGCGTGTGGCGATGGCTACCGCCTCAGCCCTCTACAATTTTGTGGGGCATTCGATCGTCACCAACCCAAATATGCAAACTACTGCTCGCACAAACGTAACATGTATTTTGGGCGTACCGCCCCCCATGATATTGAACCATCAGCAACGACACCACATCAATGGCACCTGGCATACGATTATTGACCCCGTCTCATGTTTACCCTCCCGTCGTCTTGCTGTCGATCACGTGCGTAAGATACCTTGGCAACAATGAACTGGCATCCTTTCCATCCAACATCTTCGCTAATCTGGGAGCTATACCCAAGCTGTGAGTATCACGACAGGCCATCCTGGAAAGCTGGTGTCCGCGCGTTCGCATCTAATATACGGTCTCCGAGGAGATGAATGATAAGCACATTACAATCGAGTGTGGGCGAACCACCGGGTCGTCATTGGAGTCATTTAGGCTGAAAGGTCTATGTTTTTAACAATATCCGAACAAGGAGGAAAAAAAGCGGCAACACCGGCGCCACGTCGACTATTTCGACAAGCCGGAGATGGTTTTACACAATTAATGAGGTTTTTGATAGATGAGGTGACACGGGTGTATGCAAACCGGCACAGAGGAATCACTCACCATAGCATTAGTCGATCTGCAATACTACTGCATGAAGGCGACGATTACATTTATCCATGCCCATTGGGCGCGTAAACCACGCGGGACATGACCGGCCGCCTCGCTCGTGTACGGAGTACTTGTAGTGAATATTTTTCATCCATTGGGAGCTTTTGATGCTGGTTTAGGCAGTTAAAATCAGTTGGGGTCCGACATTCCGCACCCTACACCGTTTTGTGCCATGCAGATGCTCTCTTTGGAGTGCAGACGTTGATTAAAACGCCTGCTTTACTGTGAATGCGTCGCCGGCCGCCTTCACTAGACAGACCAAACGCGGGAAACTCTTGTAGGGTGATGTACGGATGTTTGCTGGTATAAACGTGATCTCGATATAGCGTTGTGTACCGTACACCGCGTCGGTTGTCCTCACTGTGGCATAAATGGGGTGCTTTTATATTTCATCGCCGATGAAAGTGTACAGTACGGAGGGCGTAGGAATTTCGAGCTATTGTGCACTTGTCTCTAGTTCAATGGAAATCAAGTAAAACATTCAGAATCTCCCGTGTAGCGGAGGCCACGGGTAGACCGTATGTTTCCGCGCTGACAATTTAATTCATTCTCCCTCTTGTTCAATTCGAGCCGACAGGGATCTCTATACGAACTCTCTGACAACGCTACCTGAGGGCATATTCGATGACTTGGGGTCAAACGGCGGCTTGACAACGTTGTGAGTGCCTGTCAGACGTGTCGCAGATGGATATGTCTAGCTTCAGTACAAGCAGGCAAAATACGCAGATCGTGGCTACGTGACTTTACGCCCTTTTCCAAGTGGTTTCTGGTACCCTGTCATTTTAAAGGATGACCCAGACACCAAATCAGCAGAGATATGACCTAGGTCAACAACATGCCGTTTGTTCACATGGGAAGCCAATTACAACACAACCACTGGTGATGCATATGGCAAGCACGGCCGGGCCTACCGTTTGTTTTCGTTCGTCAATCAAAATATGTTAATCCACACCTTTAGCCAACGTATCTCTACCTCTATCGTCACGCATACACGCTTTCTCTGCATTCAGGGATCTGTCTGACAACTCGGGCCTGCAATGCATTCCCGCCGTGTAAGTGATGTGGATGGGGGGGAGATGATCATTGTTAGGTGCTCGCGGGCGTGTATGTGTGATATTTTGTATTTTGCTTGCGGCCTCTGTTTGGGTCTAGATTGCTAGGAATCGTAGAGTGGTGCATACATCGGCGGGTGAGCCAAATATGACGGAGTTTCTCTGCCCTCGTTTTTGATTTTTCGATCGGAAACTTGTATTTATCTTGCTACAATGGACTTTAGGCTGATTGCGACAGGAATCATTCACGGTGTATACCAGAGATAGCGCGTGCACGGACAAATCTTCTCCTAACGACTGTCTGTCCTGAACTCACATATGCCCTGGCAACTTCCACCCGTTTCGTGTCGTGTTACACCAATCGCAGAACCTTCTCCGACCCTTCGTTATCTGTCACCGCTACACTGGCCGACCCCAATAGCGTGTGCGGTGAGAACCGGCGTGGGGGGGACTAAGTAGAAAAAACATTGACCTCAACCCACAGGCTTCCGCGACGAAAAACGTCTACCGGGGTCACCGACGGCATGTCGTTAACAACAAACGCTGACAGAGGTGTTGCGTGAAAATGAACGGGGAATCTTTGTTTTATCTTTCGGATTTCATACGTCGTAAGAGAGCCGATAACGTACCGTATACTGTATTAGGATAGTCCATAAGTTGGGTGGTTTTTCCACGTCTCATGATGTCCCCACGTTTGCTCATGGTTTGATCATTGTCGTCGTCGTACTCCATAATAGCCTCTAATCTTATTGGATATTTCTATGCCCCGTCATGCCCTCTGTTGTCTTCTGCACGCACGAACTGACGAACAGAGTGTACGTCAGCCACTGCGGTTACGTGTGCAGAGGGTCAAACGTGTGAGCCTGGAGCAGAAGGCTACACCTGCAGCGGTAAGATTTTCACAATGTACTATCGTTTCAACACCTCGCTACTGCCATGCGCGTGTATCAACTGGTGTTCTCGGTTCTACGGTACTAGTAGATGAGTTCACGCACAATTCAACGCAAAATCAAGACGTATGCTACGCAAGGAAAGAAGGAAGAGCAAAAAAAAAACATTGCTATTCACGCGTCGTGACCCGACCCGCAGATTGGGTTAAAGGACTTTCAAACTCTCGCTGGACGGGTCGGGTCACACTCAAAAATCTAACGGGCCGGGTTGGGTCGGGTCAAGAGGTTTAAAAATGTCGCGAGGTGGGTCGGGTCGGGTAACATTACTTCAAAATCTAGTGGGTCGGGTCGAATCATGACGCGCAAGATACGGATCACGCGCGGGTCAAGCCACCATGACCCGCGAGTTGTTTGCGGCTGAACCGCAGGTCAAACCCGCGGATCTGGCCGGTGGGATCTCCTTTTTAAAATATGCATCTGAAGGCCATTGCCGTTCAGGCGCCCCGCGGGTCCGACCGGCAGATCCGTTAATCATGCGAAACGAAATGCTTCCTGTCTCTCTCGTTCCAATGCTCCGACCAAACGCCATCACAGCGTGTTGAACAATCACCACGCAGTACCCATAGCCAC
Organism: Undaria pinnatifida; assembly: GCA_012845835.1. NCBI lineage: Eukaryota > Phaeophyceae > Laminariales > Alariaceae > Undaria > Undaria pinnatifida. The sequence goes on along the minus strand of JABAKD010000021.1, from coordinate 13,790,451 downwards.
TCGTACCAATGCATACAGTGTGACGCAAATCCCGTGCCGGCTGAAATCGTGAGAGCATTAATAAAACGGGCATACACACCAGTACCGAATGTGTCCAAACGAAAAAAGGCAGGGACAGTCGTCAATGCAGCAGAAGCAGCAGCAGCAGCAGCAGTAGTCGCACTGGCAGCAGAGGCACCGGAAACAGACCTCAGATTCTCACGGATCGCAGCCACTGCTGACAGATCCACCGTCACAGTTGTGGGCTTGCTGCGGGAGGCGGCACAGCTGGGCTGCTTGCCGGGGTCTGACACTAGATAGATAGATGATAGGTACAGTAGTAGCTAGCTCGAGAATGATCATACCAGCACCAAATACAACCAAACGCAACAGAAGCAAGATCAGTCGTCTTGGAAGCAGCAGCAGCCCCGGCACGTCAGCAGCAGCGCTCTGGCAGCAGCAAGCACCACCAGCAGACGTCGCATCCACGCGGATCGCAGCCTAATCTGACAGATCCACCGCCCCAGTTGTGAGCTTTTTGCGGGAAACGGCTCAGCTAGACAGCTTGCCGGGGATGGAGACTGCGTAGATAACTAGCTCGCTCGTCGGGTTGCTCGTCCGGTCGACACAGTCGTCTATCGCTAGCGTCGTGGCTAATATTTTCATTCGCGCGGACTGCGGTTTCTTTTTCTTATTTGGCGCGCGCACCACACCATACTGCTGCAATCAGTACCCGAATAAAGAAAAAAACATACAAACACGACATCCTTGGGAATGTAAGAGGGCCAAGGACCATCTCACCGACTGATGTATGCATGCACTGGCCGGTCGCCCCGGTGGCATATCAGGTTATCCTCGAACCTGGTATAGGTCAGTTCGGTGAGTTCGAGCCTCGCCGAGTGCATACTCGTATAAATTCGTCGGGACTTTAACTTGTGCACAAATTGACTTGCGGAAAGCGCGATCGCGTGAATTAGCAATGTCACTCGATGAAAAAAAGACGAGCAGTAGGATTGCTGAACCCTATGCGCGATAAGAATTGAAGCCAACAACCGGGGGGGAGAAGAGACGACAACTGTGACCACAGCTTGTCCAGAAGCTAAAAAGTAAGTGTGCGAAAAAAAAAAAAAGATGCACTGACCAGTAACTTGTCCATGTTGACCCGTGAGAAATGTCACCGGTAAAGTCGACCTGACCCGCATGAAACCCGCATCTCGAGGGTCACTCGGATTGTGGCGGGTCGGGTCTGGTCAGGAGGATTTCTAAATATCGCGGGTAGGGTCGGGTCAGGATGTGTTTATATCTCGCGGGCAGGGTCTGGTCAAGACGTCTCGAACTTCTCGTGCGTCGGGTCCGTGCGGTCAAGACGTCTCAAAACTCCCATTGGTTGGGTCGGGTCAGACGGGATGAGTCCGGGTCAGACTCGACCCGACCTTCGAGACATGCCCCGACTGGTAAAAAGCCTAACGTTTTCAGTTTGGCGTCAATGCAGACACGACGCGTCACATGCCTTCTGTGTTTTCTCATTTCCCACGAAAGATGTTCTTGTATAGGATAGATTGGCCATATTTCAACTACTTTAATCGGGGTATTTGAGTCCTCCTACGTTGCCCTGAAAAATTAAAGGTTCACTTGTGAGACTTGTGTGTATCGTCCGAGCATCGTTGGGGGCAGATTTCGCTCACGGAACAACGCCAAATGAGGCAGTCGCGATGCTCTTGGTGCTACATCCGTTCGGGGAACGGGGTTCATGTGTCTTAAGCAGCGTTATGTGGCCAGGCGTCAGCAGCACCAACGCTCCACTCTCCCCGTTGACATCGTATCTAATGGGCAGATAACTGGTGCCACGCCCACCCTGGCGACGACAAAATCGTTACCAGTAGCAACCCGAAGTTGATTTCACGGGACGCTAGGGATCCATCAAAAGTGTATGACGAATGATTTCCGAGAGAGGCTGCGCACGCAATTAATAAGTCCCTTGACTTATGGACCACCACCCCACCCAACAACAGATACGGAAAAGATATGGCATTGCAACCTCATGACAACGCCTTTAGCAAGCGAAAACAACTCCAAAACGCACATGGTTTTCGAGCCACTACAGGATTTTTCCCCCGCTCAACAATTCCGGTTGTTCATAAATATGTTGGACCAAACAACGATACTCGCATCGTCGCACACGTCACTCTGTGTCTATAGGACGACGTGTTGGTTTCCGCAAAGCGTGCGAGTGAACCTTTTGCATGCTGGAAAACTGTTCGAAGATGCGCCAAATCCGTTGTTTCACTTGTACATCGTTCGCGTCGTCCTGATGCCCTGTCGGCAATTCAAACAATGCAGCGTGCGACCCGGGGAGCAGCATATGCGGTGACCCACACATGCAAGGCCTCCGTGGCCAGCATATTGATTGGTCCGGTATCGACAACAGCTGGTACTGCATGGTTTCCGATGACACCCACAGCGTCAACGTCAACGTCCGGCTCAACGCTCCTCTACCCCAGGAGTTTCCCGGCCGTCAGCTCATTACAGGCCTTAACGTCATGTCACAGGGTCACTTGCTGGTTATCGAAGTGACGAATCCGTACGATGTCAAAACCGACGGCTGCCCCTCCGACATGCCCCCCTGCCTTTCCAACGGCGGACTCCGTGCGATGGTCGACGGTGAGGTGGTAGACGATCTGCTTCGGTTCTCCAGAGACGAACACGTGACAGACGGCATTACCGTGTCGGCGTCCAATCTACCGGTGGAGTGTCCCGCAGTTCGGAGGAGACAATATTTAGGCTCGCATGTACGGCGAGATGCTGCAGGGCCAGCGCGAATTGGCTGTGGAGGGAAGCTTCGAGGACTGGATCCTGCGTTTCGACCACATGGCCGCCCCCGATTAGTGCGCGCAGTACGTCGCGCAGAACAACCTCGCCGATGTGCAGCTCATCTATTCCGTGTATTAAATAGTGACTTCTTCTGTCACGGTACGCCTCAACGTCGGTACCAACTTCCAAGGCAATGGGGAACGTGACTGGCATGGTCGTGTCCTCCCCGACTTGGAGTTCTGGCAGATGGACGTAGGTCCAGACGGTCTGTCTCTGGAGAACGAATCGCTCACTGGCATTCTGGGTGAGACAGCCCGCCCGGTGCTGGACATGGATGGACGCAAGATCATGCAAGGGTATGGAGCGATCCGTGGAACTGTCGAGGACTACCGCGTGTCAAGCGCCCTCAGCACCGACTTTGCCCTTGCAACCAACAAATAGGACAACTCCACCTAACGTCACTGTCATCGTGAATCTGTGTCCGCACACAACTACGCCATGCGGCACTGAATGCAATGTTTGCAGCACCCTGCTGTTTGTCGTTCGCCGTGTTTTGGGTATACACGCTCTGCTATAAGGCGTGGGGGTGTGGTTGCGGCAATGGCATAAATGCGTGGAAAAGTGTGTAGTCCGGAAGACTCGAGTGATGAAAGGAGGAAGGTGGAGTTTGTCATGGCAGCATACGTCAGATGGCCGATGAACCCCAACCCTTCCATCATCATGCTGTGGAATGTTTCGCGTCTGGGCTCTTCACCATCTACGTTACCGCCCACGTCACCGACGATATTTTACGCGTGCTATATAAGAGAAAGCGTATTTTGGCTTTTTTCTTCCTGGATGGCGGTGCCCCATACCTCGAACCGCCGTAAAAGTTCATCCTTCTTTCCCATCTGGGTTGTTTTGTATGCCTAGGGAACTTGTAAGAGGATTGTTCATCTGGTTGTGCTTTCTGTTCTCCCAAATCCAGGTAGTGGGCGGGACAAAAGTATCCTCAGGGGATACGCCTCAGAAAGCCAACGTTGCACATTTGTCGTAGCATGTGTCGCGTACCATACCAACTAACATCAGTTATGTAGCATTAGGATGGCTGGAATGTAACAATATAGCCCCTGGATTGACTGATACCCGCAGGTTGAAATACGTAGAAGACACACATACATTGACTCCGCCGTAGCGTCGTGTGTTTGGACGCACGAGCGATTACGGGTCAGAAGTGACAACCGTCTAGCTCACGGACGGCAGCATGGATATTGACGTTTTAGAAAAAGGCCTGGAGGGCGGATTGTATGACACACATCGTACCTGGTACACGATAGAGCCCCCCCCCCCCCCCCCCGCGCTTTTGGGGAAATTTGAAATCCCGTTTTCCATGCAAATATTACACAATGTGTATTGGAGAAAAAAATGTAATAACAATCGTCCGGGTATCCGAGGAAATATTCTAGTTTAACATATAACTTGTACCATGTGTTGATTTACTTCGCAGATAGTTTGAAGATAGTTTTCAACATTCGCGGAGGCAGTACCTATTTCTCCTGCATTTTATTGTATTGTTATGTTCAGGCTTCCCAGGAACGATGCGCACGGATAGGTATGGGAGCACAAACAACCAGACAGACTGCCACAACAACGGTGTCAACACTGACTGGTGGACAACGCGGACATAAGCCACACCCAGACCAGTACTAAAGGCTATTGTGCCGGAGGAGGCATCAAAAGAGTCGGAAGTTTGTCAAAACGAATGTGTGAAAGCTACTTTGTGTGATACTCGGGTCGCGCGCATTGCTGGGCGTGTGTCCCCACGAAGGATATAGATAGGTCGGCAACCTCCCGTTAGAAGTAGCTTGTATCAAGGTCAAAAGGGTGACGTGGTTCTACCTGTGCGTGGAAACAATATGACCAATTTGTTTGAAGGGGATCAAGATGTTATGTATGCTATCATCGTGGTGAAATCTTACACTGATATAGCTATCAATATGACATAGTAGTACAACACCTTCGGTATATAGTTTATATACGATTGATATGCTAATATAATACGGATAATGTATGCGCCTGGTATGGGATACGATGGGGAGAGTCTACCGAAATACGCTCTATGATACTAGTCATTGTCCGCACTAATAAAGACAAGATTCAAGATGGGCGCGTAGCAGGTGAACGACAAGCAATACTTTGCGAATATATACACTGTATACTCATGAAATAGCTGATACCAGTCAGGAGAGAGACAACTTTTCGCACGAAATAGTGAGGATCGGACATGTACACGTAGAACAGGAACTGTGCAGTACTGCCTCGCGAACGCCAGGACATTGTCCACATAACTACTGTTTATGCCTGATATACAGCATGCGGTTTAGAGTATATATAATATGCGGTCGTTCGAGAATGGCAACAAGACGTGACGACTTCAAACAAGGCGGGACTACCACCAGAGCATGAGACGCCCAGGGGAACAAGTTGGGTGTACTGGACGTACACGTATAGATACACACCTGGTTGAACAGGTCCGAAAATACGGTTCTGTCACACCAATAAACGGAGCGTGGACGTACTCTTTATCATCTAGACCATTATCCGGCAAGTCTGACGACACTTCGAATAGTGGCCATAGTGTCAAAGCGGTTGTCAACAAAGTAAACAATGGTTCGAGACGGCACATGTTCAAAGAGGGGGGAGTGTGAACAACATCTGGCACAATCAAGAACGGACGCGTGAAGGTATATAGACTTATCGAGAAACTTGAACAAGCAAGATTTAAGTCCGACGAAGTCCACCACGAAGAGAGCCTATCGATCGATTTCCCAGTCCATCGGGAAATGGAGTGTGTTCGGCGAGGTGTTAGTCTGAACACTTCTACAGTAAACACAACCAACGACACACAAGCGGGGGCGGACTGGTTCCGAATGGTATCATGTCCGACGAGAAATGATACGAAGTGAAGATAGTTTGAATTGGTTCGAAAAATCGCATTTTATTACTTCAAAGTGGTGTGTCTACCTGAATACTACTTCACAACAAAAACCGGAAAGTGAGGGTGGACGTACCCAGATTACAGCATACAGCATACATCATACATAGGGTCACAACGCCGTAATACGTCAACGTGGGTGTCGATCAGATTACCACCCGGGCGATTTATTGGTTTAATGATTTAACATTTTCATAATTAAGTTTAACAGTGCCATCCGGCGGGAGGGTGTACTTTGGGGTTGGGGCCAAACGTGTTTCTGGGTTTGGAGCCAAACGTTCCTCTGACCAATAGAGCATTAAACGGCGAAAGTCCACGGACAGATAGGTCAATCGAAGCGTTTTACGTTAAACATTCCGAGAGCAGGCCGTGACTGTTGTCAATCTAGGAAGCATCATTTCTTCAACTGTTGGGGCCCTGCTTACCTCAATCACATCCCAGATATGCAAGGCGGACATGATGACCGTGCAGCGGATGCACAAACGCCATACACAATACGAACGGCATTTCGATTCTTAGCTGGAATTCAGTGAACAATTACACGGGTGATGCATTGCATTCGCCAGCGTGACATTTGTCGATGGAATGGTAACACATATTCAATGTTTGTTGTAGGCCGTCAGGAGATTGTATTGATTGAAATTTCTCGGAGAACGGATACACGCACGGCCAATTAACTGAAACCGCCATGCACCTGCAAATAAAAAAAGGCATGAGATGCCCGACAATATCGTAACATACGTACAGCGGATACAAGATAATCATAATCGCGTAGAAGACGGCACGAAACACTGCCTACTATATCATACGGCATGCAATATCACGGCAAGCGGACATACGGGCTAATAGTATATGTGCACACCAGCGACATGTACTCGCAGCTACTGGTATATATACCTGGCAACCGGGCGCGATGCATACTATATCAATGTGTGGACACTGTTGATCGCAAACATGTACAGGTACTGTCCAGTCGTCAATATAGTATATAGACAGCTAGTAAAATTGCGGTGAACCGCACCACCAGCTTATTACGTAGGGTATTCCGTACATGCCGTCTGCATGATCGCCTCCCAACCTATGGCAAGCGAAGTATGACTAACGAAGTAACGTAATTGAGCGCGTGTACACTAAGCGTTCCTTTCAAACCAACAACGATTCGCATTTCTCCCTTTCGCTCTCAGTGGCGGTTACATTGCATGACCACATCACCTCGCCTGTCGTAATTGGCAATATGTATCTCTTTCTTATTAATTAGCGATGTCAGAAAATTATGATATCTACATGATTGTACCTTTCAATTGAAATATTCTATCTTTCGATATATATATATGTACAATAACAATATATGAAGCTTTTTACACGTTCTTTACTACACCTAGGAACAGGGTTGCTTACTACATGCAACATCAAACCTTATAGAAAAATAAGCATTACCAGGCGGGTGATATAAAAGGGTTTCTTTTTCCTGCAATTGTCAGATTGGTCCCGTTAAAGGGTTTATAGTTTCCGCGCACATACTGAAATGCCTCCTCCCCCCTCCCCCGCCCCTACCGATCCCTCTTGTCCAAACGCCCCACCCGAAATCAAAATCTACCAGAGTAATAAACACTACCAGCCAGCTGATATAATCTCATTATCCAGCTAGCCATTCATGCCGTAGCTCCAACTCACTTCCGCCCTACCCCTGCCCTTCCGTTCCCCGCCCTGTTCGTTCAAACGCCCCAGTTACAATCGAAATCAGCCAGAGCAATAAACACTTCTAAGCAATTGGTATCACGTCGTTATCTTCCTAGCCACCAATGACGTAGCTTTCATTCATCCCCCTTCCTCCCCTTCAACGCCCCCTTCTTCCCCACATCCGGCACGATCTCCTAGACCTAGCACCGCGCATATAGCAAACACCTACATATATGATTAATACGCACGACCGGAGGATCACACACGATTTTGCGAAGATCAATGTCGACTGAATCCTTGATCTCATAGCTGCAGTGTATTCTAATATGTATGTGACCTAAACCTCTTGAAAACCCTTCGCGCCTCCCGCCCCCCCCTTTTTTTGTTCCTCGCTCCCTCTTGCTTAAACGCCCCACCCAATATCGAAATCCGCCAGCGTAATAAACACTTACAAGCCCTGGATATCGCCTCATTATCTTTTTAGAGCCGTCCATGCCGCTGCTGCAACCCCCCCCCCGCCCCCCCCTCCTCCAACGCTCCCTCTTTTCAAACTACCCGCACCATCGCTTAGACCACCTAGCACCACGCGTATAGCAAACCCCTACATCTATGCGACCTAAATCCCTCCTCCCCCGCCACCCCCCCCCCCCCCCTCCCCCACAGGAAGGATTTAAAGTTTCCACGCACAAATTGAGCTGCTTCACCCCCCCTCCCCCCCTTCCCGCCCCCCTTTTGACCAAACTCAGGCCCCCGTCTTTCAAACCTCTGCCCTCCCCTCACCGTTTATTCGACTTACAGGATTCACTTTAAAAAAAATATACATTCACTTTCACAGCTGTCAGATTCTGTCCCCCTCAGAAACAGTTTTTATAGTTTCCGCGCACAGACTGCCTAACATCACCCTGTTGACCCTGATAGCTACATCCTTAATGAGGACACACAACTCGTATCACGCGCGAACAGTGTATCACACACAGCTTGCCAAGTTGAGTTTGTTCAAAATATTCGATCTAACAGCTGGAGTGTATTTTAATTATGATGATATCCACCGAGACATATCATACCTCATCTCACATTTATACGAGGCCAGGTGTATGAAACGAAGACGGGCACATACGGAGCTGCACTATGTTTTTTTTGGCAGGAAAAGGTGCTGGAGCCAGCGTGGGACGCGCTTTGTCCCGGAAAATTGACTTTCAGAACCTCCGAAACTCCGTTGTGCGATTGTCTGAGCGCACTGGGGTGTGAGGTTTGGTATCGTGGACAATATTTCGCAGGCTAGCGGAAAGGGGCCAGTACCCTAAGTCCGCCGCGGATGAGGGAATTAATGAGCTTGCCCTAGTCGATTTTGCCGGCTGGTGTAGTGAATCGCAAGGCTCCCAGGCCGGGACAAGTTCACGTAAACTAGTTTCTGTTCCATTCTTTGACGTGTTAGCTGTCGGGGTTGAGGTTCCAACGCTTTCGCTGTTGGTCAAAAAGCGCGCTGCAAGGAGTAAACCGGGCACACGATGACACGGGCACGTCTTGTGGGGTACGCCGTCCGATGTCGCGGGATATGTTTCTTTCAGAGGAATATATCATATTCCTACGAGGACAAGGGGGTCGTGTGTTATGACTGTGTCTAGGTATGAGCAATTTCATTTGATTTTCTGTGCCCGTTCACACGACGTGTTCACTCGGAACTGGGAACGCGGTGCACCAAACCCCCGGTTTAACACGGGCCGAGGTAGCGTTTGACGATGGCAACAATCTTCTGAAGTGTTTAAAAATGGCAGCAGGCAAATAGGATAGAGGTCCGGTGTCGCATTCACATATAAGATCAAGCCGGGGTCGGCCGCGCAGTGGTCAGAACACGTGACGACGTCAGCGGATCTTTTTCGGGACTCCAACCGGACAAAAGCCGCTGTCACTGTAATGGTCGAATCGCTGTCGTGTGCCGCCATGCTTCGCGAACGCACCTCTGTCCTCGTAACGGTGTAAGGGAAAGGTCGTAGTTTGGCAAACCGGCTAGGCGATTAACGCGCTTAGATATATCGTTTTGGAGTCGGAGGGAAAGCCGCAGGAGTTCGCATGGCATTCTCTTTGGGTTGGGGGGGGCTTTGGATTCGCTGCAGGCGGGGTGGTGTCGGAGCGAGATATTCAGAGGGGAGGACGATGGGAGTCAGACGCGTACAAGGTAAACACACGCAACAATGCGGAGGACGCGGGGAAGGTGTCAAGCAAACTTGCCAGAGAAGGAACGGAGTCTCTGAGAGAGCCCGACCAAGGTACGGTCCGGGGAAAACCGCAACTGTAGCGGACGGCATCGGATTTTGAGAGGTTTGAAACATCCGGGACCACTTGGGAAACTCGGTCATCCGACACCGTATGGTAGGCCCCAGAGGAGAGGGCCAGGGGAGGGAGAAACTTAAGGATTACACGGAGTAATAGCGCTATGAAGATGGAGAATTAGATATATGTCGATGAAAATTTGCGGATACCATCAGTGCCGTCGATAGCGCAGGTTACGCATACAGAAACTCCCTCCAATTTCACAAAAAAAATGCAAACAACAACCCAACTCGCAAAAAATATAACAAAAAACTGAGGAAAGTTCGAGACATCGATGATAGATGGTATAGCTGCATCGCCGTTACAGTGTATATATCTGTATTATTCTGATCGAAATAAAACAAAATATGTTGACAGTACGCAATGCGTGGTTTCCTGACAGAATCCTAAATTCGTAAGTTTCGACCAACGAGTCGATTCGAGGTCGATTCGACTCACACCAAAAACGAAAGATTCAGGAGTGTCCTTCGTTATAAACGGAAAATAGTGAGTGTTATAAACGGAAAATGATGAGTGCCTTTAGAATCCAAATCACAAAATGATTTGGATTCTAAAAGCACTCATTATTTTCAGTTAATAACAAAGGACACTCTCCTGAATCTGATTTGGTTTCTAAAGGCACTCATTATTTTCCGTTTATAACAAAGGACACTCTCGTGAATCTGATGTGGTTTCTAATGGCACTCATTATTTTCCGTGTTAATAACAAAAGACACTCTCTTGAATCTTTCTTTTTTGGTGTGAGTCGAATCGACCTCGAATCGATTCGTTGGTCGAAACTTACGAATTTGGGATTCTGTCGAGAAACCACGCATTGCGTACTGTAAAAAAAAATGTTTATTTTCGATCAGAGTAAAACAGATATATCTATACCGTAGTACCAGGTAGATGTTACTGCTACATATACTTCGAAGTATGATACGTACCGCTGATCTTCGGTGTTCTCTGTTTCACTGACAAGATATGACATCGCAACGAAATGCATAATACACTCTTTAGCTGTAAACCTGAATACATTCATGTGGACTCCCTGGATATCGTATTAAAGGTATACTCGTACCGCTGGTATTGTGCCACAGTCTTACACAAGTCAAAGAAGTCTCGCGTAATGGTATGGGGATCTTAAATAGCTTCCAGCAATTCCCGGTCCTGTACGGAATTGTAACAGAATTCCCAGGATTTCGGGGTTGGTGGCGCGGGCCAAGGGAACTCACATAATTATGTAAATTATATACCCGCCCCCTGGTATTTGTGGCACAGACGTACGGAAATTCCAGAGTTTCCTGGTACGGGTATGAATGTCGTAAAGAACTTGGAGAAGTTCCGGATACGGGTATGAATGTCCTACGAGTACAGACTTTACAGGAGTATGTTATAGGTGCAAATACCCCAAGTATGGTTCATGCGTACCCCACAGAACATAATTTTTCAAACTTCGACCGTATTCCCACACGACGGCACCAGCAGCAGCCTGCTGCTCGAGGGCATCAACCACCGTTCGAAGTATTGGACGTTAGAAAATATCTGGCTGCGGTTTGTGAGGGCTGTAACCCAGCAATATCCAAGCCTTTTCTCCACGCCTCACCAGTCCGGCCCCATTACTGGGCGGCGACTTCCAAGAAATAATCCCCGAGTACAGCACCAAAGCGGGCGACAAAGGGGTCACAGTACGATCCTGCATGCCGTTGCCGGTGTTGGCAGATGTTTGTCTCATGACAACGTTTTCCCATCATCACGTGAGGTCGATTGTCGGTCATGAACTGTTAGTCTGTCTACAGCACTCGTGCCAGCCATTTGCTACCCTCAGACCAATGGCCACCACTGCACGGTTACAACAAGCAGCCCGTGCGGTACCCGTGGCAGCAGACCCCAACGAAGTCCACCAGAATGTCTTCAATCTCTTGAGCGCTACGCGTGTAGTATTGGATTCGACGAGAAGATGGAATCGTGAGAAAGTGGACGACGACATGTATATCGAATAAAGACCATATGCAGCTAAGACCCTTGCCGCATTACGCTAGAAGCGTTGCAGCCAGTCGCGTTTCCGCAGAGTTGTCGAGTATCGGTCGTAGTAGATACATCGACTTTGAAGGACACAAGTATTTTTATGAAGATCATCCAGGACTAATGACTCCTCCGGCCGGACACGAAGCCGGTACTAGTCGTTGTTTCTCAGCGGGGCTGAAGCACACGTGGTTGCGCCCACGAGGGTGGGCGTGGTCACCAAGGTGGACATGAAATGTCGGTGTTATAAGGCTTAGTTTGGGTAAGCTATTGGTCAACCTGTTGCAAGTGGTCAAACGGACTAATACCCCACTAATACCTTAACATCAGCCAGATGTACCACGTTGTTTGTGAGATATACTTCGATTCGAGGTTTGAGATCTGTCCCAAACTTTGACAGCGACAACATTAAACTGCTACGAGGATATGCTACCGCGGATGAAACGATATCATGGACTAGGTACACGAAGAGAATCCAGCAAACTAAATGAGCTATTTGTCGACGATTTTGGGGGTTGGACCACCAGTCATTCAGAAACCAGTCAAGGCGAAAAGGGCTACCTCCATGGTGGTACGCGTCTTTGGCTGCGTCGGATCGCACACTCCAAGCAAACGGGCAACTCTAAGACTATAACAAGGAGTATAGCCACCGCTCTCAATATGCCCACGTAAAGCCCGAGAGCTGGACCAAATGTCCGCACTTTCGCACGCAGCGCGGCTCGTCGGTGATAGGCATTAGGCCACGTTCGCCATGAAGGGTTGGAGTGTAATGAACTCCTACTGCATTTGTACGTGCCGGAGTGCAGGGCATGCGATCCGCCCTTAAACAACAGGATACCAGAGATGTCGGTGCAGGACGCGCTCAATAGTCACGTTCAGGTGGATACCCTCCAGGAGACCCATCTGCCCCGCGCAAATAAAAACCCCAAAGTGACGCCCGCACTAACTCAGGGCGAGGAAGTGGGACACCGGCGCACAATAAAGACCGTGGGGCTCATGTATCCTACCGCTCTGCCTAACACGAGACTTCTTCGCCCCACACCACCGATAATCGTGTATCTTTGCCTGGTGGTGCAAATATCAGTCCGATAGCGCAGCAACCGCCGGCAGAGGAAACTACCGCGTAAGGTATATCTGGAGAGATATCGGTAAGTCGAACCCTTTAGAACTACCATTGGTATATCCGGTTCCGGTGGCATGCATGGTACGAGTAACATCTGTCCGGCAGGAGATGTTGATTGGCGCAAAATCGAGTGTCACGTGTATATTCCGCAACATCGAATAGCTAAACAAGCTGTCACTAATACTGTGGGCATCACTGAACCCTTGAACATTACTACAACTAGTAGTGTTGCTTGTCCTCTGCTTGTGGGTGGTATCAAGATTGAGGTTCTGGAAGTGGTATGTGATCTCTTGTTGCCTTGACACCCAACTATGAAGGCTGCTTTGGGTATTTATGCGGAGCGTATTTTTACCAGTTTATCGGTCGAATGTGCAAGGGCGGTAGTCCGACCGGCGTGGCCTCGTTAGCTACGGCCTGAGAAATACAGATGGAGCAGGAATTTACAGTCGTTCCTTATCGAAAACACGGCAGCCCACCAGGACGCCGCAAGGTTGCCGTAACGCCACTGTCAACTTTGTGGGCGTGATGGACTACGTTTCTTGGTTCCTCGTTGAATACGTTTTTGTCATGTACGTGGACGATCTCCTAATATTTGTTAAACACAAAACAACTGTTGAATCGCGAGCGGGTAGTCCTGCAGCGTCTCCAACGCCATAGTGTAGGTACGGCACAGATGTGACAAGCTGTGTTCTGCATCGTGCGTGCGCTACGACCCAGCGAGGATATAGGTGCTACTCTCTCTCCGCCGTCCCGAGGCCGGGAGCGTAATTCTTTGACTGCCGTTTATCGGATGCACACACAGCTACATACAGTAGTTGGCTAAAAGAGCCAGTATAATTCGCGATGTTATCACCCCACGAATCATACCCGATCAGGTACCAAATATATGGTTCGACTTTGAGGTGGCCAGCACATGTTTTTTTCAGTTTTTCCAAAACGCGGTTCGGCTCCTTAGCCTGGGTTGGGGCATATGTTAGGGTAAGGATAACGTTGGGTCTACGCTCTCTCACGCGATTGGAGAAAAAACACTAAAGCACAGCAAACACTTTAAATTCCTCGATAAATATGAAATATATATATATGACACTTTATCTGCATTGATTTGTGGGTCAAGGCTGGTAAAGGCTTCTCCTCATAAAAGCTCCACTGCGGATTGTAACGGATTCATGGCTTCCAAATTTCAGCCGGTGCACAAAGCGCGTGGACAGCAAATCCGCTATCACATCTGAACGAGGGCAACGCCGAGTGTGGGACCGCGTGAGCGCGCGCGAAGAAGCTCGAAGAAGCGTTCGTCGTCCTATCGCATCCACGAGAGGGGTTTACGGTGATGGTCTGTACGCATGATTCCGATACATATTGGGGAGTTTTCGTGACACCAGTACCCAACAGAGATCTCAGGGCGGGGCTCGACCCTTCGGATATGATGCACACTCCGCTTGTCTCCGTCAATAGGGCTTTAAGGAGGTCCAAGTTGCAGTGGCCCACTGTCGATGAGGAGGTTTCGCGATAGTGGAAAATCCGAAACATCTGGAATATCTGCTTTGGGGCCGGCCAGTTGTTTCTACCGACCATCTAAACTTCATCTTTGTTTCCGACACGCACAAAGTGGTATCGACTCCAAGCAAGGCTTCCAGTCAACGGATTCAAAACTGGGCTAACAATAGCTACCTGGGAACGTTTCGCTTTTCTATCCGCCATATTGCCTTCGCCGAAACCGTGTGGAGCGATGCCTTGTCTCGATGGATTACCCCTTCCGCGTCTGCCCGTGCTATCGCATTCATCGCACCACTTCCAAGAGTACGAATTTGGCTCTCGTTTTTTTATCCAATCGCCGTTTAACCAAGCTGCAGCAGGCTCCCCACATCTCTCCGAGACGAGAAGAGCGACCCAGAGTGAGCTCCTTTCCACAAACCGGCTCACCGCCGGCGCCAGCAAGCACCCCCCGACCGATCATGTTCGCGAGGAGGAGCGTATGTTCATCAGGGTGTTGCATCGGCCCGTCGTGAGGTTACCGGACAAGATGGTTAGGTCGAGTCACATAGTCAACCACGTTTAACGAACGCAACCGATATCATGGTTAGCATATATCCAATGCTCCCTCATGTACCAAGGTGGTATCGGCTACAGGTGGTACCAAACGCGGAGACGGCACCAGCAGCACTTTAGAAAAGAAAACATGTCAATCATCTACAGAGGACGCGGTTCGCGAAAGCTCACGCCGTTTCATAGGAAACACGACGCTGTTAACCGAGCGCTTGTGCCTACGGTGCCGTGGCAAAACGAGCGGGGAGTTATGCACGCTCAAACATACGTGAGCATCCGAGGTAGAAGTCGCGGTGATCAGATGCCGTGTGGTCGACGAAACGAACTGGCAAGGTATCACCATACGAATCGCGCGGCATATGAACTGACTTTGGAGCGATGGGCGATGTAAAACGCTCCTCCACTGGACTCGTGCATTTGCTGGTGCTAACCTTGACGTGAATTACAAAACGTTGAAGTATTTGCAGAATTATGACACAAACCCGAACGAAACACACATATATTCCAAGACCCAGTGACCCATGGAACATGCTGTAAAGGCTTCCCACTAAACACAAGGAAGACCATGAAGAAAAAATGTACTATTACAAATGTCACTAGCTGGGGCTGGGAACGACAGCGCACGAGATGTATTGCAATGCCCGCGGAGAACGAAAGGCCCGAGCTACGATAGCAGTGCACCACCATGTTTCTGAGTCTTCCTCAAATTGGGAGCTCAAGACCTCTTCAAAAAACTCATTTGAAGTAAAGCACATCTTCTACAGGATGAACTATTTCATGGCCTAGGTACAAGAAGAGAATCCCTCAAACCAAATGAGCTATTTCCGACCGTTTATGGTCAAGAATTCCCGTCATTCAGAAACTATTTGATTCAGACAAAAAAAAAAATATTTCCCTCGTAGCACGCCTCGAAACCTTGTGTGACAACCAAACCCTAGGCAGACACAAAATGGCACGCGAATGAGGTCACGGATACGACGTTTGTCGTCGACAAAATTAGGAAGAATAGCCAAAGAGACTGTACGAACGGCCATTGTCATCCGGTTACCCCCGCTACACCACGCATCACGGCTTGCATGAATGTTGCCTTCCTGTGATCCACCAGTTATGGGTTACGACTCACACGGGACGTTTACAGGTCCGCATTGAAGACGAATGTGGTCGTCGCGCTTGGTGCACTCGAGGTCACGCCACAAATGTTAGCGCTAATGTTGAGCGGCTTGATCATACTGCTGGAGATGGGAAGTGTGACGGAGGTGACACTTTTCGAGGTGCCATTACGGAAGTCACCATGTACAACTTGAACGATAATCTCGTATTTGCTTCACGTACATTATCACAAATTCATGAAAAATATAACAGTGCTCCTCCGACTATCCCAGGTATGGAGGACTTTGACAGTTTCAACATTTTTGATACGGCAAAGTCAAATCATAAAGTGTGTACTGTTCCTCATCTAACACGGAGTGTTTTATCCGTCAGGTGCAATACAACCGAGTGTTGCCCGACATGCTCGAGAGGCAGTAACTCGTGCCCGCCTCACGTACAATGTGGGACGAAGTTGAGTTGGAATATTTTACTCCGAGACACAGGTTTTCCTACATAGATGACTGGGTCGGTATGCACGGGATCCCTGGTTTAGCCTCACCGGGCCTTTTTTCGACATGCCTGTTTGGTGCGCATTTTGTCATGTAGAAGTTTATTCGCGAATAGCCTCATCCTATCCCGCGCTTGTGTTCAATTCACCAGAGGCATAAGTTTCGAGCCACGTTCGAGGCAATATCGAGCGCCCGCCGCCCAGACGTCGCGCGTTAGTTGGAAATTGACAGATGACGTGAAAGCTTCGACCTATCAAGGATGATGACCAATAAAACCAATGGCTGGTGGTGTGGCATAGGGCGGCTCCAGTGTGTTCGATCGGTCAACTCGATTTCATATCATATTAGTCACAACATGAACGGTGGAAAGCAACACCATGTGCCAATAATATTATTAAGTCTTTGTTCGATCGTATCTTTCGAAGAAACAAAATTTCAAACGTGAGCACGACACACACACAACTGTGAACGGTTGTACCCACCAAGGTACGCTGCTTGTGAAGACAGTATTGATATGAAACATGTACACCCATGGGTATTAGTTTTGCCTTCCGAGAACAATCGCATTTTTCGACGTCATATGGCACGAGCTTGCGTCGTCACCCACATACGCTCGTAACGAGTAGCAACTTGACTAAAGGCGCTTTCATCTTTGTCGATCAGAAATGCCCTTTCTCACACAGGTCAATTGCCCTTTTTCGACACTTAAAAACCAAAAATATATGTTACAATGAAAGCAAACTTGGGCCTTTGTATGACAGCGACACGTTGCGCAGAGGACGTGGCTCAGCGTGGACGCTGTGATAACCGACGTTTGGACCTGGCAGGGAGTGAAGTGACATCCACCGCATACCCAAACGCGAAATGAATACACAAACTCCATATTGTACGGCGGCAAACTGTTGTACTCGTATATTTGCAACCTTACTCTACAGCATTTCATCTCGGGACCAGACAATAACGTGGGCTCAATAAGAGCCACAAAATACAAGAAAAAAAAACACTAAAGCTTGACCACTCATGCTAAGATATCTCCTCAAACCGTCAGCTGTGTAAGCCTATGCCTTGTGCTCGGCTCTTCTAAGACGTCTAGCGTGCGCCCACAACCTGATGCATTAAAGATTTCAGGCAAAAATATTATAGTTCCCTATCGTTGAGCGTGCGGTGATCTCCCCGTCCAATCTAGAGGCATGTCTTATCCGAAAATTTCTTGTGCCAACGTTCTACCATACGTTGACCTACATTCTCGCCTACATGAGAATGTCAACGAGAACTCAAACGAAACGGTGTTGCCGTGGGCCAATAACACCAAGACAGACTTTACGGAACTTCTCCGGCGACTTGGGATTTGGGTTTGCTCCATCCAGGAACAAAAACGCAAAAAACCACCATCTCTATTATAGCACGCGTCATGTATTGTCGGTGACGTGGGCGATGACGTAGAGGGTGAAGAGCCTACACGTCATAAGATTCACGGCATGATGCCAAAAAAGGTGGGATTCACTGGCCATTGGACGTTTAGTGCCATGACAAAGTCTACTCTGTCCTGTTCCGTCTTTCGGACTCCACACGTTTCCCCGCATATATGTGATTGCCGCAACCACACCTTTACGTCCTTCGGCATATCGTGTATGCCTAAAACACGGCAAACGACAAACAGTAGAATGCTGCGAGCATCGCATACGGTGCGACATGTACATCCACGATGACAGCGTGGTTAGGTGGACCTGTTCTGTTTCTTGGTTGCAAGGGCAAAGTCGGTGCTGAGGGCGCTTGACACGCGGTAGTCCTCGACAGTTCCACGGATCGCCTCATACCCTTGCATAACCTTGCGTCCGTCCTTGTCCAGCACTGGGCGGGCCGTCTCACCCAGAATGCCGGTGAGCGACTCGCTGTCCAGAGACAGACCGTCTAGACCTACGTCCATCTGCCAGAACTCCAAGTCGGGGAGGACACGACCATCCCAGTCACGTTCCCCATTGTCTTGGAAGTTGGTACCGATGTTGAGGCGCACCGTGACAGAAGAAGTCACGATCTTGAACACAGAATAGATGGACTGCACATCGGCGAGGTGGTGTTGCGCGACGTACTGCACGCACCAATCGGGGGCGGCCACGTGGTCGAACCGTAGGATCCAATCCTCGAAGCTTTCCTTCACGGACAATTCGCGCTGGCCCTGAAGCATCTCGCCGTACATGCGAGCCCATATCTTGTCTCCTCCGAACTGCCGACACTCCACCGGCAGATTGGACGCCGACACAGCAATGCCGTCGGTAACGTATTTGTCTCTGGAGAACCGAAGCAGATCGTCTACCTCCTCACCGTCGACCATGGCACGGAGTCCGCCGTTGGAAAGGCAGAGGGGCATGTCGGGGGGGCAGCCGTCGGTGTTGACATCGTACGGGTTCGTCACTTCGATAACCAGAGAATGACCCTGCGACATGACGCTAAGACCTGTAATAAGCTGGCGGTCGGGAAAGTCCTCGGGTAGAGGGGCGTTGAGCCGGACGTTTACGTTGATGCCGTCGGTGTCATCAGAAACCATGCAGTACCAGCTGTTATCGATACCAGACCAATCAATCTGCTGGCCACGAAGGCCTTGCATGTGTGGGTCACCGCACAAGCTGGTCCCTGGGTCGCACGCTGCGTCTTTTGAATTGCCGACAGGGCATCAGATCGGAAGACACGAACGATGTACAAGTGAAACCACGGATTTAGCGCATATTGAAAAACAGTTAGGCTGCACGCAGCGGATTTAACGGCACGCTCAGTGGACATCGATAGGTCGTCCTAAAGACACAGTGACATGTGCTACGATGGTTGTCTCATTGTTTGGGCCAACGTCATCATGAAATACCGAATTTATTGAGCAAAGGAGAAACCCTTTTGTGGCTCCAACACCATATGCGTTTTAGCGTTGTTTTCGTGCACCAAGGGCGTGGTGATGGGGTTGAATCCCATTACTTGTACGTCCTGACCAGACTTTGCCCGCACGATTGGAAAATCTTGCTTACCAAACCCAACCCGTCACAATCCGGGTGGCCCGCGACATGCGGCTTTTGTGCGGGTTGGATTGACTTGTCCCGTGACATTTCTCACGGGACCAGGTCGAACCGTCAATGTTTAAAGCATGTATACGTCGGTCCGTTCCATTGTTCTTGGCCCTCTTACTCTCCCGAGCATGTGATGTTCAATGGTTAGCTCTTTTTTGCGGTACTGGTGGCAGCAGCACTCGGTGGTACGCGCGGTGTATAATTAAAAGAAAACGCAGCCTGCGCGCATGATAAAATCAGCCATAGCCCGAGCGCTACACCCACGTGTCGATCGGATACGGTAAGATATATCTGTATTCATCTTGGTATACCGTATCCAGCTTTCATCTATGCAGTCTCGAACCTCAGCGAGCAGCCTAGCAGTGCCGCCTTTATTACCAATCACAAAAGTAGGAGGGTGGGTCTGCCTGCAGGGGCTGCGATCCGCGGGAGTCCAGGGTCGCTGCCACTAAAGGCTGCTAGAAGTGCAGCTGCTGCTTCGACAACGACTGCCCATGACTTTTTACGATAGTCATATTAAGTACTGGTATGACCGGTGTATTTTACTGTTACAACTTCAGAAGGCACGGGATTCGCGTGACACTGTATACCTTGGGTACGAGTAGCTAAAGGGACAGCCTGGTTTTTGTTTCTTTAATGTGATGACACATGATCGGAGCTTCGACAAGAAAGAGGCGGGAAGCGGTTTGTTTTGCATGATTTACGGATCCGCCGGTCGGACCCGCGGGGCGCCTGTACGGCAATGGCATTCGGCAGTAGAGGTGAAAAAAAATCGACCCCTCCCGCGTGTTTCCAAAGGCGTTTCCCCCGACCCGCCGGTCAGGTCATGATCCGCGACAAGCCATCTTTTTGTTAGCCCTACCTTTTCTTCTCCCGAAGCCTACATTTTGCGTTGTTTTGTAAGTAAACTATTTTACCAACACCGTAGAACCGAGAACACGATACACGCCAATGTCAGTAGCGAAGGGTCAAAACGCTAGTATATTTCAAAAACCTTACCGCTGCAGGTGTAACCGTTTGCCCCAGCCTCACACGTCAGACCATCTGCACACGTAACCGCAGTGGCTGGTGTACATTCTGTTCGTCAGTTCATGCAAGTGGCAGACAACAGAGGGTATGACGGGGCATAGAAAAATTCATTGATATTAATGGCTTATCGAGTATATCGACGACAAAAATTAAAACCGTGAGCAAACATGGGGACATCAACCGTTGTTGCAAAACCACCCAAACTTCACGTATGGAACACGGAAGATGAAACCAACAAGGCCCGTTCATTTTCACGCAACGTCCCTGTCACCTCAAGTTGGTAACGACATGCCGACGGTGACACCGGGAGACGTTATTCGTCGCTGAAGGCTGTAGATTGCGGTCGACACTACTCACTCAAGCCCCGCCGGTACTCACCGCACACGCCATTAGGGTCGGCCAGTTCAGCGGAGACAGTGTTCGAAGGGTCGGCAAACGTTCTGCGTTGGTTAAACCAAGGCACAAAACGAGTGGAAGTTGTCGGGGCATATTTAAGTTGAGGTCAGACAGGCGGAAGGGATTAAGTTGTCCGTGCACGCGCCATATCTGGGATTTATACCGTGAGTGATTTCCGCGGGGGTCAGCCTCAAATCCCCAATAGCCACATTAAATCAAGGTGTCGAGCAAAAATCAATAATGAGGGCGGAACAACTCCGTCACACTCGGCTCCCCCGCCGATGTATGAACCACTGTACGATAGCTCGTAATCTAGGCCAAACCAGAGGCCGCAGCAAAATACAAAATGTGGTCATTCATCCCCTATCCACATCACTCACGCGGCAGGAATGCATTGCAGGCCCGGGTTGTCAGATAGATTCCTGAACGCAGAGACAACGTGTATGCGTAACGACAGAGGCGCGTCGGACGAAGGTGTGGATGTGAGCACGATTACCATGTTGTGGTTTGACGAACCAAGACAAACGGCGGGCCCGGCCGTGCTAGCCATGGGCAACACCAGCGGCTGTGTTTCGCATCTTATGTGAACAAATGCATGTTGGCGTGTTGTAGACCTGGGTCACGTTTCTGCCGATTTGACGTCTTGGTCATTCGCAAAAATGACTGGGGAACAGGGATAACTTGCGAGAGGGCGTAACTAGGCACGTAGCCACAATCTTCTTGTTGCCTGCTTGTACTGTTGCAGGAAAAATCCCTTAGCGACACGATTGACATACACTCACAAATACAGCAAGCCTTCGTTTGACCCCACGCCATCGAATATGTCGTCAGGTAGCGTCGTCAAAGCGTTTTCACTGAGAAACCTGTCAGGTCGGATTGAACAAGAGGAGAATATCTTGTAGTGGCAGCGTGAAAACACAGTCTAGGCGTGGCCTTCGCCACAGGGGGGATTCTAAACGTTTTACTCGACTTCTATTGAACTAGAGACAAGCTCAGAATAGCTAACAATTCGTTTGCCCATTGTATTGTACACGTTTCCCAGATATGCTATTTAATGGGCAACTTATATTTTACATAGTTGTGACAATCGACGCCGTGTACGGTACACAGCCCTATGTCCATCCCACTTTTTAACCGACAACATCCGAACATGACGCTTCAAGGGTTTCCCGCGTTTCGTCTGCTCAGTTGAGACGGCCGGCAATTCAAACGAGGTTAAGCAGCCGTTTCAATCAACGTCCTACCTCAACGAGAGCATTCACGTGGAACAAAACCGTGTAGCGTGCGGAAGGTCGTACCTCAACTGATTATTTCCGCCTAAATACGCATCAGCGGAAGATCGTACCGCAACTTATTGGATCTGCCTAAATCCGCATCATGTGCTCCAATTAGGTGATGAAATCATCCACTACGAGAAACCTCGTATACACGAGACGCGGCCGTAATGTCCCGCAGGGTTTACGCACCCATCGGGCATTGATATATGTAGCCGTCTCTTTCACGCAGTTGTATTGCTGATCCACTTTTGTACGGTGAGTGTTTCTTTAAGCGGGTGATTGCCCCGTTGCGGTATACGTACACCCGTGTCATTTCATCCAACCAAAACCCCAATATTTCACAAAACTATCCCGGCTTCTCGAAATAGTCGACGTGGCGCCGGTTTTGTCGGTATTTTCCTTTTCCGTTCGATTTTTGTTGGACATGTTAACGGTTTAGCCTGAATGACTCTGGAAAAGACCCGGTGGTTCGCCCACACTTCATTGAAATGTGCTACCCATTCCACGATTCGCAGACGGTGGATTTGCAGCGAAGATCGCATGTACCCACTTTTGAGCATGACGTCTCGTGATACTCACAGCATGGTCGTAGCTTCCAGATCATCGAAAATGCCAGATGGAAGGGCTGCCAGTTGATTGTTGCCAAGATCTCTTACAGACGTGACCGACGACAAGACGATGGGGAGGTAAACATGAAACCGTGTCAATAATCGTATACCGGGTACCATTAATGTAGTGTCGTTGATGATGGTTCTATATCATAGGGGCCGCAAAATATGTTAGGTTCGTGCAAGCAGTAGTTTCCACATTTGGGTGGGTGACAATCCAATGACATACGTAAGAGTACTAGGCTAAGATAATAGCGGTCGTTATGCGGATGACAAGAAAAAAAGCTTTCTGTAAGGACGTGAATAGGATGCCTACATACGTTTCTTGCTGGGTTGTAATTCGGCTGACCACGATCGCGAGAACAGCCCGCTTGCTGAAAAATCGAACCCTGACAAACAAGGCTACCGAGTATCATCTACCTTGCCTGACCTTTTTGATGTGTTACACAGTAAATGCCCCCTCAAACGTTTGGTCTGGAACGAGAGTAACAAGCGCCGGGTAAGCCAACCGAGTACGTTGCGATGCATTTGGTTTGGACTACGCCAAGGTTGTTCCAGAGTAGTAATCGATATGGGGTAGGAACGCACTTGGGCAGCGGGTTTCTGCCGTCTTTAGGTAAAAATTTAGCGTCTGCCACAGAAGCGATTATGGGAGTGTAACCTCCATTTGACCGATACCTCCTTGGGAGAACCTATAAGCGGGTGGGAGAGCGGGGGGATTTCGGTAGTATCGGAAGCAACGGCCCGGCCGTTTCAGCCCTAGCGGGGACACACAAGTTCTATGCCACCGGCTGCTCGACATGCAACGCGCTCTTCGACTTGAGCGCATCAAAACGTTTTGCGAGATGCGGGTGCTGCACATTCCTCGTTGCAGCAGTAGACGCTGACGACGAGGCTGTTTTTACCCCCGCTTTGTTGTTTTCACGATAAGCATAGATATTTTGATTCATGTTTTTTTTTTTTTCCCCTGTATTTTCTGTCGTTGCAGAGGTTGAGGATGTAAGCAACATTGCAGTTGTTGCCGTAAGTTCATGTGCGAGATCGGGCGGCGATCTGGAGAAGAGAAATGAAGATTCGAGTTTCTGATAACGTGCCGGCATCGAGCAAGGCTCGAAGACGGGCTGTATAGAAACAACCGGACGGACGTTACACCTTGAACAAAATTCTGTTGACTGCTGTAGTTCGAGCTTTTGTTCAAGGGGGTTGCGTCCCACTCTGTAACAGACGGGGAACGTGATTGCGTGACTTGCCTGACAACGAAAATATGTATTCTCCCGGCGTGCATGAAAATCGTTTTGTATGCAACGTTTCAAATTGAGACGGCCACATAGCCGGATGGCCTGCCGTTCCATAACGCTCATGTTGGCACACATTTGTATGTTGTCCGTTAGAAGAACATGAATAGTGACAGAGCGATCGTTGCGGTTACGTCGCTCGACTGTCCGCATGTATCTTTCATGATTTGGCCTTTCCAGCTTTTCACTGATGGGTTTGCTCCTGTATATTTTCCCCGCCTCCAAAATGCACTAAAAACTCTTTCTAAAATGGATTAGACGACATGCGTGGACTTACGTAATGAGCACGGTTCATCGATGGCCAGCAGCTATGAATTGTAGCAGCGGAACAAAACTGTCTGGGAACGGCCAATATCGATATTGCGTCCGGTCAGGAGGGGTATGGTGTTTGCGCCCGAGTTACCAACTTCAACAGAGAAAAACAAACTGGTTAGGAAAAGGTGTGAGTAGATACGGCCCAAATGGTATGCATGCTTCGGAGCCTAGAAACGCCAACACTCGAGTGGATAGCCCGGTGTACAAGGAGACACAAGACACATGGGGGGTTACCAGTCAATCGACTAGTCTACAAAAAACTATCGCACGCGAGGCCTCGCGCGTGTTGATTTCAGGCTTCGAATACAAACGTTCGACGTACGAGTTTTGATCCAAGGTCCTCTGCCACACTGACTGACTGGCAGTTGTGTTAAGCGCAGTCGGTGAACCGGCGGACTGCATTACAGGTGGCGGACTACATTACGAGTGTCATGTGACCCGGGCGTCGCTCGACGTAACCGTTCATGTCGAAAATTCAATTGGTATTAGTGTTTATCTTGGACAGCGCAGGGTTGGCGACATATCGTCGTTGTACAGGTTTTATGCTCAGTCCACAAAAGTTTTGTAAGGGTGCCTGTCTGCAAAACGCGTGTTACAAGCTTCAGACAAGAAGCAACAGAGAATTAGAGCAGAAACCAAGGGTACGCGCGGTAAGGAAGGCACCAGTCGGTGAAGATGGGTAACCGTTCAGCCCGCCGCAGACAGCATTCATTCCATCTCTTCCCGACCAGTAGCATGAGAAAAGGATCCCGTTTTCTTATGGCGGGACGGGAGTGGGACGCGAAGGCGGGAATCCGTTTGTTGACGGGACGGGACGTAAGTTCGTTATTTCTTTGACAGGACCAAGTAACTAATCTGGAACAGCTCGGCGAATCTGTCTGGTGTACGTTCGGGAAATTTGTCGGCAACATAGCTGGGGAACCGGCCCGGAACAAGATGGGTCGTGTACATGGACAGTAGGAAAAACGGTCAATAACACAGTGGGGAAGTCGGTCGGTGACGTAGTCTCGACAAGACCGGGAGATGCAGGCTAGAATGGTTAGGAACACGACCGAGAACGCTGGTTGAAGACATCAACAACGAACGGTTAACCAGATGGAATTTTTACCATGTGCTATTTGTGAATTGCTTAATCAAATAGGATGCCGTACGTCGGGACGGTAGACGGTGGAAGAAATATTGAGGTCGGGGAGGGTCGGGAGGTCACGGTCGGCAACAAAATACACTCAGATTTCAGTTCCCTTCTTGAAAGTTCTCACTTCGACCACCTTTACCTGACCAGACTAATACCGCGCGTCCCTTCTCAAGAAGCGATGTTTGTTGCGTTTCATACATGGATTGAAGCATGTCTGTTTCAAGGAATCACGGTCACCTCGGGACATTGTAGAAGAGGGTAAAACAGCCCTGAAGGACCAGTTTCGGGTGCAGCTCGTCGCGTGCTCGCAATGACACCCCAAGCACAAGCAAGTTGGGGCTCCTGCAAATATTGTGGATCAACCGGAGTAGTACGCTGGAGTAGCCCGCCAAGCTAGCCACATGAGGGTTTCTTTTTGCCAAATCAGGCATTTGGAACTTGCCAAGTCATACCCACAATCCGATGGTCGATAAACAATGGCATCTGGCGCAACATTTGAAGCGGTGCGTGTGATGCACATCGGTGGGCTAGGTTAAAGACTGCAGTTGCTGCAAGTACGTAAAAAAGACAAAATGGTGGTATTGGTGCCCTGCCCCCGCAGCACTCGATAACAAGATGGCCGGCCGAGGAAAAATGCCTAGCGGCCTTCAGGGTGCCAAATCGATTGTTCGGTAAAAAAACATAGTATTTTATTGTCAGTCAAGGTGAATTATTTGAAATAGCCGTCGGTCAAGGGGTGAAAGAGCCCCCTCCGGTCATTCGTCAAACAACAGTGAGATAAAGTTTTGACTTTTTTAGTCATCACATCTATTCTCGTATCACATTGTTGAACGTTAGTCTACTGCCAGGTTATCGGTGCAATATATCGCTGTGTGTGCGTACTGATGTAGAATCGTAATTTTTTTTCTTGTTGTGGTAATATAATCACGTATGGCTGGTGTTGCAAACGATGAACGATCATACGGATCTAGCATTTTGTGGTATGTAGTTGTCAGAGCCCCTACTGGCGTGTCTGGCGATAATGGGCGCAATATCAACTTCGGTCGGTTGATTAGGTCTGGTGAGAGACAACGTTACACGATATTTTTACAATATTATCATGAAAAATGGAAATACGTACAATATCATGTGTTGGTTCAGGTTGTACTGACCGAATTGAGTTGATGACATCAACTCCAACAAAATCCGATCTGCAAGCTGCTGATGTGAGTTGATCTAAGGCTGTACATGGATGTGCGTGTTCTTCAGGACAAGCTCTGATGTCATCGACTACATTGATAAAAGGTTCTCGTGACGGAAACATATCTACTGTCAGAGGGCTAGCTCTCCTAGGCTTCCTCCTTGATGACAAACTATGGTCCGCGGTTGAGGCAACAATGCAGTCTTGACTCGAGCCAATTAGTGTGACTAGATGGCTAGAGTGACATAGTCTACTTTGCATGATGCATGCTGCGGGCCTGCTTTATTTGTAGCAGGAACGTGCATCAAGTTTGTCCACTCTATGCGCTACCTACTACGTTGGAGAATTTCTTGGCGTTTGATTACTGAATCATGTTACCATCGTACCACGTGTGCAGAATAGTCCACCATCATGACTGACACGTTACTTTTAATTATAGACTACTTTTGCGAGCATTAGGGCCCTGTGAATCATGCGCCTTCACCTTGTTGTTGACAGATATATACTGCGGTATCGAGACCTAGATATATATATACCGCGGCACCGGCGGAAACCACCGTAGGCGTGTGATAATATTCTGTTTTATTGCTGATAAGGACGACAAGGAGTTGGCGACCTGTCGTCTTTGTGCAGGTTCCATAAAACGAACCACGACATAAAAATAAAAAGCATACCCGGTATGGGTATGCAGCACTCACAAGATTCTCAAGGATTCCATGTTGTCGAAGAGACCGTCTTCTACCGACGCGAGCAGATTGCCGTATACGGACCTGAGGAAGCATGTGCACGGATTGCTGTCAGTTTCAACAGCGCGTCGCTGCATTGCGAGACTCTTCAAGCAATTTGATAAATACCTGATGCCCGTTAGGCTACTCAAACGGTCGACATCGCGCAGGCGAGCATCGGCGATGTTTGCGTAGTTCCTCTTGGTATCAATTTGTAGTACACACAAGGTTAGCTGTGGACTTCACGTTATTTGTGCATGCCGGCTGTACGCGGGAGACTGAATGTTGACAAGTGCAAAATTTTCATGGCTAACTCCCCTGATGCGATAATCACTGAGCATGTACCAGTTAGCACATACATGAATTTCTAATGGAAGAATGTGGAGAACTCCATTTTCATCACCAGCAATATTTGTATTCGCTAAGAACAAAGGCTTCGCGACCGTGTACTGTTAGCTAGCGTACTGTATGGCGACCCCAGGTGATCCGACCGTCGCCGGCAGACTGGCGAATTTGCCTTGGCTCCTCGGCAATGCGAAAATAGCGGCATTTTTGAACACCCTCAACTTTAAGCTTTGAAGTCGACCACAACGTTGGCGGTTGGCGTGTTATCGGATGCGGAACAACAATAACAGCATGCTCTGCTAGCTGCATACAACAACTTTTAGTTTCAGTCAAGTAATTTTACATTTGTGCACGCCATCGTATCGCAAAGCGTCGAGTCTAGCGACGCTGAATCCGATTTCCTGGAGATACAGGCGAGACGTACACTCCCGGCCATATCCTTCGCTCTCTTACCAAACCCTATACTCGCATTAAGTCCAGAGAGGCCTTGCAAGGCTGGAAGGCGTCTTTGTCGATTGTCGAGATTTTGCCTTCGGATAAGTAACTGCCAGGAACGACAGTAGCGTCAACAGAACGACAGACAGGGAAACGTAGGTGACGAGACCCAGAAGCACGTATTGGTTCACCCCGGAGATCAGCCACCGTTTATTCACGTCAAAAGCGTCTACAATCCGATCCACACAACGTCATCGACAGCGTGCTTGCAAGACAACAGCTATACAGTACAGTAAATATTTCGCGGGTAACACTGAGATTTTAGTTTTGTTGAAGGATTAATCTAACCTAAACGGCCACACCTGAGGAAGTTAACCTGTTCAAGTTTTTTAGCCTACAAAGACGCACCCTCCAACGTGAACGACTCATTAGACGAAGCATTCGTCTTTTCGGAATCTGACTATATACCGACAGGATGACGTAGCGCGAAGAAACGGCAGGGGTGCTGCTGAGTGTCATGTGGAACAGCGGGGTAGGTCAAGGTTCACAGCGGTTGCTGTCACACTGGATAATACGTAAACTTCTTCCAAGCAGCTTGTGAGCTAAACCGCCCTTTCGCAGCGTTCATGTTGGTTATCATTGTTGATCAGGGCAGTAAACAAACGTGTATGCAGAAGAGTGAGAAATGTGCTTGGGCCACGGCTTTCTTCGACTACAAAAAAAAACACTATTTCTCCACAACCAAATACAAACCTGTCCACTGTCCACCACGCCTAACCCTTATGCGTGCGGTTGAAATTTCTCCGAGATATTGGATAAAATTGTTATTTCGAGACGCATGCACGGTTTCAACCACGCTGGCAGGTTCACCTACTGCACCGCTTTCACCTTCTTTGTGAACGGCACTACCGCATCTTCAAAGACCACCCCCACGTACTACCGGGTGACAACGGGACGCTGAGGGCATAACAAGGGTTTGATTGCGATGCACGTTTCACGTTGTTTTGGGCGCGCTAAGCACGCTTCGAGACCTGGTCCAAATGACATGGAAGCAAAAAAAAACGTAACCATTCCCTCGGAAATGTCTCCTTCCCGCATCAACCTCAAAAGTGAAAGTGTCTCTTACTTCAATGTGAGGCTAGACGGCGAGACGGGAAGCGACACTCACAACGTCTCCAGAGCGCCCATGGACTCGAACATGTCAGCCGGTATCGTTGTCAAGTCGTTCCGACTCAGGTCGCTGCAGAATGGCGTGAACCACGTTGGAGGCAGGGAGAGAGATGCCGTCACAGAGGCGAAGAAGAGACGTTATCAACATGGAAGCGCGGGAAAAAATGTCAAGAGGTGCACAAGACGGCTGTTGCGTAGTTCAGAGACAAGTTATGCCCTTAGCCGACCGAAGACAGTGTAAACAAGTCGTCTGACATCTCAGTTTTTCACTGGCTCCCGGGGATCATGCACGGACGCTGTCTCCTTTGATTGCAGCGTGGTGTATTTGCAATTACGAGCACACCTCTTTCGGCTCCAGAGAGAAGAAACGCGGAGCACCACTACGATAGCGGCGTCGGCCATTATCAACAGGGACTACTTACGTGGAAATAAAGGAGGTTTGACAACGGGTGCTACAGATTAATGGTTCCGGAACCGCTGCATGACCGTTCTGCGTGAGGTATTAGGATGCATTTTTGTCCCTCTCATGTCGAAATTTGTTGCCCCCGAAACATACTCTAGGAAGTGTTTGGTGCTCAAAATGACCCTCCTCATGAAATTCCCGTAGAATGACACGACGGCCCGTCGCTGTTGCGTTTTTTATTTTCGCTCAACTATGACTTACCAACAAAAACAACAATTTCGAGTTTTTTACAGCTACATTGGCATACACGTACCGAGAGGTGAGACCCGATTGTTTTACCCGCCCTGCGACGTGAATTGACATATCCTAGAGGCAAGTATGGATATGCTGCTCTGTACATGCGGCTCATCGCTGCTTATGATGTTGTGCACCCGTGACAGCGACGCTCATCACTTCATTGTTTACGGTTGAATCTGGCCACAAACAAGGCGTGATGAACCACTTTTCCATTACTCAACAGAGCAGCCGTAAAGTAAATCACGCTTAGGATCTTTGAAAGGGAAAACCGGGTAAGACAGGGCAACGCGAAGTTCGAAAAATTTTCCCCAGGAAACCTAGTCCAGTGTTAATAAATGTTTTGCACATGTAAGGCTAATCCCGTGTTGACGAGACTCTTAACCGTAACACTGACCCGCCTCCAGACTTCGTTCTTGTGCTTAAAGTTGGAGCGGTGGCGACAAGGTGTCTGTTAACCATCGCTTGTCAAGAAGGAAGAAGTTGGGTTAATAGCGGCGTTAACGTGGACAAACGATGGAAAAGGGCAGCGACAGAAATGGGTGGTGCTTCCCCTCGTAACCACGGAACAATGCTCATGCTCCGAGCAGGATGTACTCTACGGTTGGTTTTACTAGCCGACCGTTCAACCTACAGCAATTCCTGGTCAAGCTTTCTACATCATTTCTTAGATACTGATTGTGGTAAGCTAGGTATTCAACGTCCCGAAATATATCCTGGACACAGTGCGTCGGCGTGAAGCAACAAACTTGATCTTGTCGCGTATTCGATTCCCCCGCATCAACATTAAGATACGTGTTTAACCAGTGATAAGTGACTGCACATCAACAAAGACTGATTCGAATATCGACATATGGCTCCTGTCGTTTACAATTCATTTTAAAGATGAGCAAGGCCATCGTATGTCGCAGGAGATTTGCGTTGGCATTGGGTGGATACACAGCGAGCATTTTTCATCAGACTCAACTTTTCGAATCTCTTGCACTGCTTGGTTTGATGTTTGATATAGACCTTCTTGGGTCGTTAACTAGCTTAGTTTGAGGTAGCAGTGTTCAGAACATAGTGCCCAGCGCTTTCGTACCGTCTTATGCCGCCGTTGGTTTCGCCATGTGTTCCGTTAAACGTTGTTGGAAAGGCTCGCTGGCAATGCTTGGCTAA
This sequence comes from Undaria pinnatifida, assembly GCA_012845835.1. NCBI lineage: Eukaryota > Phaeophyceae > Laminariales > Alariaceae > Undaria > Undaria pinnatifida. Next base: position 13,759,090 of record JABAKD010000021.1, on the reverse strand, counting down.
CTGTGTTGGATGTCGTCATTTTCCCCACAATATTGCGTCAAGTCTCAGTGATTACAATTCACATGCCCTCATTCATAAAACAGGGAAACATACATATAGATGATGCCGCTGCGTCCAATACTGTCGAAACACGTCTTCATGTCAGGAAAGTCCGCGTCGGTAAGCCCGCAGTCAGTCCAATTTCTGGAATGTAAAGCAACCAGGAGGGAACCAGGTAGTCAATGAGGTTGCAAGAGATACGCTCGTGACGTATTCGGGTAGCTGGGTGTACCGTTGCCGTGCGAGCAAGTAGCTTTGGCATGAGGGAGATTTTAACGGCTACCTCAAAACGTGGGTTCTCCGACAACCTGCGCGCCTCGCACAAGCATTTCTCGGTACCCGTCGACGTTGAGTCATCCATGTAAATTTTGCCAATTTTCCTTCGTGACAAGAGGTCTAGTGATACATACACACCCAAACCTACGGCACAGTATCCATTGTAAACATCGATTATCGGACCATTGTACATTGTAAACGGTTGAAATCCCTACCATTCTTGAGATATTTCTCCTTGAAGACGGTACGGGTACAGTACATTACCGAAACGCTGGTATGCATCTGTCTTTAATAGCTCCTGGCCAATCTGAACATCACTCTTCAGTAACGAAAAAACATGGGACGCTTTTACTTACACGTCTGTGTCCGGAGAACATGTCGAAAGGCAAGAGTTGAGACCTACAACCGAATCAGGTAAGCAGGCAGGGCACACGTGCATTTGTTGTAAAATTGGAATCAGTAACACGTCCATTTGTGCACATCAGGATGAAATGTTTTATCATCTGCTTCTCTGTCTGGAAATCAGTGCGACTAGCACACACCAAAATACCCCGCATAGGTTGATTTCCCCAGCAACGGCGTCAAAACAAGATGGAGAGAGAAAGAGGGATGACAGAGAGGCACACACGTATGTCTAGATCGGATTACCTTAATCTGCTGACGCTTCCGGCACGAACTCTGATTCGCTCGTGTTCGACTCGGTCTTGCTGATCAACTCGCGAGACCTGCTCTTGTCGGTGGGAGCGAATGGGCGGCAGTTTGCCCTTTACTACGGCCATGTCAGAAACATCCTCACTAAACCCCGGAAACAAAATGCCCATGTATCTTGTACAATAAACCATGATATGCTTGTCACAACATGTACGGACCCTGTTACGTCGTCCACCAGAACAAAACCCCCCTATCGTTTTCTTCTTCGACGAGAGGTCGGTTCGGCCAATACACACCACACCCTAACAACACCAACACGGCCATTTTGAATTTCGAGGCGTCGGTGTGGCATTTTCTATCCGTATTATTGGCGTCCTCGGCACGGAAGGGTCGCTGTACACCAAAATTGTTCTATCGAACCTTTGAACGTAGCATTAACACACAAATCAATATATATGGCAATAGAGTTGACAGAGGACGACTTGGATTGTTTCGCTCACCGTTCACCGCGATAGAGAAGGATGCCCCTAACAAGGCCGTAAGCGTCTTGGACAACCGCACCATCTCGAGCGGGGTGTTTGACGCTTATTTGGGGTTCTCTGAAGTGCGCTATATCTGCCACGCGACGAACCCAAACCGGACACCAGAACCCAATGTGCACGTGAACACGCATGTTGGGACCTACGCAAACAAGAACCCTAAAAAACCTTTCATCAACGCCTAACAGCTAATAATGCATTACGAATGACGCATGCTACGTTCGAGGGGCACTGTAAACCATCTGAGGCACCTCACAGCAGTTGGTTGAGGAGCTTCATACCGCTTGAGGCCAAAATTCATTCATCAAGCAACCTGAAGGTGCATCTCGATGAACCAATCCTTATCAAAAACTGCATACAGCATTTTACTCAAGACGATGTTTTTTTGAGAGGGAGACAACGTTCCGACGAATTCGAGCGAAGGCGGGTTGAGGAACCCAAATCCCATCATTTTGGAACCGAAACAGGTAAAAAGTGCTACTTATATCTCTTTCGTGGCGCGGTTCGAATATACTACATACAATTACTTGCGTGACGAGTCTTAAGTTAGAGTTATCGCATTGTTTAGAAAAAGTTGGTTTTAATGACCGGTTGGTCTTAGTTCTTCATGTGTGAATAGCCTGTGAACACATTGGTTGTGTGGGGGTCGTCTTTTATGCAAAAAGATATTTAGATGTCCCACCGAAGTGTCCGTTAAGATCGTTTGTGATCCCGAGAATAAGCCGGGATAGTTTAAAAAGGGCGATTGATGAGGCAAACGAGAGAGGAACAGGAAAGAAATGCAAGAAGGAAGAAAAGGGCGAGTGATCATGGTGGGTTTAAGGACCGCTTGATCACCACGCACTATTGCCCGTAGTCCGGTAGAATACCGAGACAACGGGACAACCTGAAAAAACTCTAATTAACGTTCCTCTCTCATTTTTTTTGAAGATTTAACGTGAAATTCGACGAAAATTATCACTACACAGTGCTTATCATATTGGTGCGTATAGACTGCTCGAATTGACTGCGCATTAACTTGGATTTGAATCCAAGGTATATTCTATCACAACGATACCTCAAAATCGTTGTAAGGTAGCCACAATACGCCGATCTATATCTTCAATGAGGACACACAACATGTATTGCGCATGACCTGGAGTATCACACACAGCTTGCAAAGATCAGTTTCAAAGGTGCTTTTTTTTTTTTTCTTCAACGCTGTCGAGGATTTTGTCTTCCTTAGAACTTCTTGTTTCAAGTGTTCGGGCACAGACTGACCAACATCACCCCGCTGACGCTTATATAGCTACACTGTGGTTGCAAGGGGAGTCGCCGACCTACATCATTCTTGAAGACAAACAACCCGCAATGCGCGCGATCAGAGTATCACACACAACCTGCAAAGATGAGTTTCACATGTTCGAAGTCACAGCTGGTGTGTATTTCAAGTTTTATGATATTTACGTACTCACGCCAAAGTTCACGCCAAAGTTTTGAGTAGAGTCATAGGAAGACTACGTATTGTTTATACATGAGGTTGCAATCGAACCGTGACTTGTCGGAACGAGTTTATTGCAGTGTATAACGTTGTGTCGGTCACGCCGGTGGCGTATCAGCTTTTCCTTGTGCCTAGTATAGGTCAGTTCCGTGAGTTCAAATACCACCGAGTGCACGCTCGTATAAATTCGAGGGGTTTTTTTCGTGAGCACAAACTGACTTGCTGAAAACGCCAGAGCGTGAGTTAGCAACACACAATGAACAATTGACGAGAAATGGGGTTGCTGAAACCTATGCGGGCAAAACAAATTGACGAATATAGCCCGGGAAGAGATTGCATGACACCGACGACAACGGCTTTTCCAAGAGCTGGAGGTAGAAGTGTTGAATAGAAAACGACGTTGTATGTGTTCAGTATATGTCGGAAATATTTTGACTACAAGAAGCAGTTGAAGCTACAGAAAGTGTCCTAATTCAGAGCACATCAGCTGGAAATTCAGGCGAGCTTTTTGGAAGCGGTCTTGGGGCATTGTAATGACGTTGATAACTGAAGATTCTTGACAAGGAAATCACAAGTAAAAAAATTAGAGCAACCCCTCTCTTGACGACGTGATGAACGTTCATGGAGGGATTCGGTCCGGACTTGATTCAAGTCTTGGTCTCAGTATGCTATTCTTGGAATTGGAATTCTCGGTTAAATAGCTTCGTTCGAGCGCCGTCTTCAGAGGGGCGGCTCCACCGCCTCTCGCCCTGCCGTAACCGTCTCTCCCCTTTACGTGAACGCGCACAAACGCTGACCAGGACGGGAGAGGGGTGCTTTTTTATTCTAGGCGATAATATAGCCCCAAGCCATCCATGGACTATGGCATATGTAGAGCTTGAACAAAAAACTAAAATGCATAACTTCCAAGTTGGCGTTATTTCCATTTTGTTATTGTAATTTCTTCTCGACAATAATTTTCAAGGTCGCCTTCAAGCGCTTGCCCGATCGTGTAGCTTCTGCTACTGCTGTGTGTCGTTTTCTTTCGGCCCAATGGGTATGTATAGTACTATACAACCAACGATGGAAGCGTCGTGTGTAAGGTTCCCTCTCACGTCATATTTGGTAGTCAGGAGCGTGAGCGCTGGAGACGCCATGAATGGTTATGGTAGTTGTTTGTGTTCCGTCGAGTACTACTGATAATAATTGTAGTACGTGGATACGGGACAGCTCTGAATATCGCTCTTACGAAGTCGGTGATAATCGGTTGGAACTGGTAAACATATTAGTTCATCTTTTAATGACTCACTCTGTGGGTGTTACCACTAAAGGTGAAGTGATAGAGTGTAGCTCAGTGGGCAGTTCGTGGCGTTTCTCGATCAAATCACTTCGTTCAAAGGCCGATATCAAAGCGAGTAACGCGAAAAATCTTGTAATTTGCACGTTACTATGTTTGACTATCCACGTACACGGGTGGTGGACGCATGGCTGGCTCACCCATGGAAACAGAAGTCACGGAACCGGGGGAGCCATCGGGCTGGGAAGATGAGGAGAAACAAAACATTACCGTGTTGAAAAAAAAAGGAACTGCCACTCAGGGACTTTCCCTACTCCCACATGTGGAGACGATAATCATGCGATTAGAAACCACTAATGATTTTACTTTTGTCCGTTTAGAAAACCACACTGGTAGGGTCCCCCCGAATCTCTAAAGATGCTACACCAAAATAGCGAATCGTACATCAGATTTGTGGACAAGCGTGAACCAACGTTCCGCCTGCCTGTGTGTACGTCATGATAACAATAAATACCAACATATCAATGATTAGGACCGTCAACCATATCATTAGTTTTACCTTACCATATCGTAGATTTTTTGCAGTCACACACATCATACATCAGGGTCGTGTACACGCATGAAATAACACATGAGCCAGCATTCCCCTTTGCTGTGTGCACGTCATGAAAACGTCCATCCAAAGAGCACCATCCGAACCTTCCCTTTTCATTCAAGGTATATGCCTAAAATATTCAAAATCCAATATCACAACCAAACTGCCTCTGTTCAAAAAAACCCAAACTTTGATACTCGAGGCCGTATCTAGCGGAATTAAAACGCAGTTATAGTAACGGATATCGCTTGTAAGAATATGGGCGATCAAGAGTGCCGTGAGATCAATCCGTGTAAAACCAGAACGAAAACTCTTGATTATGGTTTATTATGTCAAGGCCGACGCTACCGATATATTACCTCAAATAAAAATAAAAACCGAAACCCTTGATCAACAAACTTCAACGCTGGAATCGAGGTAGAATGTGTCAGGTTTCAAATTTAGTCGTTCACGACTCTAAAGCAACCGATATTGTTCCCCTAAACTACTTTACTCCCAAATGTTTGATCAGGCAAACTCTTGGTGCTTTAGATACTCTCGTTGTCATCATGCCCAAGAAAAAATGAAAATAGTGTACTGTAACTATTGGTATAAACGCACGCCCGAGGTCGATTCTCGGATACTTTATAATTAAAATCAGTCGACATATAACATCTCAACGCCAAAGTCAAACCACATTTTGTCCAGCCAGTGTCGATCTGGTTTGGTCCATACCAAGCTTTTAACAAGCGTTGGTATCACTGGACACTTTGATTAGGACATGTGCTTCTTCAACTAACTTTGAAAAGCCAGCATTTATCATACAAACCGTCCTACTCTATTTACGTGTTCAAAACAAGTATGTCCTTTCGCGACCAAAATTTTTCATTAGGTATCGTACCAGCAATGTACGTCATTCAATATTAAGAAAGTTAAATTACACTCCAGCTGTGAGATCCACATCGCGGGGACGAGGCCGGTTATGTTAGGATATACATAATAAACAGTTGGAGCTACGGCATGGATGGCTAGAGATAATGAGATGATATCAGCTGGCTGGTAGTGTTAACTACTCTGGCAGATTTTTTTTTCAGGTGGTGCGTTTCAAACAAGAGGGATCAGGGGGGGCGGGGGGGTGAGCATTTAAAAATGTGCGCGGAAACTAGAAATCCTTCAAGAGGACGAATCTGACGGTTGCAGCAAAAAGAAACCCCTTTAAATAACCCTCCTGGTAATGTTTTTTTTTGCTAGGAGGTTCATACATCATCTTCACATGCCACAAGTTACTGCATTCTCGGAGGCACAACATCAACGTGGAAAGTTCACTCACTCGGGGAGGTGACAAAAAAGCTATCTACCGTCATACCGCCAATCCCATCGAAGGTCTTCGTATATAAGTAAATAATAACACAAGTCAGGTGTTGTAGTCTTGTATAGTCTTGTATATCAGTACGTGCAGACAAGAACTTGCATATACCTGTTACCTGGTGGCAGATATCATCACTAGCTGCCAAAATATCCATGTTTTCCAAAGTTCCGTACCAGGCATAAAATTCATACGTCCATCCCAGCTTAGGATATACGTCCAAACGCCATCATAGTAAGGTATGTACCCATTTTAGGAGCACACCAATCACTCCGTTTTCCGGTTGCAAAGCATATCGAAAAAATGAAAATACACTCCAGCTGTGAGATCGAATATTTTGTCGAAACTCATATTTGCAAGCTGTGTGTAATACCACGATTGCGCGTATTACGGGTTGTGTGTCCTCATTAAGGATGTAGGTCGGCGACTTCTCTTACAAGTACAGTGTAGCCATCAGGGTCAACAGGATGATTTCAGTCAGTCTGTGCGAGCAAACTATAAAACCTGTTTCTGAGGGGGACAAAATCTGACAGCTGTGGAAGGAAATGCATCAGTTTATCAAGTGAATCCTGTGAGTCGAATATTCGGTGACGAGAGGGCGGAGTTTTTTTAAGGACGTGGGGGCCTGATTTTGATCAAAATGGGGGTGGGGGGGGGGGAAAGGGGGGAAGGGCACGGGTGGGGCAGGTCTATTTGTCATGTAAAATGTAAATATTGTTTGTAGGGGAGGGGGGATGTGGTGGGGGGGGGGGGCGGGGGCGGGGGGGGAGCGCTTTAGGTCGCATGGATGTAGGGGTTGGTTTTACGCGGGGTGCTAGGTCTAGGCGATGGTGCGGGTGTTTGGTGAAGAAAGGGGCGTTGGGGACGGGGGTGGTATACAACAATCATACTACCCGTGTTTCGCAATCTCACCGAACCGCAGCGTGTAGAAACTTATAATCTTGACCATTTCACCGAACCGCACCGGATAATTTAGGATCGTTTATTACCGCGCTAATCTGCACCGCGGCATTTTCGGTTTGAAGAAACCTCACCACGCACGAAGACGAATGACCGTGAAGATCACCGTGCTTTTGTGATATTTTCGACAACTGCATACACCACTGAATTTTTGTGTGGTGTCGATATATAAAAGAACTTTAGGGTAATTTTTAGGACGATGTTTTTTGTCCGGTACAAGAAACAAGACCTTCAAGGTTCGCAAATACATGGGGCTAGGGGGCCTTATGGTTCGAATGGTTTTCGGTCGTGCTATCGCAGTGGAATGTCTATGCATAGTCTACGTTAGTGATTCCAATGTATCGCACTATGCATAGTCCACGTTAGTGATTCCAATGTATCGCACTATCAACTGCGAGCGTGCGTTCTCTGTCCAAACGGGATCAAGAGTGCTGTCCGCAGCAAGCTTCGGTGGCACGCCTAGAGCACTTGAGCTGGCTGTCTTGCTGTCGTACAGGAAACGCGGTGTTCATCTAATAAAGGGGCTTGACATCGTTCGTGATGCGGCTGTTTTGCGTTCGACGTCCCCTTGCAAGGCGCACTTTACAACAATCTAGAACAAATCAACATGATATTTCGTTATGGGCGGTGATGATAGCGTTGTAAACATCAGCTGTATGGCAAATGCAGTTTATCGTATGGTCCGTGCACAACAAAGAATCCATTTTTTTCCCGGCCACAAACGACAACTTTTTTATGCACACAGGTGGCCGTTCGGAATTCTGAAAATACCCGGCGAACGCCCTGTTCTCAGGCGCAAAGCGTGGCGGAAAGTTTTTTTTTTTTTTTTTCTTGGTGCTTTATTCACGATAAACCGGAAAAAAAATGTTTCGTTTATCCAGGGCGGTGTTCTTTGCCGATTTAAAAAAACTCAACGGATTTGGACAGATCTCGGAATTCCACAGGTGGGATTTTTTTTTTTTTAATATTGTAAATTAACCAAGATATCGGGGAAAAACTCGATCTAGAGGGTCAACTTGTTTCGTTTTTGAGCAAGATAACTAACAAACCGATTTTAAAAGCGGCAAACGATTCCTCTCATCAATGTCCAGGTGGGAATTTTTTGTTTTTCCTGGGAAAACTCTGGTTGTCGAGATTTTTCACATTTTGTTGTGCCGTACCATAGTAGCGAGCCGTTGGAACACATCCGCGCCTGGAGTAGGGTGGTGTGGCTCTACATTGAAGCGTTCGACGACGGGATGGTGGACCACCTCAAGGACCGCGAACTCAAGGAGTGGAACACGCACCGAGACGCCACCCAGAGAGGGGATGCCGCCGTGGAGGCCACGGGGGGGCGCAAGACACAAGCTGAAAAAGACGCCGCGGCAGCGCAGGCGTCGGCGGCTTCGCAGGAATGCCGAACCTTCTCCGTCAGGAGGGCGAAAAGGGTATTCAAGAAGTGGAAGAAGAAGAAGCTCGCCAAGGAGAAGGAGGAGCAGGAGAAGGAGGCCGAGAACGCTGCATCGTGATGTGTGTGTCTGCGTGTGTACAAACCGTTGCCTTCGAACAGCGTTGCCAGGTGTGTTGTGCGCCTTGTGCGTGTTTCCGTTATTTTTCGGGTTGGCCTTTAATTCGTTTTCAGCACTTCCATATTATAGGATTGTCTTGGATTGTCAAATGCATCATTTGGTGTGTTTGCTGTTCGAGGGTGTTTTCGATCCAGACGTTCAGCGTGGTATATAACTGTACACATGTATGATATATTCTGCGTGTTAACTATAGTACTGTACACACGTATTGTGGTTCTCCGTATAGTATATTCTTCTCCCAGAGTATATATCCAAATGTAGACGCGCTGGTACGTCCAAGGCAGGTACAATATAATACACATGTAGAGGGTGAGGGGTGTCTCGGGGGCACCGCAAGGGGGTTCACACACGACGCGTATGAAAATACGCAAAAGTGTCCTGAGCTAAAGCTTTATTTTTCGCCATCCGCCGGAGGATAAAAAAAAAACAAAAAAAGGTTCCGTAAATGCCAGGGGGTATGTGGCTGTGATTACGGGCTTCCGTGTCTGATTTTCGCGAAAATGTTGCATATCGCCAAAAAAAAAAAACTCTGCAGCTATCGACGTATCTCGACGAGGCGGTCCCGGCCATCTAAGTTTCACGTTTCATTTCTCCATCAAAAAAAAGTTATCGCGCAAAACTTGAATGGACAAATTGTTGTGCACGGACCGTATGTGAGATGGCGAATGCGAGTACATAGATGCAGGTAGCCAATAGTTGTGATCAAGGGGCTATTCAGTTGATTTCAACATTTTGAAGGTCCTTCAGAGTTGACCTGCGCGCTGACATCCCTGCAGTCATGTGCCGCAGCAGGTTCTCTCCGTGCTTGTTTCCGTGGTATTTGCAAGGCGGGCGAAATATACGCGCAATATAAAAAAATGTTCGTAAGAATGGTACACGAAACCGTTTTGCCTCCAGCCTTCAACTTTGATCAAGAAAAAGCTGGCCTTCAAGCTTCAGTTTTTTTAGGGAAACCACTAAACGTTAGGTTCACGGTGGTGTAGAGGATGGGGAAGCCGCACCGCTTAGTCTGTGACACACTTTACGAGGAACCGAGACTGAGTAGAGACGTTCCCAAGGTCATTGGAAGGTCATGGCCAATCGCAGAAAACGCAGCTTTTGTCGTCAAGTTGACAACAACGTGACGGAACCGACGCGGCCGACCGACCACGCTCGGCGAAGGCATTAGAAGCTGACTTTTGTCACGTTGGGCGTTGTAACGCGACGGCTTGGTGGTGGATTTCATTTCTCAAGGTATTCACCTGGCTAGGACTAAATGCCGGCTCCATTGGGACAACCACGTGATTGACTTTCGCGGACGTTGCTGATGTAGTGACGGTTCAGTGTCTAGTGGACGATTGTCTTGCGAGCCGACTGAGTGTGGGTCGTACTCGTTACTATCCAACCCTCCTCGCTGAATAAATATAAAAAATATAGGTCCAAAAATGAAATGCTGTTGTACGTTTTGCAAGGCACTACCCTCAATAGATTTTTGCCATTACTAAGAGGCAGACGTATGGGGTCGTATTTGTATTTTTTTTTTAGTGAGAGTGTCTCCGGTACACTAGGGCTAGTGGCCCCTCTGCCCCTCTGCACCTTTGGCAATTTCAATTTCAAAGTTCCGTGTTCCGAGTTGTTTTACCTGTGCGACATTGATCCACAATAAAATGGTCAGCGTTGGAATGGTTAGCTACCGGGTGGCGAGAAAATTTCATCGAATCATTGCTGCCGCGGCCGTAATCAACCGAGTCACTCGAGCGAGTGGCTCGAATCCACGACACTAGTTTCGAAGGGGGACATCCCTGCAGTCATGTGCCGCAGCAGTTTCTCTCCGTGCTTGTTTCCGTGGTATTTGCAAGGCGGGCGAAATATACGCGCAATATAAAAAAATGTTCGTAAGAATGGTACACGAAACCGTTTTGCCTCCAGCCTTCAACTTTGATCAAGAAAAAGCTGGCCTTCAAGCTTCAGTTTTTTTAGGGAAACCACTAAACGTTAGGTTCACGGTGGTGTAGAGGATGGGGAAGCCGCACCGCTCGGTCTGTGACACACTTTACGAGGAACCGAGACTGAGTAGAGACGTTCCCAAGGTCATTAGAAGGTCATGGCCAATCGCAGAAAACGCAGCTTTTGTCGTCAAGTTGACAACAACGTGACGGAACCGACGCGGCCGACCGACCACGCTCGGCGAAGGCATTAGAAGCTGACTTTTGTCACGCTGGGCGTTGTAACGCGACGGCTTGGTGGTGGATTTCATTTCTCAAGGTATTCACCTGGCTAGGACTGAATGCCGGCTCCATTGGGACAACCACGTGATTGACTTTCGCGGACGTTGCTGATGTAGTGACGGTTCAGTGTCTGGTGGACGATTGTCTTGCGAGCCAACCGAGTGTGGGTCGTACTCGTTACTATCCAACCCTCCTCGCTGAATAAAAATAAAAAATATAGGTCCAAGAATGAAATGCCGTTGTACGTTTTGCAAGGCACTACCCTCAATAGATTTTTGCCATTACTAAGAGGCAGACGTTTGGGGTCGTATTTGTATTTTTTATTTTAGTGAGAGTGTCTTTGGTACACTAGGGCTAGTGGCCCCTCTGCCCCTCTGCCCCTTTGGCAATTTCAAAGTTCCGTGTTCCAAGTTGTTTTACCTGTGCGACATTGATCCACAATAAAATGGTCAGCGTTGGAATGGTTAGCTACCGGGTGGCGAGAAAATTTCATCGAAGCATTGCTGCCGCGGCCGTAATCAACCGAGTCACTCGAGCGAGTGGCTCGAATCCACGACACTAGTTTCGAAGGGGGGACTCCCTGAGTACCACCGTGGCCTTGGTGTTTATTGCCTCACTCTTGTTCCTCATTGCAGAATGGAGGTGCTGCCCTGCATGAAATGCGCTCATGATCGTTCCACGAGCAAACTCGTAACAAAGTGCACTGTCTACAAGGACACTCGAAAAATCAAAACCAACTTGCTTGGCACATTTCATAACCATGAACACTATAATAAGGTTTTCTTACGATACTCAGGAATTCATGGACAATTTTATTTGAAAGCAGCAAGAAAAAGAACAGAGTGGCAGAAACAGCTCATACGACATGAACGGCAGACGTCAGCCAGAGAGCATCATGGAAATCAGGGCAACTATGAAACCAATCACTTATGAAAAACGCCAGAGCGAAATGTTGCAACTATAAAACACCATGTGGAATTTAGCGATGCACAAATGTATTCTATACTTACTTGTTTTCATTACGTAAATTTTTGCTCAAGCACTCCCCTGTTTCTATCCCCACAGGCCGTATGTATACTTTACCGGTGTTTAGGTTTCTCCTTCGTGTTGACTCCTACCTTAAAACGCAAGAAAATACTGTACAGTATCTGTTCTCGTTAGGCACGTACGCTGTTCTTGCTTTGTTTCCTATCCGATCCTCTTGCGTCAAATTTTTCACAACACCTGTCGTTTTTTTTGCGAAAATTTAGTCTGTTCGTTTTGTTTTCATTTTCTCCTGTTTTATTTTCCATCTCTTCTTCTCCCTTTTATCATGGCGTGGCTTGTGTTGTTGTGTTCTGGAAAGGCAAAGCTGTTGTGGTAAGGAAAGGGGTATATAATCCTGCAAGCGGCAACACGACCATAAAGCCTTAAAGAAGCTGAGTTGAAGGAATGAGACACAATGCCTGAGTGTGACTCTAGTTAAGCAATCGGATCCGTTGAAAAGGTGCACCTTTCTTCAACGGCAGGTGGTGGAGACCCACTGTCGAACAAATAAAAAATGTACACGCGCAGGCAGATCCGGCACTACCCAGGTCAAAGCGAAACCAAACAGAGCTGCCTATTCCTGGGTGGCTATCTCACCTCTTTGACTAAACCATGTTACAGGGTAAGGCCGAACAAGGCCGGCAAGTGCACGGTTTTGACTAAACCGATCGGCAAGGTTAACAACACGTCTGCGTCTTACAGAGAGACGGACAAACACTGGTACACCTAATTTATCGAGCTTGAGCTTTTGTTACCCGGATCGTCAAGACAATCTGTATTGATGAAAAAAATTTAATCGTACCCGGTCCGCTAGCATTTCATTTGTTCACTTGCTTTACCTTGGTGAATTGCATCCGTTTAGTTGACCCTGTTTGACGGTCTGTGACCACATAATAATCGACATGTATCTCTCTAGGATGAATCAGCACGGACTCTCTTGGGTGTACTGATGGTAACGTTGTGGATAGAAAGGACGGATGGCAGTGAAGGCAATGCACACACAGTGGGGTCTTTATATAGTGGTTACCCTTGAATACTGTCTCGACACCAGCGTTGGTCGTCAAATTCGACTGTCACCTCTTTCATGATTTACATTGATTAACTTGCAACAAAAGAAAGAAAGGGTTTCATTGTTGGTCGCGGCAAGCAGCGTGGGTTTAGGCGCAATCTAAAAGGGTCGACGAGGAAAAAAATTGCTAAGGTGTCCTCGCAAAAAAAAAAAACGAACACACGTACCGTGGTCGACGGGGTGGAGGGCCCGCTATAGAAACCCGTATCCAACTTTGTCCTGGAAGATGTACCCAAACACATTGCGACGCGATTGATCAAGGAAAAGAAATCTAATTCGTTTCGGGCTACACAAAAGCAGGTATGTGCCGCAGTACGGAGGAAGGAGGACGGCTCGCCATGTGGCATCAGATCTGAGCTACTACTGCAAAGGACCGCTCAAGTTTTGTGATGATGACAAATGGGATTATATGGACTATTCATTTAGCCTATATATATACAAAAGGTCAACTTTTGAACAACCAGGAAAACCAACGGGCGTCGGATAGAAACAACAAATATCGCAAGCGTAATGTCAAAATCAAATGCGGTAACACCTACCCTCGTCGGGTTGCGATGAAGAATGTTTGGCATTGCGACAGGCGTTTCGATCAGTGTGTCGAAAACTTCTCGGGTACGTGTTGCGCAGCCTACATTGCTTCAGTAGTTTGGCTCACCATCATACCTACCCGACTGCTGTGACAGCAAACGCGCCCAGCTGCTTGCAGCGATGCTGTTGTTGTTGCTGGAGCCCTAGAAAGATCCGAAATACCGTATAATGGCCTTATTAGGTTCATCCAAAGCCGAACAAACCAAACTTTCCTCGCCCGCTAGGAAATATTAGCATCCTCGCCCGCTAGGAAGTATTAGCAAGATCAATAACTCACCTTCAATGACCAGATGGACACGTGTGCAGACGCGTGTTCTCGACGACTTGAGCCTCAGTTGCGGCTGCTTCCTCTATATTCTCGTACGCCGCGGTCAGAAGCGCACTTGTAAGTTGAAAGGGATATTGGGTGAACCTGGTGGTATGGTGTGAAATGGAGGGGGCAGAGCAATATCGTGGACGAACAGCTGCCGTCGCGGAGGCGTGTCAGGTAGGGGGTGGTGTACAAATGAATCCTGGATCGTTTTTGTATAAACGTGCGGGTTTTCTTGGAGTGAGTTGGGTCGAGAAGATTCGCGGCGAAAATTCTCAAAATTTTAACCAACCCATCAGTCGTCAATCGTGCCAGTGCACGTCTGATACGTCAGCCCAAAGAAGCGTCAGCGAAGGCTATCTATTACAACTGTATTCAGAAGAAAAGCTCGGGAAATATAAGTAAACAAGTTCATCCCGAGGCGATCAACGGTAGCCCCTACTCCAATTTTTTTTTGACGAAATTACCGTTTTCAAAAACCAGCTCCCAGTCGTGTAGCCTGAAATACAGTGTCTTTCGACACCCCAACGTCTTCAAACAATAATCATTTGCAAACAATTACATGTATGTATACTTTGTTTTCAGTTGCATCCTTCCTTGTGTCGAGCAGCCATGAAACGTTTATTGCTGGTTTTCAGGGAGGCTATCTATCGTAGAACCGGTCTCCCGTAAGGAAGGGGTTTTCTTCACACAGCAGTCTCTTACGAGTGCTGGATAGCGGGCTATTGTAAACCGTGTTTTGCAATAAAGCGGTGCCATCACATTGTTGCCCCTGATCAACGCCACACCACGCCCACAAGAATTTTCGCCTCCGACCAGACCTATGCTTGTCCATAGAACGAAGAAATTGTTGTTCCCCTGCGACAAACATAATTGCGCGGCCTAAACCGTGTATGACCAACGCCGAGCACGCATTTCGACCCATGTTTGCGCAGGGCACCGGCTCACTTGGTCAATATCAATTATTTGAACGGACCAGTTTAGCAGCGTTCTATAGTCCCTGCCGAGGGAAACGAGTAGCGCAGAGCGTATCTTAGCACCCTTCATTCCGCCCGGTTCGCGAGGAGGCCCCGCTGGAGACGTGGCCGGAAGCCCAAAAAATACGGGTTTTCGATATATTTACCGTCGCAATCGGGGCTCAAAACTGTATGAAAAAAAAAAACACATCTATCTGGACAAAACGTCCTTTGACAAGAAACGATAGTAAAGGCTCTTAGTCGGGGGTGGCTTCGGTGATGTACAAAGACGACATATTAAAAAAAATGAAAATACACTCCAGCTGTGAGATCGAAGATTTCGTCGAAACTCATCTTTGCAAGCTGTGTGTGATTCTCCGATCGCGCGCAATTACGAGTTGTGTGTCCTCATTGAGGATATAGGTCGGCGACTCCCCTTACAACTACCGTGTAGCTATCAGGGTCAACAGGATAATTTTAGTCAGTCTGTGCACGGAAACTACTCAACCAGTTTCTGAGGGGGGACTAAATCTGACAGCTGTGAAGGGAAAGGGGGCCTGGTTTTGATCAAAAGCGAGCGGGTTTGGATTGGGGGGGGAGGGTGGCGGGGAAGGGGGAAATTTGTGCATGTAAGCTATAAATCCTTTCGAGGGGATAAATCTGACGGTTTTGGAAAAATGCACCAATTTATCATGGGTAAGGGGGGGCGGGGGCAGCTTAATCTGTTCGTGGAAACTAAAAATCCTTTAAGGTGATGAATGTGACGGTTTAAATAAAATGCACCTGTTCATCATGTATATGCTGTAAGTCCTACAACCAGTGACTAGAGGGCGGAGTTTTCGAGGGGGTGGGGGTGGGGGGTGCTGGGGGGGTGAGGGGGGGGAGGAGGAGGTGGGCGATAGGGCTTTAGGTCTCATAGTTGTAGGGGTTTGCTATACGCGTGGTGTTAGGTCTAGGCGATTATGCGGGTGGTGGGGAAGGAGGGGGCGTTTTGGGGCAGGTGGGGGGGGGGGGAATTGCAGCAGCGGCATGGATGGCTCGAGAAAGGTGACGAGGTGATACCAGTGCGTTGAGACGTTTACTAACTCCGGCGGATTCGATTTTAGGTGTGGGGCGGTTTGCGCAAGAGAGAGCGGGGAAAAAAAAGAGAAATACGAATAGCCGAGTCAGGGGCGAGGCGAAGGGTTTCCAGAGAGGTTTAGCCCACATTAAACATTGAAATTACACTGCAGCTGTGAGATCGAAAGATTTCGTCGTGCATTTTATATCGTTTTGAAACGTCTTAAAAAAAACGTGGACAACAACAACAAACAACAACAACGACAACAACAACAACAACAAACAACAACAACACAACAACAGCAACAACAACAACAACAACAACAACAACAACAACAACAACAACAACAACAACCACAACAACAACAACAAACAACAACAACAACAACACAACAACAACAACAACAACAACAACAACAACAACAACAACAACAACAACAACAACAACAACAACAACAACAACAACACAACAACAACAACAACAACAACAACAACAACAACAACAACACAACAACAACAACAACAACAACAACACAAACAACAACAACAACAACAACAACAACAACAACAACAACAACAACAACAACAACAACACAACCAACAACAACAAACAACAACAACAACAACAACAACAACAACAACAACAACAACAACAACAACAACACAACACAACAACAACAACAACAACACACAACAACAACAACAACAACAACAACAACACAACAACAACAACAACACACAACAACAACAAACAACACACAACAACAACAACAACAACAACAACAACACTGAACGACAACAACAACTGCTGCCTCTCGAAGGTCTGAATTCGAAAACAGCGTACCAGGTATATCATAAAAAATGAATATATATATCGTCGACCAACATTACAGAATTTTCAAATGCTGTATCCTCGATTGTTCGCGCACACGACATGTTGTCAAGAAGATACCTGTTACTACTATACTGTAGATTGCTGCTGGGTCGTCGACTAGTACGCCACGCGCTGACCCGTTTTCGGTACAAGAACTGCCCAGCAGTCTAAGATTCAAAATCGTCCTCGCTATTTTCGGGTGTGTTTTTATTTGCTCCCGTACGTATTAATAGTAGTACGCTTTCACGATCAGGTATAGAGGACGGATAGGGAAGGCGTAGGACAGCGCCCTCTGAACAAAGTGATTTGATCGAGAAATCCTACAGCACTGCCCCCTGAGCAAGTTAATCACTTGACTCAGTCAGCGTAGTGCTGCATAGTATGTCAAACTACTGAAATTACAATTCAGAACGTCGTCAGCGCGCACACACGAGAACGACAAATATGAAGGCATTAATAATTGCACTTACGACACAGCACTACCCACTGTCACGTGACTCAGTAACTCAGTGTGTATTGCTAAAATACCAACCAAATACGTTTTCGAGTTCGTTCATCAATTCTTACCGACTTCGTAAGAGGCATCTGCGGAGCTATTCCCTCTCCACGTGCTACATTTAGTATAACTAAGCAGAACACTAACAACTATCATATCCATACATAATGTTTCCAGCCCGCGCTCATGAAGATCAGGTACAAAATATGATCTGAGTAAGAATCGTATTCACGACACATCCTTCATTGGTTACGGAGCACTATACCCACTGAGACGAAAGGCAACGACACACAGCGGCAGTGGTTGTAGCTATATAAGATAGAGCAATCGCTTCGAGGCCGCCATGAACAAAGAGACGCCGAGAAAACGACATTATTCTAATTTAGAAATGATGCCAGTTTACAAACGTTGTCCCTCATATGTTTGTTTAAGCTCTACATATGCCAATGTCCAAGAATAGCTCGGGCGTATACCGCGCAAAGTACAAAAGAGAGCGCACTTCTCGCTTGTTGTCTCTCTCCGCGTCCGTCCGCACGTTTATACTGTAGCGGGCAGTTGGTTGTTGCAGGCAACGTTCTCTGGCCCATGCCGTGCATGCCTCGTCTCACACCCCTGGCAACTGGTGCCCTACGCTGCTCTGGGTCTCGGACAGGACGGGGTACATAACCTTGCTTTGTCTCGTCTCGAGTCTTGGGCGTTTTAATAATCAAGTGTGCAAGAAACGTAACAATTTGTTTTACACAGCACAAAGTGCCAACACAAAAATCGCGATATGGAAGAAAGCCTCAAACACCGAAAAATCAGCCTACGCGGAGTTTTAGTCATCATGAGTCACGAACGACCGGGAGGGCAGAACACGGCAAAGCACAGCAATTCGCTCTGCTGAGCTAGCGCTGCGCTGCGGTGCGCTGCTAAGCTGAGCTGCAGGGCATCGCAGGGCACTGCACGGCGCCTCGTTGCTGTAAGCTATTGCGCTGCGATTGGGTGAGAAGCGGTGTGGAGCTGATGAGCCAAGCCCACGTCTCAGCTGGTGGAGCTTCGCCAAGTACAAAATGAAGGGTAGGAATCGAAGAAAAGCTAAAACTAGACCGCTCGGCAACTAATGCACAGCCGGCAAATAGCGGCAAAGGGTAGAAAGTTCAACTTTCAAGACAAAAAATGACGTAAAAATAGCGAAAAGGTTTTAAAAACGCGTTGTGGCAGTAAAACTAAACTTGCAAGAAACAGCTGAAAGGTCGAGAAACAATCGGCAAAACGAGCTGAAACAAAATCAATAATGGCCGGGCAAGAAAATAAATGAGCTAGTAAAAAAGTGCAGCAAAGAAACTAACGCTCGAAAAAATGCCACGCAAAATGCAAAACACTATCAAGTACCGTTTGGAAATGATGCAATTTTTGTGAAAGCATCCAGGCTCTGCAGACATTAAGATACAACTGAAATCTCCGAAAGTCGTCCTCAACATGCGGTATTTTTGCAACTTTTCACTTGTCTCGCTCGTCACCCGTACGCGTTCACGTCCATGTGCCGAACGGACACGGCAGAGCGAGGAGCGTTGGCGCCGACCCAGGCGGCGCTCGAACGAATCTATTCGACCGAGAATATCAGTTCCGTGAATTGCATACATCGGGTCGAGACAAAAAAGCACTCCTAACCAAATCCCTGAAACTAAAGAATGAGCTTATTTGTATACAATGGCTCCCCATGGGCGTCGGCATTCGCCGGCGACCATGCCACGGGTGTGTGTGTGTGTGTGTGTGTTCTTCACATTAAACCGTTCTTCTACTCGGGTAGGGCAGGGCAGCACCTTTGACAAGTTAAGGTGTAGCTGTTTGATTTGGCATGCATTAAAAACAAATAATGCCAAGAGTTTAATACGAACATGGGATTATGAAGGTCATACTGCGACGAAGGAAAACGTAATATTATACTCCGGAGTTATACAACAAAGCAAGCAAGGATAAGCGAAACACACTATCTTGAATGCGTCGTCAATAAATGTTGGCGTCTACCCAATCAAAAATACCGAAAGGAGTATTGAGAACCTGCGTCGCCTCTAGGCAAACGGAAGAGGCCTTAGCATTAATGAAGAGAGTGCACTGCTGTCCCCTTGGCAATGGTAGGTTCGAAGTCGACAGATGCAAAGTCGGTCTGCATCAAACGTCGACACGGGACCATGTCAGCCGGCGGGGTTTTGGAAGAAGAGAGCTTTGTTGGTTACCTGAAGCCTGTCGCCTTGATTGGTCTGCGTGGTCACAGGCGAGGAGGAAAACGAAGAAATGGAGAGCAATCTCTCGTTGCGGCGGCGTTGTCTAAGACAGGTGCGGGGGTGGCTTTGCTCGTACGCGAGGTTAGCGTAGCGGTTCTTTTATGTTTTCCTCGGAAAGGCGGGATATGTGTGTCTGTTGTCTTTGCTTCGCGGGTGCTTTCACGTTCGTTGTCGGAATTGGACGCGTTCCCTCAATACATAATATCCGGGATGACTCTTTACCATGACGACTGCTGACGGTGTCGTGCGTACTTCCTAGAAACAGGTTGTTGTTGTTGTTGTTGTTGTTGTTGTTGTTGTTGTTGTTGTTGTTGTTGTTGTTGTTGTTGTTGTTGTTGTTGTTGTTGTTGTTGTTGTTGTTGTTGTTGTTGTTGTTGATGTTGGTTTCTCACATCAACTCTTGTCAAAAACTCGAGAGTCCGTGGTCGCACGAAGGTGCTGGAGCCCTAGGAATATCCGAAAAACCAAGTGAAACCAAAATTCGTCCGGGAAATACTACGCTTTCCCACCTAAAAACGCACGAAACGGGAGAAGGCGCACAACAAGTGAAACGGTCCAATGTGCAAACTGAACTCACATGGCCGCGTGTATCCACTCAACTACAGCATTGAGTTCCCCCGTTCCTACAACTAGCCAAAACGCGGCCACAAACAACAGCGGTTGGGCTGCCCGCACCGTACGAACCGCGCGGTGATCGTGAGTATAGACGAACGCGCCTGCTGTCTGAAGTGCTGGCAAAATGACGACCCGCGGGCATGCAGTGAAATAAGAGCAATGGAAACCAAAACCACAGTAGTACAAATATCAATGATCGCCCGTTGTTTGACAGGTTGCAGCGCAGCTACGACACCCGTGCCTGAAAATTGATATTTGCGGCGGGTCGTTCTCCATGAGAGGGATGCAACTCTTTTACAAACATTTCAAAAATCAGTGACGTAAGTAACCTGTTGTTGTACTACTGCCTCATAAAAATAACTCGACAAAGAAAAGGCGATCGCTGCTCTAATTATTGATTATGGTGTGCGAGCCGGTCGTGGGTCTCCGTCCGCCATTCTCCTGCTAGCTGCTGTGGTTCTCCGTGGCCGCCTCATCGTTTTGGCTCACTCGGCCCGCTCCTTCGCATTTGCTCTCGTTCACACTCTATTTCAATCGGTTCCCCTTCTCCCCTGTAAATATATATATATTATAAAAAATGAAAATACACTCCAGCTGTGAGATCGAAGAATTCGTCGAAACTCATCTTTGCAAGCTGTGTGTGATACTCCGATCACGCGCATTACGAGTGGTGTGTCCTCATTAAGGATATAGGTCGGCGACTCCCCTTACAACTACAGTGTAGCTATCAGGGTCAACAGGATGATTTTAGTCAGTCTGTGCGCGGAAACTATAAAACCCGTTTCTGAGTGGGACAAAATCTGACAGCTGTGAAGGGAAATGTGAGCTGTGAAGGGAAATGTGCCCTTTTATCAAGTGAATATTGTAAGTCGAATAACCGGTGAGGGGGGTGGGGCGGAGTTTTGAAGGACGTGGGGGCCAGGTTTTGATCAAAAGCGAGCGGGTTTGGAGGGGGGGGGGGGGGGGGGGGGGGGGGAAGGGGCAATTCGTGCATGTAATCTATAAATCCTTTCAAGGGGATAAATCTGACGGTTTGGCACCAGTATATTATTGGGGGCGGGGGGGGGGGGGGGGGGGGGGGGGGTTGGGGGGGGGGGGGGGGGGTGGGGGCAGCTCGATATGTGCCTGGAAACTATAAATTATTTTGAGGGGATAAATGTATCGGTTTTGGAAATAGTACATCAGTTTATCATGTATATCCTGGGGTAAGTCGTACAATCAGTGAGTAAATTTTTATATATTATTCACTGGGAGTAGAAATATACCTTTGCAGCATTTTTTTCTTCATCCAATTTATCATCGTCGCACCACGCTCGCGCTCCCTCCCAGTTGTAACTCAGATCCGGGTTTACATAGCGGGCCGTCCTCCTCCTTCCCCATTTTTTCACGTGCCTTCGTTTTACTACAAGGAGAATCCAGCATTTATTCCCTCGTCGACTCGCGTCGAATTGTACCTACCCACGCTGCTAGGCGCTCTCAGCAGTTGATTTTTTTCTTCCATTTTTGCAAATATAGTTAAATATCATCGTGGTGTGTCAAACTCAAGGACAACCAAACGTTAGTAGTACTCGAGAGTAAAACCACTAGACCACCGTCGCGGCCGGCTGACAATTAATACAAACGAAACAAGATTTTTCCATAGAGATTACATTCCCCTATATTGTTGTCGAATGCATTACGATGCATTATCTCTGTGTCGTAGCTTGTGACCACAGAGCTGATCTTTCTAGGGTGAAGAATCAGTACGGACACTGGGTGTGCTGGATGTCGACGAGTAAAAAAACGGTTTAATGTGAAGAACACACACATATTGTATGATATGACGATGGTTGACGCCGCTTTACGTACCCAGAGAGGTGTTGGTGTCAGTCAACATTTTTTTTACTGATGGTGGCTGTGTCTTGTGACCACGGGCTTTATCATGGGAGTTATTCTGAGAACAACAACAACTACTACTACTACGGCTGCTCTTGAAGCTCGGAATTTTAAAACAGCGTACCAGGTGTACATCGTTGACTACTACTATTCTTTAGATTGCTGTTGTGTCACTGATTAGTACGCCACGCCTTGACCCGTTCTCGGAGAAATACCTGCCCTGAGGAATCAAAAACCCAAAATCGTCCCCGCTATTCTCGAATGTATTTATCACCTCCCGTACGTAGTACGCTTTCACCATCAGGTATGGGGTACGGATATGGATAGCGTTGGACAGCGCCCTTCGAAAAAAGTGATCTGACCGAGAAATTCTACAGGACTGCCCACTGAGCTACCTAATCACTTGACTCTACACAAACTGTGGGTAGTGCCGCACGACATGTTAAACTAACTACCGAAAATCCATTCATATTGTCGAGCACGCTCAAGAGCGACAGATATGAATGCGGTGAGAATCGAACTCACGACACAGCACTTCCCACTGCACGTGACTCAGTAGTAGGTTATGCTAAAATACCAACAAAATCCGTTTTCGAATTCGTTAATTATATCTCATCGACTTAGTAAGAGGGATCTCCGGAGTTTTACCCTCTTCACGCACTACAGCTAGTAGTACTCAGGAGAACACTAGGGAGCCCCTATTTGCAGGACGGGCCTGCAACGAATTCTTGCAGGACGTTTTGGCACACTTTTGTCCCAGGTACCTGCATAGACCCCACCCCACCCAAACCCAAACCCTAACCCTAACCCTAACCCCAACCCGACCCCTGACCGTTTGACCGGTACGTGCGGCTAAAAGTGCCCTCGCGCGGCTTCGCCGCGCGTTCGGCAGGCGTTCGCCAAAAAAAAAACGCGGGCAATAAAAAGCGGCAGGTGGCCAATCAGAGGCACGTCCTGCAAGAATTCGTTGCAGGCCCGTCCTGCAAATAGGGTTTCTCAGAACACTAACAGTTTTTCGAGGCCGACATGAACCAAGCGACGCCGGGAAAAAATTATATCCAAATTCGGAAATGATGCAAACTTATAAACGTTGTCAGTCATTTATTCGTTTAAGCTCTACATATGCCAAGATCCGAGATCAGCTCTGGCGTACACCGCCCAAAATACAAAAAAAAAACGCACTTTGGCTTGTCTCGCTCAGCGTCCGTCCGCGCGTTCATAGTGTGGCGGGCAGTTAGTGTTGCAGGCAACGTTACCTGGCCCATGCCGTGCATGCCTCGTCTCACACTCTTGGCAGCTGGTGCCCTACGCTGCTCTGGGTCTGGGACGGGACGGGGCAAATAACCTTGCCTCGTCTCGTCTCGAGTCTTGGGCCCTTAATGACTCGAATGTGCAACGGAAGTTCGACTTAAACCTATTAGACAAAATATGATTAACAATGACGAAAAAGTTCAAAATCGTGTTTGCAGAAAAACCAAACGTACAGGAAGCAGCTGAAAGGTCAAGAAACATGATATAATTCAATTGTGGTGTTGTTGTTGTTGTTTTTGTTATAACATTAACTCGCACAATCAAGTCTGTCGTCACAGGACAGGCTCCTGTCACTCTGGACCTGAGGAATACCCTAGTCAAGGGAAAAACACAAACAACCCAAGGTGGTACACGCATAGACTATATCACAGCTGACGCAATTCATCCTCCACCAGAAACATATAGAAGTTGAATGGAGAGTCAGTCTACGATGTGCCAGGTCCATACCGGTGCATACGTCTCATTACTCGCGTCTGTAAAAACCGACTATACGGCTTGCCATCCAAGACAGGCTACCACGTAAATATTAGACGTAGTATTTTTCATTACGCATACGCACGGCAGACGCAAGTCAATTAGAAAAAAGAAACAAACAGCAATCAAGAAGAGAAAGGAAAGGAATTTCGGGGGTCTACTGGCAAGTCTGCCACCAGAACGGGATGTCACGTTGTTTCTCGACGGTCTACAGCAGTACTACGAACGACTTCCGATACACTCACCGAACCACGGACTAGCGGCCAATTACGCGATCGACAGCAGGCCGTGTTTGTCACGTATCTCTGTGTTGGGGGCTGCCTCTTGTTCGCTTTTGTTTATGTAACACATGCGGTGTGCTCGACGGTCTCACGGCAACAGCACACCAGAACGTCCACTCGTACGACGTATCATGCTTACAGGAGATGTAAATTTTTTTCTTCATCAATTTGAATATGTAACGGTTGTGATATATTTGACAGAGTGATGCGTGTACGACTAAACTTGCCAACGGCACTCGTACCGTACTTTAAGCTATCTGCTGTGGTTCTGTTTGCTACTAGTTGTTGCAGTATGTGCTAGAAGTTTTGCCCTTCGGCTACTGCTGCTACACCTGCCGTTGTTTGTTTGCCAATGTCGTCAGTTGGCGTTCATGCTCGTCGTACATACTGCTGTTCTCACCCAGTACGCACGGGTTTCCTCGTACCTCAACTGGACGACGACGAACTCAAAGCAGAAGGAAGGTGACATGTAGTGGCATGGACAATGGCCACATAAGAGCGAACACAGCGGGGTATTTTGCTGCGAATCAACCGCACTCGTTCATGCCTACAGCAGAGGCTGCTTGGGGTGTTAGCGGCCGATTTAAAGCCTGGGCCAAAGGCTGAAGAGACGGCTCTATCTGCTTCGTTTTGTTTTAAGGAATATGTTACGTGAAAATGTCATGATTCCATGTTTTAGGATTTATTTTGTCACAAAACGTCTTGCCGTCGGAAATTTGTGTCGTGTTTTAGGTGAACCCACACAAAAAAAGTGAATTTCCAACTGGCAAAACGAGCAGAAACAAAAGCAACAAAAAGGCGGAGCACGAACCCAAACGAACTAGAAGAAAACTACAGCAAAGAAACTAACGCTCGAGAGTATGCCACCGCAAAATTCAAAACATTATCAAGTACCGGTTGGAAATGATGCCAATTTTGTAAATCATCCAGGCGCTGCAGACATAAAGATACATCCGAAACCTCCGAAATTCCTCCTCGACATGCGGTATTTTTGCAACTTCTCGCGTGTATGGCTTGGCATCCGTACGCGTTCACGTCGATGTGCGGAACAGACACGGCAGAGAGAGGACCGTTGGAGCCGCCCCCAGAATGCGGCGCTCGAACTAAGCTATATTCGACCGAGAATTCCTGTTCCGCGAATCGCATACTCAGGCCGAGACAAACGAAAGCTCCCGACCAAATCCCTGACACCAACGAATAATTTTATATGTTGCAAGGGCTCCGCATGGGCGCCGGCCGCCGGCGCCCATGCTTCGGGTAAGGCAGGGCAGCACTTTGACAATTTAAGGTGTAGCTGTCCGACTTGGCATGCATTGAACTTTAAAGTAATGCCAAGAGTTTAATACGAACATGGGATTATGAAAGTCATGATTTGACAGAAAAAAAACGTAATATTATACAACAAAGAATGCAATGATAGGCGAAACACACTATGTTAAATGCGCCGTCAAGTAAAAGTTGGCGTCTATTGAACAAAAATACCGAAAAGAGTGTATTTGAGAACCTGCGTCGCCTCTAGGCGAAACGAAAGAGGCTTGGCATTAACGAAGAGACTGCACTGCTGTCCCCGTGGCCATGGAGGTTCGAAGTAGACAGGATGCAAAGTCGGTTTGCATCAAACGTCGACATGGGGCCATGTCAGCCGGCGAAGTTTTGGAAGAAGATTTTTTTTGTTTGTTACGTGAAGGCTGTCGCATTGATTGGTCGGCGTGGTTGCGGGCGAGGAGAAAAACGAAGAAGAGGAGGGCGATCTCTCGTTGCGTCGGCGTTGTCTGACATAGGTGCGGGGGTGGCTTTGCTCGTACTGGAGGTTGGCGTAGCGCTGCTTCTCTGTTTTCTCTCGAGAAGGCGGGATAGTGTGTCTGCTATCTTTGCTTCGTGGGTGCTTTCACGTTGTCGAAATCGGACGCGTCCCTCAATACATAATATCCGGAGTGTCTCTACCATGACGACTGCTGATGGTGCCGTGCGTATTTCCTAGAGACTGACATATTAATTACTGGTAGAAATAATTATATACCTTTGTTTGCAACATTTTTTTTTCATCCCATTTATCATCCCCGCACCATTCTCACGCTCCCTCCCAGTAATAACTCAGATCCGGGGTCACATAGCGGGCCCTCCTCCTCCCTCCCCACTTCGGCACGTGCCTTCATTTTTACCGCGAGGAGAATCGAGAATTTTCTTCCCTCGTCGACTCGCGTCAAATTGTACCTAGCAGGCGCTCTCAGCAGTTGATCCCCCTTTTTTTTTGAGTTTTCGCAAATAAAATCAAGTTTCATCGTGGTGGGTGTCGATCTCAAAGACAACCAAACGTTGGTAGTATTCGAGGGTGAAGCCACTAGACCACCGGGGCGGCCGGCTGACAATGGATTAAAACAAAACAGGATATTTGCAAAGAGATTACATTCCTCCCCCATATTGTATGATATTACGATGGTTGACGCGATATAGAATAAAACACCAAATACCTAAATATCAGCGTACGCGAAGTTTAGATATCATGCACAACGAACGATCGCGACGGCAGAGCACGGCAAAGCATAGCGCTTCGCTCTGCTGAGCTAGCGCTGCGCTGCGGTGCGCTGCTCGTCGACTCGCGTCGACTTGTACCTAGCAGGCGCTCTTAGCAATTGATCTCTTTTTTTGATTGCATTTTTGAAAATTAGGTCATGTTCGTCGTGGTGGGTGTCAAACTCAAGGACAACCAAACGTTGGAGGTATTCGAGGATAAAACCACTAGACCACCGGGGCGGCCGGCTGACAAATGATTAAAACAAAACAGGATCTTTGCATAGGGTTCAAAATCGTGCTTTGGTTTGCAGAAAAAACAAATTTGCTGGAAGCAGCTGAAAGGTCAAGAAACAGGCAATATTTCAGTTGTTGTTCTCACATTAACTCGCACAATCCAGTCCGTGGTCACAGGACTGGTTCCAGTGACTCTGGAGCAGAGTAATACCCCAGGGAAAAACACAAACAACCCAAGGTGGTACACGCATAAATCACAGCTGACGCAATTCATGCCTGCATCACAAAACATATAAAAGTGAAGTCGGGAGTCACCCTACGATGTGCCAGGTCCATACCGGTGCATACGTCTCATTACTCGCGCCTGGGAAAACCGACTATACCGCTTGCCACCCAAGAAAGACTACCACGTATATATCACACGTAGTATCAATCACTACGCATACGCACAACAGACGCAAGTCAATTGGGAAAAAGAAACAAAGAACGAAGAGAAAGGAAAGGAAATGGGTGCATGGGGCCAAGAAAAAGACGAGAAAAAATATTTTGGGGGGTCTACTGGCGAGGCTGCCACCAGAACGGGACCTCACATGTCACGTGGTCTTTCGAAGGTCTAAGACAGTAGTACTACGAACGACTTCCGATACACGCACCGAAGCACGGACTACCGGCCAATTACGCGATCGACAGCTGGCCGTGGTTGTCAGTGTCTGTGTTGGGGGCCCTGCCCTGCCTCTTGTTGGCTCTTGAGAGTAATGCGTGTACGACTAAACTTGCCAACGAACGGCACTCGCACTGCACTTTGAGCCATTTGCTGTAGTTCTGGTTGCTACTTGTTGCTGCATGATGTGCTAGACGTTTCGCCCTTTGGCTACTGCTGCTACACCTGCTGTTGTGCGCTTGCCAATGTCGTCAATTGGCGTTCATGCTCGTCGTACATACTGCTGTTCTCACCGAGTACGTACGGGTTTCCTCGTACCTCAACCGTACGACGACGAGCTCAAAACAGAAGGGAGGTGACATGAAATGGCATGGACAATGGCCACATAGAAGCGAGCACAGCGGGATAGTTCGCTGCGAATCAACCGCATTCGTTCATGCCTACAGCAGAGGCTGCCTAAAGTGTCAGCGGCCGTGCGAAAGCCAGGGCCAAAGGCTGAAGAGACGGCTCTATCTGCTTGGTTTGGTCTCGAAATTCTGTTACGTGAAAGTATCATGATTTCGGAGGTATTTTGTCATGAAACGTCTTGCCGCCGGTAATTTGTGTCACGAAGTTGTTTCATATCGTCGGTTAGTTGTGTCACGTTCTAGGTGAACCCACACTAAAAAATTGAACTACCAGCTGGCAAAACGAGCAGAAACAAAAGCAAAAATGCCGAGCAAGAAACCAAACGAACTAGTAAAAACGTACAGCAAAGAAACTAACGCTGGAGAGTATGCCACCGCAAAATTCCAAACATTATCACGTACCGTTTGGAAATGATGCCAATTTTGTACATCGTTCAGGTGTTGCAGCCATTGAGATTCAACATTTTTTCCAAAATTCCTCCTCGACACTCGCTTGTCTTGCTCGGCACCCGTCCGCGTTCAGGTCAATGTGCGGAACGGACACGGCAGGGCGAGGGGCGTTGGAGCCGCCCCCCGAAGGCGGCGCTCGACCCAAGCTATATTCGACCGAGAATTCCAGTTCCGCGAATCGCATACTTATGCCGAGACAAAATACTCCTGACCAAAGTCCATGACACCAAGGAATAACTCGATATTCAAGGAATGATTTTATATATATTATTTGCAAAAATTATAATACACTCCAGCTGTGAGATCGAATTTTTTGTCGAAACTCATCTTTGAAAGCTGTGTGTGGTACTCCGATCGCGCGTATTACTGGTTGTGTGTCCTCATTAAGGATATAGGTCGGCGACTCCCTTACAACCACAGTGTATGTAGCTCAGGTGATGTTAGTCAGTGTGTGCGCGGAAACTATAAAAAAAACCGTATCTGAGGGGGACAAATTCTGACAGCTGTGGTGGAGGAAATTGTATCCGTTTATCAAGTGAATCTTGTAAGTCGAATAACCGGTAAGAAGCCGGCAGAGTTTTGAAGGACGTGGGAGCCTGGTTTTATCAAAAGCGAGCGGGGTTGGAGGGGGGACCGGGGGAGTGGGAACCGGGGGGGGGGCGGACGGGCGGTCAATTTGTGCGTGGAAGCTATAAATCCTTCAAGGGGAAATATCTGACGGTTTTGGGAAAAAAAAAAAAAATGCACAAGTTTATCATAGAGGGGGGGAGGAGTTGGGACGGGGGTGGGGCGGGTGGGGCAGCTCAATCTGTGCGTGGAAACTTTACATAATTTTTAGGTGATAAATGTGAAGGATTTGGTAAGAATGCATCAATTTATCATGTTTATCCTGGGGTAAGTCGTACAACCAGTGAGTAGAGAGAGGGCGAAGTGTTCGAGGGGGTGGGGATGGGATGGGGTGAGGGGGTTGGGGAGCTGGGGAGTGAGGGCCGGGGGGGGGGGGGGGGGGGGGGGGGGAATGGGGGGGCTTTAGGTGGCATAGATGTAGGGGTTTGTTATACGTAGACTAGACTATGTATGTTTTGTTGTTCTATGTTATAATGGAGTTAGTGTTGGTATTTTTACTTCAGCTGGGGAGTTTTGAGCTGGATCTGACATCATCAATATTTTATAAATTTATTACTGTAGTTTCCACCACACTGAATTCCTTTTTTTTTTTTTTTTTTTTTTTTTACCCTTTCCACCGGCCTCATGCCGATATCTTTTTGATCTTCTTTGACTTGTTTTGTCCGTGAAACAGAGGTTGTCTTTTTCGTGTTGTTTTTTGTCCATGCAACAGCAGTTATCTTCTTCGTGTTGTTTTGTCCGGGCAACAGGTATATTTCGTTCCTTGAATCGTTCTACGGTATTCCCCCCCCAACACCCTTTTCTTCCACGAAATCGCCGGTTTTGAAACCAGCGCCCGGCCGCATCTCCTGAAATACGGTGCCCCTTGACACCCAGGCGCCATCCTTCGATAGCCCTTTGCAAACAAAACATAATACGAAGATATGTTTTTCATAGCATTCTTCCTCGTGTTGAGCAGCCGTGAAATGTTCGTTAAAGAAAATCGCTGGTTCTATAGAGGGCTATCGTGTAATCAGTCCCTTTTCCGCACGTACTTTTATGTCGCTTTTCTTGCATGCAGCCTTTTCTCCTTTTTGATCTTCCATCACATTCTCCAGAACGGTTGTCGTTTCCAGCGTTGTTTTGCTTTCTTCTTTGTTTTTCTTTCGATTTTTTTTTTATTCATTTTGTCGTCTGGTTTGTTGCGTTGTGTTCTCGTACCCGGTACGCCACTGCTGTATGTAGCATTTAGCTTGCTTTACCTTGATGAATTGCGACTGCTGGTTTACCCTGTTTCACAGCAGTTGTGCCCACAGATTTTGTATCTCTCTAGACGATGATGAAGAATCAGCACGGACTCCAGGGGTAATGATGGACAACCTGCATTACGTAAGAATGTCGGAACAGTCTAGTCTATGGACTTTGACGGAACGGAAAGGAACTATGGGAATAGACCGGGTACTAGGGAGAGGGTGGTTCCAGGCGAAATAGTTGATGGGAAAATAGGAGGACAGCCTCAGCAGCATCAGCATGGTACAGCAGCAGCACAGCAGCAGCGAGTATCGGACACGAAAACCATCAGTCTAGAGGTAGAAGGTAGAAAAGTCTACACAGCAGAGACAGGGGTAGAACTAGTAACAGTAGGGTGAAGATGGACGGCATGAGCATAAGGGTTAGAGAGACCGCAAAGGGGGGACACCAATCATGATCTACATACTGGGCAGGCGTGCGACAGATAGATGCAGCGGCCAAGCAGTGGAAACAGCATCAGCAACACAGGAGCGTCAGCAGAGTAGAGGGAGAGTCGTACAGGAGCTTATAAGAACATGGACACAACACGTACAGCAGCAGTTTCATTGACCGCAATTCAATGAAGAACAGCACACAACGTTTGTGAGCGTGTGAGGCAACATGGGCAGTGGATGGGTAGAGAGGAGATAATAGGCAAGGAAATATTAGCCTGTCGCATAGAGATGCCAAACGAGCAGTTTAACGCAGAGGTTCACGAGTAATGCATGTATGGGACGCCACGACGCATACCGAGAACAAGCAGTTTGGCGAGTCCCGAGTGTATGGGTAGCACAGCGATCTGTTACCTGAAGCCATTCACCACCTCAAGAGCCACGAGGACAAACGAAAACCTAGAGGAGAACCCAAACCATAAACGTTGATTTTGGGGGAGTATGTATGAGACAGTGGCCGGGGGGGGGGGGCGGGGCAATTTGATATTTTATCCACGGGCCTGTCTGTCCGATTGGCTGCTACTACAAGCATAGACCTGTATATTACTTCGAAGTATTTTATACCGTACACTATTATATATAGTGCTGGGTATATCATACCAGTAGCGTGCGGAGGGGTTTTCCCAGTGCTAATAATACTAGACTGTACTGTACCACCACCTCTTCTACTACCAGTGCTACTACCAGTACTACTACACTGCTACTACTACCTACTACTACTGCTTCTGCTTATTCTGCTACACTCCCTTACTACTACCGCTACTATGCTGTTACTCCGAGATCTCAATATCACTTCTAATGCCATTAATACTATTTAAAGTAGGGAACAACGCGACTTTTACGACACGGGTGGGGGGGTTGCAACGGGCGTGAGAGGGTCGCTGGGTGAGGGGGGGGGAGACGGAGGGGAGGAAAATGAAAATATTGCAAATATATGCGTATACGTTTTCAAAACAGGGAATCAAGGGCGCGGGGGGGGGGGAAAGGGTGGTGAGTTAAGGCAATGCGTCTGGGGAGGACAGGGCAAGCGGGATACAGTTCATAATCAACGCGTTGGGCCCAGTTCCCGTGTTGAGTAATAGGGGCGTGCAGTTGGCCAAAGGTGTGGATGTAAGAATGATTAACATGTTGCGGTTGACGAACGATAACAAACGGTAGGCCCGGCCGTGCTCGCCACAGGCAACAATAGTGGCTGTGCTTGTCAGTGGCATCCCATGTCAACAAACGGCATGTTGCTGTCCTAGCTCGTGTGTCTACCGATTTGGCGTCTTGGTCATCCGCAAAAATGACAGGGGAACAAAGACCACTTGGGAGAGAGCGTAAAGGCACGTAGCCACGATCTGAGTATTGTTACCCGATTGGACTGTAGCCAAAAATATCCATCTACGACACGACGGACAGGCACCGACAACGTTGTCAAGCCTCCGTTTGACCCCAAGCCCTCGAAAATGCCATCAGGTAGCGTGGTCAGAAAGTTGTCATTGAGATGCCTGTCGGCTCGAATTGAACAAAAGGGGGGATGAGTTAAATTGGCAGCTCGGAAGCTCGCGGTCTAGGCGTGTTGTCCGCCACAGGGAGGATTCTGAATGTTTTTCTTGACTTCCATGAACTACAGACAAGTTCAGAAAAGCACAAATTCCTATGCCCTCCGTACTGTACACTTTCCCCGACGATGTTATTTGAAGGGACTCCATTATACCGTAGTGGGGACAACCGAAGCCGTGAAAAATCGCACAATGCTATAGCTAGAACCACGTTTATACCAGCAAACATCCGTACAAAACGCTGCAAGGGTTTACCGCGTTTCGGTGTATCTAGTAGTGCAGGAGGCCGGCAATTCAAAGATTCCACAGTAAAGCAGGCGTATCAATCAACGTGTCCCTACTTTAAAGAGAGCATTTAAATGGCACAAAACGGTGTAGAGTGCGGATGTCGATTCCCATTGATTACAACTGCCTTAACCCGCATCATGTGCCCCTAATGGATGAATATCATCCACTGCGAGTGCCCGTACACGAGCAATGCTGCCAGTCATTCCTTAAGGGTTTACGCGCCCATTAAGCATAACCGTATCCTTCATTCAGTGCATTGCAGATCGCCAATGCTATTGTGTAGGGGTTCGCTCGGGCGAATGATCGCCCTGTTCCGGTACGCACACACCCGTGTCACCTCATTCCATCCTATATCCTTAATATTTTCGTGGAACCATCTCTGACCTCTAGGATAGTCGACGTGGCGCCGGTTTTGGGGGTCGTATTTTCTTCCTGTTACAATCTTTGTTTGAATCACCGACCGTCAGGTCTGAATGACCCCAGAGGCAACGGCAGTGGTTCGCCCACACTCAATTGTAATGTGCTGACAACTCCTCGCTTCGGGGACGGTAGATTAGACCCGAAGAGCGCATGTCTCAACCTTTATTGATGGCGTCTCGTGGTACTTCCCAGCGTGGTCAGAGCTTCCAGATCAGGGAAGATGTTGGACGGAAGGGTTGCCATGTGATTGCCACTAAGGACTCTTACGGACGTGGCCGACAACAAGACGGTGGGAGGGTAAACATGAAACCGGGTCAATAATCGTATACCAGGTACTACCTGATGTGGTGTCGTTGGTGATGGTTTCTATATCATGGGGGAGGCGGTACTCTTGAGATATATGTTAGGTATGTGAGAGCAGTAGTTTCCACAAGTCGGGTGGGTGGCGATCGAATGACCCACATGAAAACGTAAGGCTGAGGCAGCAGCGGTCGCTACGCGGAGGGTGAGCAAATAAGCTACTGCAGGGACGTGGGTGGAATGTCGGCACACGTACCTTGTTGAGGGGTGATTCAGCTGGCTGTGATCGGAAGACAAGACTGAGCCAAATTGCCGAGAATAGGAAACCTGACAGACCAGGCTACCGAGTAATGTCCACTTTGCCTTACGTTTTCGCTGTGTTATTCCAGTAGATGGACCATGACAATCGTTGGT
Source organism: Undaria pinnatifida (assembly GCA_012845835.1). Classification (NCBI taxonomy): domain Eukaryota; class Phaeophyceae; order Laminariales; family Alariaceae; genus Undaria; species Undaria pinnatifida. Next base: position 13,725,373 of record JABAKD010000021.1, on the reverse strand, counting down.
CTAAAACAAATTCTAGGCGCTAGACAAGCCGACCGTGTATGTTGACTAAATAATCGGTGCGGACTGTGTTAGGATTGAACCTGAGGCTTTCTGTTTAGATATTGGGCAGAAACCCATATGGGCGGGGGATGACTGCCGTCTTTGGGTGACAATTTAGCGTCTGCTATCGAGGCGAGTATGGGGGTGGACACGTCGGTGGGCCGTTACCTCTTAGAGAGAGTTCTAAGGAGGGGGCAGGGCGGGGGGATTGAAGTAGTATCGAAACGGAGGCCCGGCCGGTTTAGCCTTAGCGGGGCACCACAAGCTTTCTGCCGCCGGCTTCTCTTCATGCAATCCATTCTTTGACGCAAGCGCGTCTCATCCTTGGCGATATCCGGATGCTGAGCTTCCGCGATGGTGCGGTAAAGATGCTGACGACGAGGCTGTTTTTAACCCCCTACACGTTGCTTTCAGGTATAGTCTAGATATATTTGATGACTGTTTATTCATGTTCCTGAATTCTTGGCCACTGCTAAGGTTGTGTATGTGAAAGAAAAGTGCAGTTGTTGCCGTACGTATTTGTTCAAGTTTGGGCGGCGATTGGGGGGCGACAAATGACGATTGGAGCTTTTGATCACGTGCCGGCATCGAGCCAGCTTAAGAAAGTGCTGTTGAGAAACAACTGGACGGATGTTACACCTTTAGCAAAAAATTGTGAGTGTGCCGTAGTTCGAGAGTGTGTTCAAGGGGATTGCGACAGCACTCTCCAATGGTCAGGGGACTTAATTGCGTGACTTGTCTGACGACAAAATATTGTCTTCTCTGGGCGTCCATGAAAAAAATTCTGAACGCAATATTTTTTAATTGAGCGCGCCACATAGCCGGATGGCCTGTTGTTTCATGACGCTCACTTTGGCTCACATGTCCATGTTCTCTACTGGATGAACATGAATTATGACGGAGCGATTGTTGCGGTTACGTCGCTCGACTGTCCGGGTGTAGCTCTACTGACTCGGCATTTTCAGCTTTTCACGAATGGAAGGGGTGCTCCTCTAGCTATCCCCAGCCTCCTGTATACGAAGATATTAACGTTTTTTCCTATTGGCGAGACGGCATGGGTGCACTCATGTCATGAGCACGGTTCATATATATATCGCCAGCAGCCAATCGTTGTGGCAGCGGAACAAAACTGTTTGGGAACGGCTAATACCGATATTATGTCCGGTCAGGAAGGGTATAGTGTTCGCGCCCAAGATAACGACCGTTGCAGGGGCAAAAAAAATTCCGTGAGAGAGTGTGTGGCTCACGGCACTAACGGCATGCATGCATCACAGCCAAGACCCGCCAACACTCAAAGGATTTCTGGGTGTACGAGGAGACACAGACACGTAAGGGGGCATACGTTTGGTACAATCAGTTTATACACAACATTACACGAGGTGAGGGGTCGCCCGTGTTGGTTTGGGGTTTCGAACAAAAACGCTCGACATACGAGTTTTGATTCAAGATCCTTCGCCACACTGACTGACGGCAGTTGTGTCGCGCTCTGTCGATTAGCCGGCGAGCTGCATCACAAGCGTCATGTGACCCGGGCGACACTCGACGTCAGCGTTCATGAGGAGATTTCAATTAGTCTTAGTGCTAATTTGGACAGCGCAGGATTGGCGACATTTCGTTTGTATACTGGTTTCATGCTCAGAACCACAAAGTGTTATAGAGGGTACCTTTCCCTGATTAACGCGTGAAACAAAGCAACAGACAAAAAGCATAAAACCAAGCCTACGCGCGGTGACGAAGGCACCGGTTGGGGTGGTACGGAAACCGTTTAGCCCGCCGAAGGCGGAATTCGTTTTGGGTCTTCTCGAGCGATGGGATGGGAAAATGATCCCGTTTGCTTACGGTGGGGACGGGAGTGGGACGGGGAAGAGGGAAGCCATTTAGTTGACGGGACGTGACGGAAGTCCCCTGTTTCTTGTCGGAACGGCACCATATTACGAATCGTGAACAGCTCGAGAAATCTGTCTGGTGTACGTTCGGAAAATCTGACGGGAACATTGTCGGGAAATCGGCCGGGAACAATCGAGAATCGGTCGTCTACATAGATAGTCGGCAGAACGGCCAGAAACACAGCCGAGAAAACATTCTGAAACGTTGTCGAGATGCCGTGAGATGCACTCCGGAACGGTTGGGAAAACGACCGGAAACGCTAGCTAGAGACAACAACAACGAACGGTTAAGAAGAGGGAAAATATACCAAGTGCTTTTTTGTCAGTTTCTCAAACGAACTTTCGCTGTATTTCTTTTGTTGAATATTCAAACTATATAGCCTCTATACGAAATATATTAAAATACACTCCATCTGTGAGATCGAATATTTTGTCGACACTCATCTTTGCAAGCTGTGTGTGATACTCCTATCGCGCGTATTACGGGTTTTGTGTCCTTGTTAAGGATTTAGGTCGGCGACTCCCCTTGCAACTACAGTGTAGCTATCAGGATCGACAGGGTCATGCTAGGCAGTCTGTGCGCGGAAACATTTAACCCGTTTCTGAGGGGGGCAAAATATGACAGCTGCGGAAGGAAATGCATCAGTTTATCACGTGAATCCTGTTCGTCGAATAACCGGTGAGGGGAGGGCCGAGTGTTTGAGGACGTGGGGGCCTGAATTTGATCAAAATGGAGGCGGGAGGGGGGGGAGGGGGGGGAGGGGACGGTTGGGGCAGCTCAATTTGTGCGTGGAAACCATAAATCCTCCCTGTGGGGGAGGGGGGGGGGGAATGTGGCAGGGATGGCGGGCGGCGGGGGGGGCAGGGCTTCACGTCTTATAGATATAGGCGTGTGCTATACGCGTGGATCTAGGGGTAGGCGATGGGGCGGGTGGTGGGACAGAAGGGGGCGTTCGGGGCGGTGGGGGGTGAGAATTGCAGCAGCGGCATGTTCGGCTCTAAAACGATAATAAGGCGATATCCAGGGCGTCGAAATGTTTGTTACTGCGGCAGAATGCGATATTCGGATGAGGCGTTTAAGCAAGAGAAAGCAAGGGGAAAAAAACATAAAAACACAAGCAAGGGGGGGGGGGGGTTCAAGAGATTTAGGTCACATGTATTGTTCAAATACAAATATTGTTCAAATACACTCCAGCTATGAGATGAAGGATTTGGTCGACACTGATCTTCGCAACATTGCGTGTGTGATCCTCCGATCGCGCGTATTAATCATATATGTGGGGGCTCGCTATACGCGCGGTGCTGGGTCTAGGCGATCGTGCCGGGTGTGGGGAAGGAGGTGGCGTCAGGGGGGGGGGAGGGGGGATGAATGCATGATATTTCGAAAATGGCTAGAAAGATAATGACGTGATATCAATTGCTTAGAAGTGTTTATTACTCTGGCCGATTGTGATTGTAAGTGGGGCGTTTCGAACAAACTGGGCGGGGAACAAAGAGGGTGGTGGGGGGCGGGGGGAGAGGGCGGAGTTGAGTTGCAGCTAAGGCATGAATGGCTGGATGAAAAACTAGATGATATCAGCTGGCTGGTAGTGTTTGATATCAAGGTAGATTTTGATTTCAGGTGGGGCGTTTGAACAAGAGAGATTGGGGTGGGGGGGGGGGGGGAAGGGGGGGCGGGCATTTGAATATGTGCGCGGAAACTATAAACCTTTAAAATGGACGAATCTGACGGAGGTATCAAGAAGACCCCCCTTTATATCACTCGCCTTGTCATGTTTATTGTTGTAGAAGGTTTGATGTTACATGAAGTATGCAGCCTAGTTCTTAGGTGTAGCAAACAACGTGTTGAAAAAATCATAATTTGTTAGTGTACATGGATCGAAAGATGGAATATTTCAACTGAGGAAAATCATGTAGAAACCATTATTTTCTGACATCGCTAATTATAAGAAAGATATAAATATTGCCAAATACAACAGGCGAGGTGGTGTGGTCATGCAATGTAACCGCCATTGAGAACGAAAGGGAGAAATGCGCATCGTTATTGTTTTGGAAAGAAACACTTAGTGTACACGCTCTCAATTACGGTACCTCGTTGGTCATACTATGCATAATGGTTTTTTGGGAGGATCTTCGGGTTTTAAAAACGTTTTAGAATATGTTTGTCGACCCTTGGATGAATTTTATGAAAGACATCACAAATTCTTAATACTACCGACAACCGACAACCTCCTCTACATGACGCCAATAATATATATACATATATATATATATTTGGAATTATCCAAGTTGGAATAATCCAGTTGCATTAATAGTCATATTATGGGGGAAATGCGCAACCCGTGGTAAATAGAATGGGGATATCTGCCACTTATTATGTGAGTTGCACGCGGTGAGAGAAATTGGGTGCAAAAGTCGGGATCGGATGGGAACAACTGGGCGGACGGCGGGACGGGAAAAGTCGGGAATACGCTTTACGGCGTGACGGGAAAAAAGCCGGGACGGGAATCAAGTCGGGACAAGTCATGACGGTAGACGGCGGGACGACAAAAGTCGGGAATACACGGTACGGCGTGACGGCAAACAAGCCGGGACGGGAATCAAGTCGGGACAAGTCATGACGGTAGACGGCGGGACGGAAAATGTCCGAAATCCACATTACGGCGTGACGGGAAACAAGCCGGGACGGGAACAGCATGCCGTATGTCGGGACGGTAGACGATGGGAGAGAGATTGAGGTTGGGGAGGGGCTCGGGAAGTCGCGGTCGGCAACGAAATACACTCCGGATTCCCGTTCCTGTCCCGAAAGCTCCCGACTCGACCACCCTTTCCCGACACGACCAATACCGCGCGTACCCTTACGAAAAACGATGTTTGTTGTGTTTTGATATTATAGAGGATGAAGCATGTCTGTGTCAGAAAATTGTAGAACAGCCCTCCTGGACCAGTCTCGGATGCAGCTTGTCGTGTGTTGCAAGGACAAACCGAGTCAGTTGGGGCTCTTGCTGATATTGCGGATAAACCTGATGTAGTACCTGGTGTAGGCCGCCAAGCCTATCATATGAGTGTTTTTTTTTCTTATTGCCAAGCCAGGCATTTGAGATTTTGCGAAGTCATACCCACGATTCGGGGGTCGATAAAGGAGGGAATCTGGCTGCATGTTCGAAGCGGTGCGTGCGATGCACATCGGTGGGCGAAGTTAGTAACTGCAGTTGCTTCCAGTGATTGGGAAATAGGTTAATTTGTGGTCTTGGCGTCTCGCCACCGCAGCACTCGATAACGAGATGGCCAGCCAATGGGAAATGCCTAGCCGCCTCGAGCGTGTCAAATCGATCGTGTCTCATTAAAACCTATTTGTTAATCGTCAGTCAAGGTGAATCATTGGAAATTGTCGTCGGTCAAGCGGTGAAATAGCCCTCTCTTGGCATTTGTCCCACAATAACGGGAAAAAGTGCTTATTTGTTTGTGAACACATCCATACTCGTATATATCGAATCGTTAATACGATAGTCTACTGCAACAGGTACGTGGTGTAATATATTGCAGTGTACGTACTGCTGAAAACTCGTATGATAAGTCTATGATGGTGATGCTGTGATTACGTATGGCTCGTGTGGTAAACGATGAGTCATGATTATACCGATATAGTATAAGTAACAAGGAAGTACAGACAGATATGTTAACACTGTGGTAGACCACACTACCAACCTATTACGCAGGGTATTTCGTGCCTCCGGCCGTTTGCATGGTCACCTGACAACCTCTACCAAACGTAGTATCATAAGCCTAATGAAGTAAAGTCACCCTCGCGTTCAATAGTCGTGACATCGCATGGCCACGTCACCTCGCTTGCTGTATTTGTAAGATGTATCTCTGATTTAGAAATGGCGACCTCAGATCCCCACATCGGCACGGTAAAACTCATGCGCGTAAAATCGAACTTGGGAGACAATAATAATGTGAAAAATAACTACAGGCAGATTTGTAAAAAATGCGGTGAACCACACTACCAACCTATTACGTAGAATATTTCGTACTTACCGTCTGCATGATCGCCTCCCAAACTATGCCAAGCGGGGTATGACTCACGAAGTACCGTACATGAGCGTGTGTACACTAAGCGGTTCTTTCAAGATACTGACGATTCGCGTTTCTCCCTCTCGTGCTCCATGGCGGTGACATTGCATTATCACATGATTTCGCCTGTTGTATTCGGCATTATATATCTCTTTATTATAATTAACAATGTCAGAAAATATTAGTATCTACATGATTGTACCTCGATTGAAATATTCTATATTTCGATCCATATACAAAAAAAAAATGAAGCCCTTAACACGTTGTTTACTTCACCTCAAGATTTTGCATACCACATCAAACATGAAACATCAAACCTTCTAGAATAATAAACATCACCAGGCAGGTGGTGTAAAGGGATGTCTTCTTGCTATAACCGTCAGATTTGTCCCCTTTAACGATTTGTAGTTTCGCGCAAATATTGAAATGTCCCGCCCGCCCCCTCCTCGCCCCCCGACCCTTCTTGTTCAAACGCCTCAACTAAAATAACTAATCTACTAGAGTAGTAAACACTACCAGCCAGCTGATATCATATCATTATATTTCTTGCCATCCATGCCGTAGCTCCAACTCATTGTCGCCTTCACCCTAACCCCCCCTTTCCCCGCTCAGTTTGTTCACACGACCCACTTACAATCAAAATCAGCCAACGTAATAAACACTTCTACGCAATTGGTATCACGTCATTTTATTTCTAGCCATCTATGACGTACAATTCATTCATCCCCCCCCCCCCCCCCCCCCTCCGCCTCCCCCCCCAACGCCCCCTCCTTCCCCACCACCTGCACGATCGCCTAGAGCTAGCACCACGCGCATAGCAAACCCCTATACATGTGATTAATACGCGCGAACGGAGTATCACACACAATCTTATAAATCTGAGTTTCGATCGAACCTTTGATCTCAGAGCTCTGGAGTGTAATTTATTCTCAAATGAGACCTAAACCTCTCCAAACCTCTCTCCCCCGCCCCCTCCCCCGGTATTTTTCCCGCTCTCTCTTGCTCAAATTCCCCACATAATATCGAAATCTGCCAGAGTAATATACACTTCCACTCACGGGATATCACCTCATTATCTTTCTAGAGCCATCAAAGCCGCTGCTGCAATTCCCACCCCCACCCGCCCCCAACGCCCCCTCATGCGCTACCACCCCACTATCGCCTAGACCTAGCACCACGCGTATAGCAAACCCCTACGTCTATGCGACCTGAAGCCCTTTCGCCCCCTCACTCCCTCCACGACCTTCCCACCCTCCACCTCCCAACCCCCCCACCTCACCACCACCCCATCGAACACTCCGCCCTCTATCAACTGGTTGTACGACTCAAAGAATATACATGATAAACTGGTGCATTCTTTCCAAAACCGTCACATTTGTCCCCTCAACGGATGTGAAGCTTCCACGCACAGATTGAACTGCCCCGCCCGCCCCCGCACCCATGATAAACTTAGTGCATTCTTTCCAAAACCGTCAGATTTTTCCCCTTGTAGGATTTAAGGTGTCCACGCACAAATTGAGCTGTCCCGCCCGCCCCGCTCCCCTTCTGATTAAACCCAGGCCCTCACGTCCTTGAAACCTCCGCCCTCCCCTCACCGGTTGTTCGACTTGCAGGATTCACTCGATAAACGGGTACATTTCCCTCCACAGCTGTCAGATTTTGTCCCCCTCAGAAACGGGTTTTATAGTTTCCGCGCACAGACTGACTAAAATCATCTTGTTGACCCTGATACCTACATTGTCGTTGCAAGGGGAGTCGCCGACCTATATCCTTAACATATTCACACACAACCCGTAATGCGCGCGATCGGAGTATTACACCTAGCTTGCAAAGATGAGTTTCGACAAAATATTATCTCTCACAGCTGAATGATGTTTTTTTTTAATAGTATATTGTTGCACGATCGGAGCCCTTCCTGACGCGACTGGCGATGACGAGCACAACATCAACTTCGACCTTCTGCTCTGAGACTATACTGCATGATATATTTTGTGATGGTTGGAGCTTTTGCTGGCCGGTTTGCGTTGATGATGATGATATCAACACCAACAAAACCCGATTTTCAAGCTGCTGCTGTGCGTTGATCGAGGGCTGTACACGTGTGTGCTTGTTCTTCAAGACAAACTCTGATGTCATCGACAACGTTGACTAGAGGTTCTCGTTAGAATCTATGCATGCCGTCAGAGGGGTTGCTCTCGCAGGCTTCCCGCTTGATTACACATCTTGGTCCCGGGTTGGGGCGACAAATGTAGTGGTTGACTCGGGCCAATTGGTGTGGCTAGAGTGATATAATCTGTGTCGCATGATGCATGCTGTGAGCCCGCCTCGATTGAAGCAGAAATATGCATCAGGTTTGTCTACTCTATGCGGTACGTGCTACCTGGGATTGTTTCCTGGCGTGCAATGACTGGATGATACTACCATCGCGTGAAGAATAGTCTACCATCATGCTCTAGAGAAACGTCTGAGGTAAATCGACACACGACGCGTATGAAAATACGTGGAATTGTGATGAGCTAATAAAGCTGTTTTTATCCCCATCCGCCGGAGGACTAAAAAAAACAAAAAGTTACGTACAATTTATATCCCTAAGAGCATTGAGGCCCTATAATTACTTCACGCCGATCATGTTGGAGACAGATATGTTATACGTGGTACTGTATATCGTCGCAGTCTAGATTTATATCTTTCTACGATACTGGGACATCACGTACGAATTGTAGTCCTACGACTTTTGCCAGGTGCGCCATGGTTGTTGTACCACGCCGCCATAAAAATTAACCACCGTGGAGTCGCGGCAAGTGCGTGAGGGTGGAGTCGCCGTCATAGGCTACTTGACAGAACCTGTCGTGCGACACATAATATGGTCGCTGATGCAGGTAGGTATCTACTCTGTCTCTACTTCCATCATCTAGATGCAAACTGGGACATGAACAAAAATTTGATGCACACCAGAAATGCCTGGCCCGCAACGGCTATACCACGCCACCAACGATAATCGCTGCTGGCGCGTGATGGTGGTGTCACCATCACCGGTCACACGACAGAACCTACATTGCGTCGGCGTAGATGAGTCAATCTGTTTTACTGCTCATGAGGCCATCTGGTTCACTGCTAATGAGGACGAGGGGGGACGGCGACTTGTCGTCTTCGTGCAGGTTTCATACTACGAACTACGACATATATGAAACCATACCCGGTACTGGTATGCAGCACTCACATTATTTCGATAGATCCGACGTTGTCGATGAGATCGGCTTGTACCGACTCGATCAGACCGTCATATAAAATCTTGAGAAAGCATGGTGCATGTATCACAGTCAACTTTAACCGCGTGTCCCGGCATTTCGAGATCGTTAAAGCAAGGTGACAAACACCTGGTGCCGGGAAACTGCTTAAACGGTCGACATCAATTATTCGTGCAGGCGAGGTGTCGGCGATGTTTGCATAACCACGCTTAGTATCAATTCGTAGGTTTAATCAGTAATGTAGACTTTGTGAATTTTAGCATGCCCGCTATACACCGAATATTGAACGTTGACATGTATGTGCGAAACGTTTATGGCTGACTCCCCCGATGTGATAAACACGAAGAAGGTGCGAGTTAGAACATTGGATTTGCATTGTGGAATGTGGAGAGCCCCCTTTTCATTACCAGCGATATGTGTTTTTTAAGAAGTGGGCTTTGCGACCTTTTACGGTCTGCTGGTGTACCGAGTCGCGAACCATAGGGGTCCAACCTTCGCGGACAGGCGGGAGAGGTTGCCTTGGGGCTACTAAATTTCGAGTTTAGCGGCGTTTTTATGCGCCTACAACCTTGGTGGTTGAGTCGCCTACAACATTGGTGGTTGAGGTTTTCCCCTGCGGATATACGATAACAGCATGCACTGGTGGCTGATTACAACAAGGTTTGGTTTCAGTCGAGTAATTCGACATTTATTTGAGCACGCCATCGTAACGTACAGAGTGGTGTCTATCGACGCTGGATCCGATCTCCCGTCGATACTGGCCAGACGTAGGTTCCCGGCTATATCCTTCCTCCCTTACAAAACCCTGTACTCACAATACCTCCAGGGACGACGCGCACGGATGGAAGACGTCTTTTTCGATTGTCATCAAGAATTTGTCAAAGGATATGTACCTGCCAGGCGCGACGGCAGGGTCAAAAGATCGACAGACAGGAAAACATAGGCAACGGAGACCCAGAAGCACGTATTGGTTTTCCCCGGATGAGATCAGCCACCGTTCATTCACGTGTGCACAGCGTGTACATTGTGATACAAACAACTTCATCGCCAGCGTAGTTCAAGACGACAGGTACACCGTATAATATATATACATTTCGCAGGTGATATGGTCACAGGCGTTTCACGTTGACCCGATATTTCGCTCAACCCCTTGCTCTAGAGTTAGCCCACGGTATGGGTGCAGGACTTCAACATGAGTGGCCCAATGTCCAACCAGAAACATGACTTCGACAACATATTCGTCCCGGAACTTCGACCAACATTTCCATCCGCTAGTCCGAAAAAAAGCATTTCTTGAAGAATCATGATAAACAATGGGGCCACGCTTAAGGAGCTCAACCTGTCTGAATGTTTTGATGCTCAACCCCCCCCTCTCCCCCCCCCTCGTGGGACGACTCTCTAGACAAAGCATTCCTTTTGTCAAAAGCCAAGGCCATACCGACAGGATGTCCCAGCGCGAAGAGACAAGAGTGCTGCTTCTGTGTGGTATATGGGGAAGCGGCGTAAGTAAAAGGTTTACCGCGGTTGTTAGCAGACTGGATATTTCGTGAGCGTCATCCCCGGACAACTTGTGATCGAGGCGGCCCTCCCGGAGCGTTTTTGTTGGTCATCGTTGTTTATCAAGACAGGAAACGTATATTCAGTGGAAACAGTAGAATGTCCCCGGGTCATACTTGCCTCAGACCTACGACAGCAAAAACTTTTCTCATTCTTTCTACAACCAAATTCAAACCTGGCCACGCCTGCCTCTCGTTCGTGGGGTTGAGATTTCCCCTTGAGATTGAATTGAAATTTGTTTTTTCGGGACGCATGCACGGTTTCCACTATATATGCTGCCAGATAATCTACTGCACCGGTTACACTTCCTCTGCACCGCGTGACTTGCAATCTATCCGTCTGGTAGTAATATTTTGTCGATACGTACACGTCAGGGTCCTGGCTAAAGCTAGGTGCCAATATAAACTGTCGTTTAATAGTTTGGGCATACACCACTTATGTACTTGCCAAGTAGCACTTATGTGACAATGTTATTTTTTCGACGTTCGCACGCCGAGCCGAAAACGACGTTCAACGGCACTACCGCATCCCCAGAGACCACCCCTACGTATTACTGGTTTACAACGGGACGCTAAGCGCATAACACGAAATTTGATCATGCTATACAAGTAACCTTTGAGATGCCCACGTAAAGCAAGCTCCGACCCTGGTCCGAGTAGACGACCGTGACATGAAGAGGGAACAAACGTAACCCTTCGCGCGAAATTGTCTCCCGTCTCGCGTTGGTCTCCAAAATGAAAGTGCCACTGACCCTAATATAAGGCTAGAGGGGGAGATTGGAAGCGACACTTACAGCGTCCACAGAGCGTCCATGGACTCGGACAGGTTGGCCGGTACTGTTGAGGGGTTGTTTTCATTCAGGTCTCTGCAGAATGGTATGAACCGCGGGGGAGGCAGGGAAAAGATGGTCGAAGAAGAAACGTTTGAGACATGTAAGCGCGAGGAGAAAGGTTGTGGCGTGCGCAAGACAACTGACGCGTGGTACCACGAGACAGTTATGTCCCTAGCGCACTGAAGACAATGCTAGCAAGTTGAATGACCGCTCAGTTTTCCACAAGCTGAAGAAAATATCCCACCAACGCTGTCTTCTGTCAATGTGGCCAGGTGTATTAGCAATAACCACCACACCTCTTGCGACTCCCGAGAGAAGCAATTCGGAATACCAAGATGACGATAGCGGCGTCGACCATCAAAAGCAAGGACTGCCCTCGCGGAAAGGAACGAGGTTTACGACGCGTTATGCACGTTAATGGTTCGGGAACCGTTGCACGCCCCTCCTGCATAAAAGGTAAGGGCGCACTTTTATCGTACTTATGTCGCAATTTAATGGCCCCGAAAAAATTCTAGAGTTTTCATGTGCTTAAGAAGAAACTTCTTTTAATTCCGTACGGAATGACACGACAGCTGGTCGCTGTTGCGTTTTATATTTCCGTTTACCATGCTTCAACAAAAAAATATTATTCTGAGTTTTTCACAGGTACATTCGAACACCCTTACTAAGAGGTGAGACCCGATTGTGTTTCCCGCCCTGCGACGTTAATTGACATATCCCAATAGCAGGTATTGATATGCTGCTGCGTCGCTGACTACGATGTTCTGTGCCCGTGACAGCGACGCTTAGGACATTATCGTTGGCGGTGGAGACTGGCCACACACAAGGCGTGATTAATCACAGTCTCATTACTGAACAGAGAAACATTAAGTTAAATCACGCTTACGATCGCCAAACGGGATAACCAGGTAAGAGGCAGCCAACGCGCGGTTTGAATACTCTACCGCAAGAAACCAAGTCGAATGTTTCTAAATATGTACGTGTTTAGTAGGACCAATCTCATCATGACGAGACTCGTCAGTGCGACACTGACTCGTCTCGAGACTCTGTCTCTGTGATTAGAGTTGGAGCGGTCGCAACAAGGTGTCTGTTAACATCGCTTGTGAAGATGAACCTAGTTTAGGAGTGGCGTTCGAGTACCAAACGATGGAAACAGGCAGTGGCAGAGGTGGGCGGTACTTTCCCGTGTTGCCATCGCAAAATGCTCATGCTCCGGGCTGATGTACTCTGCGAGTGGTTGCACAAGCCGACCGTCCCATCGATAGCAATTTCCTGTTAAGTTCCCTATACCATTCTTAGATATTGATAGTGGTAAGCTGGTTATCTTACATCGTATTCAACGTCCCGAAATACATGTTGGATGCAGTGCGTCGTCGTATCTCGTCGGGTTCTGTATTTCCCCGCATCCACATTAATCAACATACGTAGTTTACCCGTGAGAAGTGACTGTACATATACAAAGACATGGATCCCGATATCCAAAAATGGATCCTGTCATACATAATTCGATAATGTGATGGACAAGGACACCGTATGTCGCGGACGGTTTGCGTTGACATCGGGTGAATGAATACCTCGCGAGCATTTTTTATCGGACTGAACTTTTCAAATGTCTTCCAATGCTTGGTTTAAGTTTTGATATAGACCTCCTCAGTTTGCCAAGGAGATTCTGAGGTGGCAATCTTCAGAACATGACGCCCAGGCCCTCCGTACTGTCCCTCGCCGCCGTTGGTTTCGCCATGTGTTCCGTCAAAACGCCCTTTTTTGGAAAGGCCTGCTTGCATTTGATTGGCTTACAGTATTGGTTGTTACTTCCCCATAATATTTGCTGCAAGTCTCAGTGATGACGACATACTTGCTCGTTTTCAACTAACAGGGAAACATACATATAGGTGATGCCGCTGCGTCCAACACTGTCAACACACGTCCTGATGTCGGGGAGGTCCTCGTCGGTAAGCAGTTTTCGAGAGTCCTGAATTATGAATCAACGAAAAAGAAATGGGGATGGTTTAGAGATTGCACGAGATACGCTCGTGGAATATTCGGGTAGCTGGGTGTACCGTTGTCGTTCGAGAAAGTAGCCATGGCATAAGAGGGCATTCCACAACAACTGATAACGAGGGTTCCCCGACGACAAGCGTGCCAGGCACGAGTAATCCACGGTACGCGTCGACGCTGCGGCACCCATGTGATTGCTAGCTCGTTTTCTTTGTGACAAAAGCTCTGGTACCACATACATACCTCAACCTACGTCACCGTAGTTGTTGTAACCATCGACTAACCGAACAGAGTACATTGAAAATGGCCGATATCTCTACCGTTCTGAAGATCTCTCTCCTCAAAGATGGCACGGTACTATATGGTATACATTTGCCTGATAAAGCTCCTGGTCAATGTGCACATCAATTTCCAGTTAAGAAAAATATGGAACGCTCTCACTCACACGTCTGTGTTGGGAAAACATGCCGAAAGGCAAGAGTTGAGACCTAGACCCAGATCAGACAGGCAGGCGGGTTCGAACGTGGATGTGCCAGAATAATGGATTCAGTAAAACGTCCAAGCTCTGTACGCATTAGGAAAACCCTTTTTTTCGCCTGCTTCTCCGTCGGTGGATCGGTTCGGCCAGCAAACACCCTCGTAGACCCCGAATAGATTGTTTCCGCCAGCGACGGCGCTTAAAGAGGGAGTAAAGAGGAAAAGGGAGAACAGAACGGAGAGGCACAGACTTCTGCCTAGGTCACATTAGGTCAATCTGCTGACGCTCCCAGCACGAACGCTGACTCGCTTGTGCTCGACTTGGTCTTGCTAACCAACTCGTGACATCTGCTCTCAACAGCGGGGGAGAGCGCGCGCCAGTTTACCCTTTTCTACGCCCACGCTCAAAACACCCTCCCCATACCCCGACAAGAACGTGCCCAATTATCTCGTACAATGAACCATGATATGCCGGTCACAACATCTACGGAGCAGACCGTTCCTCTGTCCACCGGCAACTTTATCCCTTATCGTTTCCTTCTCAAACGGGAGATCGGCTCGGTCAGTACACACTACACCCTGACATCAGCCCGAGAAGGTGATGTCCGCCAGCACCGATGTTTCAGATTTTGTGGTGTCGGTATGTCCGTTTCAAGCTGTATTATTGGGGTCCTCGGCACCAAAGGGTCGCAATAAACCATATTTTTTTCTATCGAACCGTCTCATGTAGGGTTAATACAAGATGAGAAAATACGGCCAATCATGGCAAAAGCGACGACTTGGACATTTTTGCTCACCGTTCACTGCGATACAGAGAGATGCCCCAAACGAGGCCGGGAGCGTCTTGGTCTGCCGCACCATCGTGAGCCGGGCGTGCGACGCTTTGTTGTGTTTCCCTGGAGAGCACCATATCTGCCACGCAAAGAAACCACACCGGACACCGACACCAAACGTGCACGTCAGCACGCCGGTTAGGACCCACTTTATCGGGCAATAACTAAAACCTTCCATCAACGCCTAACAGCCAATGCAGCACGAATGACCCATGCTACGTCAGAGGTGTGCACCGTTTACCATCTGAGGCACCTCACAGCATTTGAGGAGCTCCATACCTCTCGAGGCCAAAATACATACATATTGTTGAGCTACCTGAAATTGCAGGCCGACGAACACACCCTATATACAACAGGCTACGGTATTTTACACGATAAAATGGGTTTTCGAAAAGAGAACGACGTTCCGACGATTTTCAGCTAAGATTGGTTGAGGAACCCCAATCCTAACATTCAGAAACCCAAACAGGAAAAAAAGCGATAATAATATCCCTATCGTAGCACGCGTCGAATAGACTACTACATACAAGTAGTTTTCGGGAGGAACAAAAAAAGGGCAGCAAACGTGTGAAAAAAACATCCGTAATTCTAAGAACAGTAAACGGCACGGAATCCATGCATCTGCCGGCTAACGTACAGGTGGTGACCAGTGCAAAAATGAAAAGTGGAGTGCGTGCCCACGAATCTAGCCAACAACCACTTCTGCTTTTGCGAGGACGCCGGTATCATGAACCGCGAGTCAGGAGCTATTACTAACGAATACAACAAACTTGGAACATATGCTGGCCAGACGGCATATTAAATTCTTGTTGTAGATAGCGATTGCCAGCTCTATAGCAGCAGCACGCAATGCTATCACGAACAGCACCGATAGCGACAGGTTTCTTGGCGTCGGTCATAAAATCTGCATGACGCTGGCACCAGCCGTACCTTGTCCGTATATCATCTGACATGTGTCTTCTTTGCGTGACGAATGGTCGATAGAGATGTCGCTCTGTTTGCGAAAAAAAATGGTCTTAATGACCGGGTTCCATACGTGAATAGCCTGTAAACACACTGGTTGTATGAAAGCTGTCTTCTATGCGAAGGGATGCAGAAGTGGCACCGAGGTGTCTGTTAAGATTACTTGTGACCCTGAGAATGGCACGGGATACTTATGAAAGGGCGTTGGAGGCCAAATATAGATGAAGAGGGAAAAAAGGAGAGAAGAGAAGAGAGGGTAATGATGTTGGGGTGCATGACCACTTGATCATCACGAAACAATAACCGTAGTCAGGTAGAATACCAGGACAACAGAACAACCTGATTATACTCAAGTCTACGTGTACATCAAATTTCCACCAAAGATTTAACGTAAGATTCAACATAAGTTTTAGCTACAGTGCTTATCTTACTCGTGCGAATAGACTGCTCGAATGGACTGCGCACCAACTTAGATTTAAATCCAAGGTTCATACTTTCAACACCATAACTCGAAATCGTAGTAAGGTAGCACCAATAGTGACGGAAATGTCCACATCGGCCAGACACGTCCTCGTGTCCGAGCAGGCAACTCCCCCTACTGTCAATTAGAGCGTGTTGTTCAGCACATTTGTTATCCCTTGTTCGCTTGGTCTTAAGGATAGGCTGCTAATTCGAGCTCATTTGAATCTCGCGAAAGCAAGCAATCGTCGCTGCAACCATGTACACATCATGCGCGTTTTCGAGAAGTATGACGTGTTTTGCATTATTAGTCTATTACCGCCGTGCGCAGGCGAACGTAAAATCTTCGAATTTCCGAGGTTTTCTAATGACCACATTTAATGGAGTGAAAAAACAAGTGACTTCCGCTACCGCCAGAAACGTTGTTTCACAATTGTTGACCCCGCACCCCTCCTCTCCCGAAAAATGGGCATTAAACGACGAGCGAGATGACGGTAACATGATTGTATTCCGAGCATTAACGAGGCCGCCACTTGCTCAATCCAGATGCAAAACGTAAAATATTTGTTGTACATTCAAACGCCGTCTCTATCACCAAAATCCGTTGCGGCAGGTGGCGGTAAGCTTAAACGCGAGTTAACCCCGTGCATCTTGTACACCCCTGAGCTGTTGTTTTATTTTTGCCTTCTTAAACAATCACGATCAATCACGCATCAACGATCTCGATTTTGACCGGTGCATTAAGACATGAGCTTGTGCCAACAACGCTGTGCATGTTTTCCTACGGCTATCACAATGTTTTGGTTTGCCGAGTATCTAAATCAGGTACATAGTCCTTGGCGGTGGGTGACATTTCAACTAATAGTGCGCAGGCTACTTATTTCTTACCGTCTGAATGATCACCTCCCAACCAGTGCCAACCGAAGTAGCATATGCGCCAATCAAAATAATGTTTTACACTCCGACGTATTTCGAAACCCTGCTCGGTTGATGTGTAATACCACGCCACTCAGCTGTAGCAAATTATTTGCCACGATTCTAGCAAGTATCTAACGTAATGGTGGTCGATTCCCTTACGCGATTATGCGATAATCACAAATCATTTTACTCCTCTAAGATAACATTAAAGCAAGCCAGCATCACATTATTTGCAATTTTCTTTCTCTTCCCTTCATCTTGAAATATCGGGCATCCGCATGTAACACGTCGGTATAATGTGTTGCTGTCATCCACCTCCGTTCCCAGCACCCATCATCCACCCCGATCTCCCCCCTCCCGCTGACACACATAACCCCCCCTCCCCCGCCCCCGCCCCCTCCCCGGTCGCACAGCCGAGAACCAAATCTGCTAGATAACATGCACCACAAGGCATGTGATGTCACCTGATTATCTTTCTATCCATCACGTTGTAGGTCCACTTTCCCCCCCCCCCTCCCCTCCAAAGCAAAATATCTGCCAGAAAAGAGGCTGCGGGCCACTGTTGATAGGGCTGCATGGGATAAAAGAAGAAAAAGGTTGGCCGGGAACAAATGGGGTAATGTTGTGAAGAATATGGATGTGGAGTTAGGGGGAGACGAAGAAGAGGTACTGTCTATAGATAAGTTTGACGGGTTCAAAGCAGAAGTACCAAAAAATATATAAAAAGGAAAGGCTAGCGGTAAGAAACATAGAGAAACAGGACACGCACTTGAGAGATATACAGGGGTTGAGGGAACACATTGGAATGAAAACGTATCTGCATGGCCCAACAGACTACGCAAAAAAGCTGAAACTTCGATTTCGTGTAGGGCACCTGGGGACCTACCAACAATACATGTTTAGTCTAGTCAATGCTTTTTGGTGTTAAATGGAGAAGTGTTTTGTCACACTTGACTGGTGGCTCGCTGCGCGAGAAGACACTTGACGATCGTCGGGAGTGGCGGAATGTTTTATCACATTTGACTGCGCGAGAAGTCACTTGGCGATCGTCGGGAGTGGCGGGATGTTTTGTCACACTGGACTGCGCAAGAAGGCACTTGGCGATCGTCGGGAGTGGCTGAATGTTTGTCACACTTGACTGCGCAAGAAGGCACTTGGCGATGGTCGGGAGTAGCGAAGTGTTTGGTCGGCGACTTTCGCTTTGAGGCGGGGAATGTCATCGATAGGATGCTCGTACTTAGTCCCCTGTAAAGGGAACAGCAGAATTTGGCGAGGAAGGCCACATGGTGTGATGACAATGTGCGCATTGGTTACGTTGTACGCAGGTACCTGGTGTAGGACGTAAGGTGCTGAAAGACACGAACACTTTTTACAGGACGCACAGCCGTAGCTGGAGACGCATAGTCTAGGTCTAGACTACTAGACTTCATACATATAGGAGATGATGCATACACGTGGATTTGTACCGCAGGAACGCCGGAAGAAGGTGAGGTAGTATGGCAGGTTCGAACACGTAAGCGTATGCTACACACGCAAACACACAGGAGTACTGCTGCGCTACACATGTCATAAGCATGTATGTGTACTACACGCAGACAGCGAGAGCTGTGTGCACACCGCTGTACACACATGCATACACAGGTGGTGGAAGGGATTTGTACCGCAGGAACGCTGAGGTAGCATGGCAGGTTCGAACACGTACGCGCATCCTACACATGCTAACACACAGGAGTACTGCTGCGCTACACATGAAGACTATGTGCTACACAGCGAGAGCTGTCTGCAGACCGCTGTGCATACGCACTGCTGTAAGCATGCTGAGTGCGCAGCGTATAAGCAGTGCCGTGTACACACCTGCATTTACATGTGATTGAAGGGATTTGTACCGCAGGTGAGGTAGTATGGCAGGTTCGAGCACGTATGCGTATCCTACACACGCAAACACACAGGAGTACTGCTGCGCTACATATGTAGACTATATACCACACAGAGAGAGTCCTGCAAATTATTGGAACAGTTGGTCTCCCCAGTCGTCAAGATACCGCTCTGCTGTAGGAACGTTCCTCTTCATGGTGTGTGTGCAGACAGTCCGCCACAGCACGAGGAGGTGGTACGCCGTAAGGTTTGAAGAGGGTGAAGAACACGCAGCCGCAGAGAAGGAGGAGTCTAGAACGAGCGAAGAGGCTCATAGCGGACACCCACAGCACGCTACAAAGATGAGCTGCGACAGTAGAACCAGCTACAGTATGTATGCAGTAGCCGAAGTGGAGGACGCAGTCGCCGCCGCACGCAGACAGGGCAGACCAACAGGGCAGGATCGAACGGCAGAGGCGCAAACGTTCCAGCGAAACGCCGAAGAGCGCGGTGTATCCGACAAGGGATAGAAAAAGAGGGTGTGGGGTGTGCCCTGCGAGGGTTTTTGCGTGCCAGGGTGTAGTTCGTAGCGCCGTTCTATTTGAATCGCAGCCGTTTAAATTTTTTGCTTTTTTTGTAAGGACGAGGAGGGTTTTTTAAGAAAGGGACGTTTTTTCCGCAGCCCAGGGCACAACGAAATGAAATGTTTTTGGTGTGTGTTGGATTCGTTGTCTCGCACGAGCAGGATCGAACAGCAAGGGCGCAAACGTTCCAACGCATGCACCACCAGCGCTGGGTTGGCCGGGCAGCCGAACCGTGCTTGGATGCTACTGCTAGCAGTGTAGTGTGTGTTGGTGTTTGTGTGTCTGTCCCAAAATGCACCACCAGCTGGGTTTTTGAGTGCCAGAGGGTGTAGTTCGTTGCGCCGTTTGATTTGAAGCTCAGCCGTTGAATTTTATGGGTTTGTAAGGACGAGGAGGGATTTTTGGGAAGGGATTTTTTTTCCGCAGCCCAGGGCACAACAAAGTGAAATGTTCTTGGTGTGTGTTGTGTTCGTTGTCCCGCACGAGCAGGATCGAACAGCAGAGGCGCAAACGTTCCAGCGCATGCACTACCAGCGCTGGGTTGGCAGGGCAGCCGAACGGTGCTTGGATGCTACTACTGGCAGTGTAGTGTGTGTTGGTGTTGGTGTGTGTGTCCCAAGTTGCACCACGAGCACTGGGTTGGCAGGGCAGCCAAACTGTGCTTGGATGGCAGCCGCACGGTGCTTGGATGGTACTAGCACTGTAGTGTTTGTTGGTGTTGGTGTATGTGCTGTGTTGGCAGGGCAGCCGAACGGTGCTTGGATGCTAGTAGCAGTTTCAAAGGGGGGCCACGCGCCCCCCCCCGAACCCCCCGCCCCCGGGACGCCCTTCAGTGTGCCTTGGCAGGAGTGTGCGTTGGAAGGACCCTCACCAGTGTGCGTTCGAAAAAGTACATGGAAAAACTATGTCATAGATTTTTAAAAAGAAGAATGGAGTATACCAGTTGTCGGGGGAGCAGACATGCCTACATATTTATGGCTGTGTGGCACAACACTCACATAGTAAGGGAACGTGAAACTTACAAGGAGAAACGGGACGCTATAGAGAAGGCAAAGAGGAAGAATGACGTATGTAACATGGAACAGTTTGGTAGACTAGAGAGAAGCGAGAAAATGATAGCTATCGTAAAATATAGAAGATGACGGCAGACGGCGACGCAGGACCAGAATAGGATAAGCAGACATTTTCTACGTAATGTATGGCAGAAGCGTAATTAGCGCCCAAATAAGAAAGGTGTCTCTACTAGAAGTAGGGACGGTGCTGCATCTAGAAAGGGGTTTGTGGTCAATGGTCAAATGACTAAGGCAATTTGAAACCTGACTACTCACCCCCCTGCCCCTCCCCCCTAACCACCCGCACAACTGCCTAGACCTAGTACCATGTGTATTATATGTTCCCCCCATGTAAACATTTATGCGACCTCAACCACTCGAACCCCGCCCCCCCCTCTTTTCAAACAACCGAACGTTGTACGATTTACAGGATATATATCCTACACTGATGCATTCCTTCCACAACCGTCAGACTTGTTTTTATAGCCTCCGAACACAGATTGCGTTGCCCCCCCACCCCCCCCACCTCCCACTCCCTCGTCTACATTTGTATAACAAACCGGTCCTTCCTCCTCTTTATGAGAACACCCCGCCCGCCCCCCGCCCCCACGCTCTAAACAAAACGCTACCCTTCCCTTAACGGTTGTACGAATTGCAGGATGCACTTGATAACTGATGCCATTATCTTTACAGCTGTTGAATTTTGTCCCGCTCAAAGGTTTTGTAGTTCACGACCACATATTGATTTACGTCACCTTGTTGTTCCTGGTGGCTGGATTGTAGATCTACGGGGAGTCGCCGACTTAAACTCTTAATGAGAACACATTCAGTCATACAGACGATGGGAACATCGCACACAGCTTGCAAGAATGAGCTTAGACGAAACATTCCAAGGTTGTGTTCTGTAGGCTACATACAAAACATGCCCGACATTGTTCTAGGGAATTTCTAGAAGTTCTACACGACATTTATACCCGCACCCGAAACTTCTGAAAGTTATGTACGCCTTCCCTATCGGTTCTCGGAACTTTTGGAAGCTCTGTAAGATCCCCATAACTTTACCCGTAACGTCTGTAACTTCTGCAAGATTGTGGCACAATACCCGCGGTACGGGTATGCTTTTGTTACAATAACCCGGGGAGCTCTGTATACCTTCAGGTGTAATCCAAATAGTGTTTTTTGCATTACGATGTCTTCCCTTGTCAACCACGCAAACTTAACACCGAACAGCAGTACGTATAACATCATACATGAATTGTATTAAACATGCTAGCTTCAGGACCCATGTCGTTACTTGATAGCACTTGAAAGTAATCTTGTATACACTGCGAGTTGTTGGTACAACATAGTGTTTTAACATGTCAGCTAGATGTCGTCTATAGAGGCGGAATTTGGCAAGCAGACGTCTCAGCAGACCGGTAGTAACTTGGAGATATTGTGCACAGCAGTTTACTGGTCAGTCATATCCAAAAGCTGGTTGATGTAGTACGTGCGAGCAGTGCATGGTAACTAAGTGATCAGACGGAAAAACGTACCGAATACGTGTTACGGTTACATTGTTGCGGTTGATAGGAGTTGCACTTTTGGGAATGCGTTAGTCTCAATAGGTACTAGAACAGGTTCCTCGCCTCCCCCTGCTCGGTACTCCTTTGCTTGCCCTGAGTTAGCAATAATCCACAAAACGAATACCGTATCCACGACCGGAGACTTTCTACTCCTTCTCACAAGCCACCTTCAAGGCTTACACTACCGCTTTTCAGGCTCAACCACCGAACTCGGTACCGATCGGGAGGCTGCTACCATCAGGTCGGTAGCAGTGCTTTGTAGGCTGGGTCCCTGCCACCTTCCTCCCTGTACAATGCACACAAGACCTAAGGTCCTGCCGCAAAATTATCTAGATACCACTCAGACCCACATAGACATCGGATCTGCCTCTATCCCTAGCCTCCCATTCCGTAATATACGTATGGCAACATTACTGGAACATGACTTTACGTTAACCGTCCGGAGGTTTACGTACCTAAGCTGCCAGAAGCAAACCTCCCAGAACGTTGCCATAGGTACGGTCTACCACGAGCGACCCTCAAGAGACGTTGCTGACGGTAGATCAGACAACTGCCCGTAGAGTACAACTATCCGTGGCATAGGCAACGTACCGTTCATATCAGATGATGGTCAGACCCACCTTGATCACCCCTTTTTGCTCACCATCGGCTCTCATCTGCTGAACAATTTTTCCATCAAACAACATATCCGGTTGGGGTCGCTGAACAACATATTATATTCTCCATATTTTTTCAAGCTCTTCTACAGACACACTTCACTGAGAGTCTGCCCTAGCCTACCCCTTGAACAGGCTTTGTCTTGATCGGGTCATTCGCACGCGAGCCTACTTAAGCTTATACAAGCAACGGGCTGACACACGCTGCACACCGTCATCTTAAGGTCAAGAGGTTATGAGATTCGTACCGCGCAAACGCGTTAAACAAGTCTGACACATCGGTTCACGACCGTCGTCACCACTACTGGAGAGGAGAAAGTCATGGAACGTGATATTAGTCCTGCTTACTGGCGAAATTGTTAATTTATTCTACGCGTACGACAAGAAGGGTTCAGCACCGGAGAGGTACTTAGTTGAAACGTAAATGATAGTGGTCCTTTCGTGCACCGCGTGCATCAGGGAGGGTCCTGCGTAAGGAAACTGCTGCTGTAGGCGTACTGCTATAATACGGCAAGTGACACCCACCGAGCACCGTCCTGACCCTGTCACCCCACCTTCGATTATGTATACAGGCGACATCTCGGTAGAATCGAGCAAAACTACAGTACGCTGTAACTCAGCAACTCCATCTCACAGCCTCAGCATCACTGTAGCGTAGGGGCTCTGCTGAAGCGTGATCCATTCTTGTGGTTAGTAGGCCTCAATTACACGGCGCAACAGCTCCGGAGACGCCAAACACTTCCGACACACCTGACTGATATCTGCCGAAGGAGCGTCGTATTTATAATCTTTCTAGAAAGACAGGGCGACATAGCTGTCACCAACGCAAAACTCTGGTCACCGGATTCATCGTAGATCTGGGACCCCAACATTTAAAACCTCGACATTCTCGAGTGTGCAAATGCTGTGCGTTGCCTTGACTCCAAGTACGCGAGCTGTTCTGATCAACAGCGTACTCTCGACGGTATACACTGCCTTTTGCTAATAGAGCTTTAACCTCTATTTCAAGCGAAGTTCACGTGTGATCATCGTGATAGACCGACCCAAATTAGGGCCCAACGCACCTCTCGACGAGTACGGGCCAATGGCTTACGTGTGATCATCGTCATAGACCTACCAATTTTCGAGTTTAACGAACCCAACGCATCTCGTTGAGAGTGCGGGCCAAAGCGTGACTACCCAGAAATAACTCGCCAACCTCCAAGCGACAAGCTGCATAAAGAGTACTCCCGGCGATAGAGTAGCTGTTTGTTGAAGGAGACTCTTGTCAAGGCGACTAGCGCAAACTAGCACTCAGCAACATAGACTACATACGTACTACTGCTGTATGTTTTGAAATTCCGATATTTCCGAAAATTCCATGACTCCTTCGATTTCTACACAAGCACCACTACTGCGCTAGAAACATGTGTATAATATGGCAGCACGTATCATATGTGTGGCGGAATCACTGGTAATTCACTGCTATACGAGTACATACCATATGTACGTGAACATTCTTCACGTACTAGTACAGCTGTGGTATCCGGAGTCAACTTCTTTTCTGGACTCTACGGTATCATACACATGAGTGAGCTTCTACGTGGTAGATACTACTTATAATCATCCATCATGAGAGAACCCAACAGCAGCAATAGCCACACCCAGCACCCAGAGAACAAGGGCGTATGCTCCTACGACGTGCTACTTCGCACTCTGGGCGCCATGGCTTATGTCATCAACGCCCGCTGCAGTTCCTGCAGCACAGGCAACATACGACGCCAATCGAAACGATCGCAGTTTGTCAGAGACCCAAGAATTCTGCATTAACTCCAGCATCGCCATGGAGCACACCACGGCGGTAACGGCCCAACGGAAGAGACTATCTGCGCGGTATGGACAGAATACTGCGATCGAGTGCACACCAAGAGGCAGCAAAAACATGTCTGAAGAGGCTACTGCCACGGAGACTCAGCGCCAACATGCGCAAATCCCGGACGTCACTTTCAAGGAAGACATGGTCACCGAAACAGAGCCCTTTTGTGCTTTAGTCCAGGTCATGCTACACTACTCACCCGGGTACGCAGATTCTATCACAGTTTGGGCTGCACCGGATGTACCGCATCACTAGACCGCCAGCACAAGGCCGAATCTACGGGTCTAGGATAAATTCGACACACGAACGCAATAGAAGCACCGAGGGCAAAGCCACTGATCACGTGTGCGGAGTTCGCTTGCACCGAGCGAGACCCTTTTCGGATCTCGGAGGAGGAACACCGGGTGATTTAAAATCCCCAACGACATACTATGACGCCATCCACTTCACCGATCAGCATCGGCTGCAATCACCGAAACCGGAATTACGGGAGCTGGGATCATTGAATAAACAGCATCGCATGGTACCATTGGAGTGGCTGGATGGTCACCATCTGGGACCACCGGACTATCACCTGAACCAAGGATCGATGCATGGATAATGTCCGCGTCCGCGTCACCCGGGATAGCACCAGCTGCGTTTGGGCCAAGTTTTAGAGTCAATGTCAACAACGAGATCGATCGCCTAGAGGAGGTCCACACGTTCACGACAGCTCCAGGACAGCCGCGGGAAAACTCCGAAATAGGAACTGTGGAATCAACACATGACGATCAAGAGCCACTGGCGGCATCTCCGGCCTTCGTGTACACCTGCAAGTTAACATCAGGCTTTCTCACCATCCTGAAAAAAGAGCCCATGAACATCGAGATCATGACGCAGAAACTTGCTGCATAATTGACAGTCGAGGCAGAGCTGATGAGGGCAATCGGTTTTGAGGGAAAGGCAGCCACCTACCTCTCCAACCACAAGATGAAAAAATATCTCTTGTTCCAAGCGATGGAAATCGGACTAAGCACATCTAACGACGTCTACATCAATAACGTCTACATCATCAATGTCTTAACCGACGACGTCTATACCATCAAGGTCGAGCCATTGGATGTTTCATCTCCTTTCGAAAGCTGTACGTAGAGTGTCGCATGTTCTGGTTTGTACGGGGCGAGCAGAGACAACATCGAGCGTTGTGCATGGTTTGGAGATTGCGAAATATCGCAGTGAATTCCAAGGAGGAATGCAAGCCCAATAGAGTTTTTGGCTCGACAGTCATTTGATCATTGACTACGAATCCCTTTGAAAAGCGACACTGTCCCTTCACCTATTAGAGACACCTTTCATTTTCGGGCGCTCATGACGTTTCGGCCAAAGATTACATAGAAAATATTAGCGTATCCTATCCCGGTCCTGCTTCGTCGTTCGCGGCCATCATCCATCTTCTTGTGTAGCTATCGTTTTATCGCTACTCTCTAGTTTACCAAACCATTCCATGTCACATACGTCTAACCTCAATATCTCTTTCTTTAGAGCATCCCGTTTCTTCTCGTAGATTCCACTATTTCCTATCATGTGAGTGTTGTGCCACACGGCTACGTATATGTAGCCATGTCCTCCTCCTCCCGACAGATGGTACACCTCTTTCTTCCTTCTGCTAGCTCCAGGTGCCCTAGACGAGATCGCAGTGTCGGCTTTTTCTCGTAGTCCATTGGGCCGAGCAGATACGTTTTCATTCTAGCATGTTCTCTCAACCCTAGTGTATTTATCAAGTCTTCATCTTATTTCACTCTTTTCCTTGTTAGCGCTAGCATTGTCCCTTTCTTTTTTTCTCTCATGTACTACGCTGTCTTCAAACCGTTAAAGTTATCTATTGACAGTATTTCTCCTTCCTCTCCCCCTAACTCCTTCCATATTATCTTAACAACGATATCCCATTTTGTTTCAGCCCGCCCTCTTGTTCTTTTACCTCATACAGCCCTATCAGCAATGACTCGCAGATTCTTTTCTGGTACATATTTGCTTTCACGGGGGACGGGGGGAGGTGGTATTAAGTGGAGCTACGGCATGGATATCTCGGTAGGTAATAAAGCGAGATTACATGTCTTGTAGCGTTTGTTATCCAGCACACTTGGATATCGGTGGAGCGACAGGGGACGGGGAAGGGGCGGGAAAGGGGGGGTTTTGTGTCAGCGGGGGGGGGGGGGAGACGGGGAGGGGTGATGGTGAGGATGGTTGCGGGGAACGGGGGTTGATGATGGCAACATATTCTACCTGCGTGTTACATGCGGATGCCCGAAACTTCAATATAATGAAGAGGAAGCTAATGGATATGTTTAAAAGGTAGTGTTGGCTTACTTCTATGTTATCTTGTAGGAGTAATTGTTTTCTGGTTATCGCATAATCGCATAAGGCAATACGATTCCTATATTACCGTAGATACTTGTTAAAACCGTAGTGCTCATACATATTTTGTAGCTGAATGGTGTGTTACCGCAATGAACCGAGCAACTTTCCGTGATACTTCGAAGTATAAAACATTCTTGAAATTGTTAGGCGCATATTTTATATTTTTTCGGTTGGCACAGGTTGGGAGGTGATCATGCAAAGGTAAACTTTCCGTGATACTTCGAAGTATAAAACATTCTTGAAATGGTTAGACGCATATTTAATGTTTCTTCGGTTGGCACAGGTTAGGAGGTGATCATGCAACGGCAAGCAACAAAAACCCTGCGCACTATTGACAGAAGTGCCGTCCACCGCGAAGGACTACATACCTGATTGAGATTTTCCGCAAACCACAAAATTGTGATAGTTGTAAGAACACATGCACTTCGTTGCTGGCACAAGCTCATGTATGTCTTAATGCACCGGTCAAAATCGAGATCGTTTTTTCGCGATTGATCGTGACTGTTTTTGAAGGCAACACACACCAAAAGCTCAGGCGTGTAGAATACGGACAGAGTTTACTAGGCGTATACGCTCACAGCAACCCGCCGCCACGGATTTCGGTGACAAAGACTGCGTTTATATGTACCCCAAGTGTATTATTGCGTTGCGCATCCGGATCGAGCACGTGGCGACCTTGTTTGTGCTCGGAATATAGACTAAGCATGTTGCCGTCTTCTCCTTCGTTTTCCGATGACCATTCTTTAAGAATCACGAGGCCCGGGGTCAACGATTGTGGAACAACGTTTTTGGGCGTAGCGGACATCACTCTTTCAGCAACTATTTTGAATAGTCATTGAAATATCCCTGAAATTCGAAGACATCAACTCCGCCTGCGCACACCGGCAATACACATTCAAAAAACTTGATATGCCTGTCGAAAACACGCATGATGTGTACGTGGTAGCAGCGATTATTTCTTTCTTTCGCGAGTTTCGAGTGAACTCTAGTAAGCAGCCTTCCCTCGAAACCAGGCGAACAATAATAATTCGATCTGCTGCACAGCACGCATTAATAAACTGCGAGGGGAGATTTGTGCTCGTATACGTGGACTTGTGTGGACGATGTGGACATGTTCGTCACTATTGAAGCTACCGTACTATGATATCGAAATATCGAGTTATGGTGTTGAGAGTATAAACTTCGGATTCAAATCCGAGTCAATGCATTTGTTATTCAGGCGTCGTCTATTTGCACGAATAAATAAGCACTGTAGCTAAAACTTACGTTGAATCTAACGTTGAAAGTTGTGCACAAATTTGATGTAAACGTAGATTTGAGCATGTTCAGGTTGACCCGTTGTCCCAGTACATGCCGGACTACGGCTTTGTTTTTTTGTGTTCAAGTGGCCATGCAGCCCACCATGATCACTATCCCTTCTCTCCTTTCTTCCCAGTTCTCTATTTTGCCTCTAAAAGCACCCTCCCTTTTCGAACTATATTTTTTATGTTTAGGATCACAAGTGATCTCAACAAACACATTGGTGCCGCATCTGCTTCTCTTCGCATACTGTAAAAGACCCCCTCCACACAACCATTGTGTTCGTGCCTTCGGTGGCCTTTCGAATAGCTCTGTTTGCGTTCAACGATGTCAATGCAAAAATCCAAGCAAGTATATCCCGCCGAGTGAACTTTGAACGAGGAATTTGCCCAAAACGGCTTAGAAGTTCCGGGATAAGTAACGATTATAAGTGAACTTTCGTCAACAACGACCAGATCATACAATTGGCCTACCAACACCGGGCACACCGGCACAACAATCAGAGGGCACGGGCGCACAACCCCCACGGCAGCACACAGAACTGATCGCTGTGCGCTGTGCTTGGCGGCGGTAGACTCATCCCAACATTGATGTGGCGGCACCAAAGTGTAGCTGGGGAAGCATGGCGGGTACGCGCAACCTCAGGGGTAAGTGCTAGTGAGCCAGCCTTTCCGCGCTCTCGACGATGTGACCTCGGCTTCTTCTGCTGCGTCATCTCGTATTCGGTGCTGATTTTATCAACCACCGTGGCTATCCCACAACGCTGTTGCCGAAGCCTCCACCGCCACCCACGCCTCACGGCCGCCGCCGCCGCTACTGCTGCTGCTGCTGCTGCTGCTGCTGCTGCTGCTGCTGCTGCTGCTGCTGCTGCTGCTGTTGTTGCTGCTGCTGTGCGGCGGCTGTTGTGCTGCGGCTGCGGTTGGTGTCTCCTGCGTTTGATTCTAAACAAATATTAAAAAAATTGCCTGTTCTGTTGCTGTTGTGGTGATGATCGTGGTGATCGAGCCAGGCCGAGCTGCTGTGCCGCAGCTCATCTAGCGGGGCAATCGCCACCCCCGCCCCTGCTGCTGTGCTGCTGCTGCTGTGCTGCTGATGATGTTGTGGTGGGCCTGGCCCCTGTCGGTGAATCGAGTTGCTACAGCACCATGTCCAGATTCAAAATTTGATGTTGCCTCCCCACTCCCCGCCTGTGATATGGAGACCGTGTACGCCTCTTCTGCGAGTCGTTCACCGCAAACACAACCAGAAGCACGCCCGAGTGAATATGGCATTTTTCTAGCAATCTAAAAGAATTTTCAGTGAATTATTTCAACGCAAACACTCTATTAATTACCAATTTTTTCGCTAACAAAGCGACAACTCTATCGTCCACACGGCACTCAGAAAAGACCAATAAATAATGTCAGATGATGTACGGACGAGATACGGCTGGTGCGAGTGTAACGCAGCATTTATTACCAAGATCAAACCTGTCGCTCTCGGTGCCGTTCCCGATCGCATTGCGTCCTCTGCTGCTGCTGACAAGCTAGCAGTCACGGGCTATGGCTAGAGTTTATTATTATGCCGTTTGGACAGCATATGTTGTAAGATTTTCTATTCGTTAATTATAGCTCCTGACTCGCGGTTCATGATACCGGCGTCCTAGCAAAAACGTCAATTGTTGGCTAGTTTCGTGGGCATGCGCTCAACCTTTTTTTATTGTGCTGGGCACCGCCTTCACGTTGTTAGCCGGCGGATGCATCAATTCCGTGCCGCCTGTCCACCGTGTAATGTTGTTAGAAATAGGGATTTTTCTCGCGCCCGTTTTTGCCTATTCTTGTCCCCCCCGAAAACTACTTGTATGTAGTCTATTCGACGCGTTCTACGATAGAGACATTAGTATCACTTTTCACCTGTTTGTTTTTGTGGATGATCGGATTGGGTTCCTCAACCCGCCTGAGCCCAAGTTCGTCGGAAACGTCGTTCTCTTCTCAAAAACCGATCGTCTCGTGTAAAATTCTGGAGGTTGTTGTTGACAGGGTTTGTTCATCGGGCTGCAGTGTCACAGGTTGCTCAAAACCTGTATTTGGCCTCCAGAGGTATGTAGCTCTTCAAGAGCTGTGAGGTGCCTCAGACGGTAAACGGTGCACCTTTTTTGTATCATGGGTAATCCGTGATGTATCGGTTTAGAATCGTTGTTGTAGGTTTTTTGGCATTGCTCGTTTGCGTGGGTCGTAACATGCGTGTTCACGTGCACGGTGGGTGCGGGTGTCCCGGTGTGATTTCGTTGCGTGGCAGATATAGTGCCGTCCTGGGCAATCACAACTAAGCGTCAACCGCCCGCCTCACGATAGTGCGGCTGACCAAGACGCTTACGGTCTCGTTAAGGACATCTGCCCGTATCGCAGTGGAACAGTGAGCAAATATGTCCAAGTCTTCCCGTGTTCACCGTATGACCTTATGTTTAGATTTTGTATTAATGCTGCATGACAAGTTTCGGTAGAACAAAATTGGTGTAAATAGTACGACCTGCCGAAGACCCCAACAATGCGGATTAAAACTGAGACACCGATACCACGAAATTTAAAACGGCCGTGCTGGCGGACGTCACGTTGCCCGGGTGTTGTCAGGGTGTAGTGTGTACTGACCGAACCGATCTCCTGTCGGAGGAGGACACAATAAGCGGTATGTTTATTGGTAGACGATGTAACGGTCTCCGAATTTGTCCGACTTACATGTCGTGGTTCATTGCACGAGATAACTGACCTTGTTTTGTCGGGGTTTGGGGAGGGTGTTTTTGGCGTGGCCGTAGTAGAGGGAAAACTGGCGTCCTTCCTCCCCCACTATTGAGAGCAGTCCTCACGAGTTGGTTAGCAAGACCGGGTCGAGCACAGCGAGTCGGGTTCAATGCTGGGAGCGTCCGCAGATTGACGTAGTCCGACCAAGGCAGAAGTTTGTGCCTGTCCGTTCTCCCTCTTCTTCCTCTCTGCCCCTCCTTTTAACGCCCTCGCCGGCAGACACAACCTATCCGGGGTATTTCTAGGTTGTGTGCTTGCCGAACCGATCCACTGACAGAGAAGCGGACGATAAAAAAAAAAAAAACATCCTGATGCGCACAGGGCATGGAATTTAACTGAATCCATTTTTCCGACACATCCACGTGTGACCCCGCCTGTTTGCCTGATCCGAATCCAGGTCTCAACGATTACCTTACGTGATGTGTTCCGGGAACATTCGTGTGAGTGAGAGCGTTCCAAAATATTTTCCTATACTGGAAAGTGATGTGGAGATTGACCAGGTGGCTTTTCAGGCAGCTTTACCCCAGTGTCTTCCTTATTGTACTGTACCCGTACTGTCTTTTACCAGAAAGACATTAAGAACGGTACGGATATTAACAATTTTCAATGGACACTGTTCGGCTTGTCGATGTTTACAACAAATATTGTGCCGTGGGTTCAGGTATGTATGTTTTACCAGATCTTTTGTCACAAAGGAAACAAGCTACAAATCACATGGATAGGTGCCACAGCTTCGATACGTACCGAGGATTACACGTGCGAGGCATGCTTGTCGTCGGGGCTCCCACGTTTGGCGATGTGGTGGATTGCCTTCTTATGCCAAGGCTACTTGCTCGGACGGCAGCGGTACACCCAGCTACCTGAACATGCCACGAACGTATCTCTTACAATCTCATCGACCATCCCCAATTCCTCTTCGTTGCTCCAAACTTCAGGATCTTCGAAGACTGCGGGCTTACCGACGAGGACGTCCCCGACATCAAGACATGTTTTGACAGTGTTTGACGCAGCCTCATCAAATATATATGTATGTTTTCCTGTTATTTGCAGGCGGGCAAGTATGTCGTCATCACTGAGACTTGACGCAATATTGTGGGGAAAGTCGTAACGACAACCAACACTATCAGCCAAGCAATGCCAGCAAGCGTGTCCAAACACGCTTACCGGAACACAAACAGGCGAAACCAACGGCGGCGGAGGACGATAAAAAATGGCTGGGCACGCAAACACCCTGGCAGCGCACACCGCACACCCTCTTTTGCTATCCCTCGTCGGATACACCGCGCTCTTTGACGTTACGCCGGAACGTTTGCGCCTCTGCTGTTCGATCCTGCCCTTGCGGTCTGCCGTGTCTGCGTGCGGCGGCGACTGCGTCCTTCAGTTCGGCTGCTGCATACTTTCTCTCGCTGGTTCCTGTCGCAGCTCACCTCCGCCGCGTGCTGTGGGTGTCTGCTATGAGCCTTTTCGCTCGTTCTAGGCTCCTCCTTCTCAGCGACTGCGTGTTCTTCGCCCTCTTCAACCTTACGGCGTACCACCTCCTCGTGCTGCGGCGGAATCTCCGCACACACACCATGCAGCGGAATGTCCCTACAGCAGAGCGGTACCTTGACTGGGGAGACCAACTCTTCCGGTACACATTCACAGGGCTCTCTCTGTGTGGTACATACGGGTGTAGCGCAGCAATACTCCTGTGTCTTTGCGTGTGTAGGATACGCGTACGTGTTCGAACCTGCCATACTACCTCACCCTTCCTCCAGCGCTCCTGCCGTACAAATCCCTCCCATCCATGTGAATGCGTACGCGTTCGAACCTCTGCCACACTACCTCACCTTCCTCCAGCGTTCCTGCGGTACAAATCCCTTCCATCACCACCTGTGGATGCAGGTGTGTACAGCAGTGTGCACACAGCTCTCGCTGTCTGTGTGTAGTACACATACATGCTTAGACTATGACATGTGTAGCGCAGCAGTAGTACTCCTGTGTGTTTGCGTGTGTATGATGCACGTATGTGTTCGAACTCCTGCCTTACTACCTCACCTTCCTCCAGCAATCCTGCGGTACAAATCCCTTCCATCACCACCTGTGGATGCAGGTGTGTACAGCGGTGTGCACACAGCTCTCGCTGTCTGTGTGTGTAGTACACATACATGTTTAGACTATGACATGTATGTGTAGCGCAGCAATAGTACTCCTGTGTGTTTGCGTGTGTAGGATACGCGCACGTGTTCGAATCTGCCATACTACCTCACCTTCCTCCAGCGTTCCTGCGGTACAAATCCCTTCCATCACCTGTGGATGCATCATCTCCTATGTATGTAGTCTACACTATGCGTCTCCAGCTACGGCTGTGCGTCCTGTAAAAAGTGTTCGTGTCTTTCAGCACGTTACATCCTACACCAGGTTACCTGCGTACAACGTAACCCATGCGCACTTTGTCATCACACCCTGCGGCCTTCCTAGCCAAATTATGCTGTTCCCTTTACAGGGGAGTAAGTACGAGCATCCTATCGGTGACATTCTCCGCCTCAAAGCGAAAGTCGCCGACTAAACACTTCGCCACTCCCGACGATCGCCAAGTGCCTTCTTGCGCAGTCAAGTACGACAAAACATTCCGCCATTCCCGACGATCGCCAAGTGCCTTTTCGCGCAGTACAGCGTGAAAAACATTCAGCCACTCCCGACGATCGCCAAGTGCCTTCTAGCGCAGTCCAGTGTGAAAAATCATTCCGCCACTCCCGACGATCGCCAAGTGCCTCTCGCGCAGTCAAAGTTGTAAAACATTCCGCCACTCCCGACGATCGCCAAGTGCCTTCTCGCCCAGTCAAAAAATGTCGTAAAACATTCCGCCACTCCCGACGATCGCCAAGTGACTTCTCGCGCAGTCAAATGTTGTAAAACATTCCGCCACTCCCGACGATCGTCAAGTGCCTTCTCGCGCAGCGAGCCACCAGTCAAGTGTGACAAAACACTCCTCCACTTAACACCAAAAAGCACTTGGCTAAACATGTATTGTTCCATCAGTATCTAAGAATGATGTACGGAACTTGACAGGGAATTGCTACAGGTTGGACGGTCGGCAAGTACGACCACCCGGAGAGCACATCTGCCCGGAGCAGCATTGTGCCGTGGCAACGAGGGAAAGCAACGCCCACCTTTCTCACTACTCTTGTATATCGTTGGCCACTTAAGCTCCGCTTTCAAACTGTCCTTCCTCCCTCTTCAGAAGTGATGTTAACAGACATTTTGACGATACCTCTACAACTTTGAGCGCAGAGACAGAGCCTCGAGATGGGTGAGTGTCACACTGAAGAGTCACGTCAAGACGGATTGGCCCTAAACGGGTCACATATTTAGAAACATTCGACCGGGTGTCTTGCGGTAAAATATCCAACTGCTCGTTAGCTCCCTCTTACCTGGTTTCCCCGTTTGACGATCCTAAGCGTACCTTGATGCTGCTCAGTTCAGTAATGTGACAGGGGTTCATCACCACTTGTGTGTTACCAGTCTGCACCGCCAACGATAATATGATGAGCGTCGCTGTCACGGGCGCAGAACATCGGAAGCAGCAACCCAGTAGCATATTCGCAGCAGCACATCGATACATTCTCTTGGAAAATCTCAATCAACGTCGCAGGGCGAGAAACACAATCGGGTTTCACCCCTTAGTATGTGTATGCGACTGTAGCTGTGAAAAACTCCAATTTTTTTCCTCATTGGGGAAACATCGTTAACGGAAATCAAAATAGCAACATCGACAGGTCGTCATGTCATTCCATGGGGAATTCATATTATAAAAATGACAATACACTCCAGCTGTGAGATGGAAGATTTCGTCGAAACTCATCTTTGCAAGCTGTGTGTGATACTCCGATCGCGCGCATTACGAGTTGTGTGTCCTCATCCAGGATATAGGTCGGCGACTCCCCTTAAACTACAGTGTAGCTATCAGTGTCAACAGGATGATTTTAGTCAGTCTGTGCGCGGAAACTATAAAACCCGTTTCTGAGGGGCCAAATCTGACAGCTGTGAAGGGAAATGTATCCTTTTATCAAGTTAATCTTGTAAGTCGAATAACCGTGAGGGGGGTGGGGCGGAGTTTTGAAGGACGTGGGGGTCTGGTTTTGATCAAACGAGCGGGTGTGGAGGGGGGAGGGGGGGGGGGGAGGGGGCAATTTGTGCATGTAAGCTATAAATCCTCTCGAGGGGTAAAAAATTCATATTGTAACGAGTGTATAATCAAACATAAATACCTCAAGTAGTACAAAAAATATGTTTCGGGATCAATAAATTGCGACATAAGTAGAATAAAAGTGCGTGCTCATCCTTTATTCAGGAAGGGCGTGCAAAGGTTCCGCAACCATTAATCTGTGGCACGCGTCGTACATCTCCTTCTTTTTTGCGTGGGTAGTCCTTGCTTTAGATGGCCGACGCCGCAATCGTCATCTTGGTAATTTGCATTGTATCTCTCTGGAGCCGCAAGTGTGCTCGTTAATGCAAATACATCTGGTCACATTGAAAGGAAAGAGCGCTGATGGAAGATTTCCTTCCGCTTGTGGACAACTGAGCGGTCAGCCCTTGTCTTCCGCGCGCTAGGGACAGAACTGTCTCGTGGTACCACGCGTCAGCTGTCATGCGCACCCACCAACCTATCTCCTTGCGTTTACATGTCGCTAAGGTTTCTTCTTCGCCGCCTTTGAAGGCATCCCTTCCCCAGCATCCAACGTGGTTCATGCCATTCTGCAAATACCTGAGTTGAAACGACCTCACAACGATACCGGCCGACCTGTCAAGTCCATGGGCGCTTTGTCCACGCGGTGAATGTCGCTTCCATTGTCCCCGTCTAGCCTGGCGTTAGAACAAGGGGCACTTTCATTTGAAGTCGGATGCGGGACGGGAGACATTTTGGGGAGAATGGTTACGTTTTTATGCCCTTTATGACATGGTCGTCTATTCGGAACAGGTTCCGAAGCTTACCTTACTCGTGCACCACAAAGGTTATTTATAACACAATTAAACCCTTGTTATGTGCTCAACTTTCCGTTGTAAACGAGAAATACATAGGGGTACTCTCGGGAGTGAGTGCAGTAGTGCCTATGCAAGTTGTACTCGGCTCGGGTGCGAACGGCAACT